>BQMF02000361.1:0-469260 GCA_027922465.2 Turritopsis dohrnii | reverse complement strand
AACATAGAAACATAGCATATACAGTACTCTCAATAACGTCATTTTGGGACTTCAGACGCTTTGTGGATCTTCTGGAGCAGGGGAATCAGCAGATGGATAACCTTGGGGATCCTCTGGAGTAGAATGATTATCAGGAGAATCAGCTTGGAGGTCTTAATGAGTAGACGTACCATCAGCAGAATCAGCTGGGAATCTTTATGTGTAGAAAGATCATTAGAGTGGGTGAACTTGCCATCTTTTCTATCTTCTCGTTTCTGTTTCTTCATAAGCACTTTTTCGCCGACTTCGATAACATTTGAAGCTTGGTAATAGCTTTATTAGATTTTTTCAAGGGAGTACTTTTTTCCTAGTAAAACAGTACTCTTCGTCTCAGAAAAATGGAATATCTTGTCACAGGGGAGTGTTTATTTCCTAAGGGAGTACTTTTTTCTAGTAAATAGGTATTCGGGAGAGTAATTATTTCCTAGCAAATAAGTACTATGGGGAATACTTTTTAGGAATGAGTACTTATTTACTGCTACACCAGGTTCAATGACTAACAATATGATACCTTTGATTACAGGAATTGCCTGAACACCAGTCTAGAATGTCTTGCATATAAATACGGTATTGTTGAATTTTAAAACATTCGGGAAATCACATTTGTTTATGTTTTTGTACAAAATTTCATTAATAAAGTTCAAAACCGACAAGTCAATACTTTTCCTGACTTAACTTATAATTATAATTACAGTGCAAAATCTTTTAGACGCACCTGACCTTTTATCACTTATGTTGCAATAGCAGTGAAACCAATGATATATAAGCGAAGCGCTAGATGTCTGACTCGGCATTTTCAAGTGAGGCATTGGTAGCCATCTTTAATAGTGGCAAAACATTGAAAAGGAAAGTGAATTTACACTGAAATCCTGCTCAGCGGATGGATGTATAAACTGTTTTGATAAAAATAACAACATCCAATTCCATAAATTAGCCTTATATGATCGACAATTGTATGTCAGATGAAGCGTAGCCCCTTCCATTTTCATTTTCGCGACAAATTCATTGAAAAAAGTTTCATCAGCATCATCATCATCATCATCATCACAGCAAACCCCAGTTAAGAAAACTTTGCCAAAACCACAACAAAAGGTAGTTACAACAGAAGCTTAGGAGTAAGGACTCAAAAATTTCAAAGACAAAAAGTTACTTTCACAAGACTCAGCCCCAATTAACTGAAAATACTTTCTGAATTGAGTAGCCACCTTAAAGTACTGATATGAAAATGCTATATTGATAAGATTCTGCCTTCAGTGGACTGTACCTTTAGCCCAAGGTAGTTTAAATTTACGAATTATGTTGTTTTCATACCTGATGTGTGCCACAAGTTAAAGCTTACAAGAAGTGCACTTGCAGATATATCTGAAAGAAATTGTTGGACTCTGGGGTATTAAAAATAAAATGGAAACATATTCATATATTAAATGATCTTCAAAATAAAAAAGCATCAAAATTTTGGAATAACATTTCCAACAGTCATGTAGAATTAAAATGTAAATTAAGAAGAAAAATTAAAATATCAAAATTGAACAGTTTTGTAGCTGGATGCAATATAATTTTGATGAATTCAGGTCATCCAGATTTTGCAGATGTTTGCAGCACTATAAAGTCCATTAGAAACCTTGTCTGTTGATGTTTCAATGTGTAAAAGTGCACTCATAAGGTTAGAAAAAGCTTTAACAATAATCCAGGTATCAGATAATTCAAATCAAGTCAAACAAATTTTGATATACAACACAATAACCGGATCAGAGGAAGCCAATTGTTTGACATTCGAACCTCATTCTTGTGGATCTGTGTTTTCCCTCAACAAGTGGAAATGACGGAATGCTCAATAATAAAGGAGAAATCTTTGATTTCTTGATATAGCATCAAAGTTCCACACAACTCCCAATGTATAAGGCATCATATCGATCTTGGGATATATATACATTGCTGGCTAAATCATTCATAAGATTTCAAAACAAAGGTAATATGGAATGCTTCAATGCACTACCTAGTTTTAATCAACAATCACTGTCTAACCATTCCATATCTTTCATTTACCAATAAAAAGGATTTTTTAAACCATCCCTTTCTGTCCACAAAATTGGTCATGAAGAAGCAAATAAAGGCCATCACAGTTACATATGGCTGTTTCACATTATATCTTAAATCAAGAAAAGCAATCTAGTGTATCAAATCAATTAACAATGACCAGAAAAAGATGAAAACTTGTTCCTAGAATTGCATGTATGAGTAATCAATACAGGAGAGAAGAGTTTTCAGCGTTTAGTGTTCTGTTTGCTTGTTTAAGTGTTAAAAAGAGATGTTATTTTATGTTGTTTTGGCACACTTGTAACCAATAATCTCTATAATAATAAAATGAAAGTATTTTTCCTTATTTCTTATTTAGGAAATTTAGCAACAATTCTAAACCTAATAAAAAACAAATTTTTCTTCAGTTCGTGTGTAATTTCCCCTACACCGAAGGACTTTTTGCCACTATAAAAAATGGCTACCAATGCCAATGCCTTCGTTTGTAACTGTTCCTGTTTAACCAGACTCAGTTCCGGAGACAGTTTCTTAGTACTAACACCAAATATGGAAGTAAAGTCTAGTTCATCACTTTCACAATTTCTCAGTCATGTCAAACAGATCGAAAAGGAGGATAAGAATTTAGCTGCCTTTTCACATCTTCATTCATCCCATAAACGAAATTTAAAACAAAATTATTTCACGATGATTTAAGGAACTATAGTCGACTCTCGAAAACTCGAGCACTCAATTTTTTGAACTCCTCGATGACTCGAACTTTTCTGTCGGTCCTATGACACAATAATTATTGTAATTTCTACCAATTTCAACTCTCAAAAACTCGAACTCTCGATAACTCGAACTATTTTCATGGTCCCTTGAGTGTTCGAGTTCGAGCAAATATAACCGACAAACATGACCAGATAGAGAAATGTTAGATCTCAATACAATCACCATATGCAGCGATAGTGTAATGGTTAGTACCTTTGAGTGCGACCGCTGCGACCCGTGTTCGAGTCCAGTCATGTTGTATCTCAATACACCACTCCGATGCGCTTTAAAAGCAGCTTGTCAACCCATTAGAAGCCATCGAATGACTGCACACTGGCCTTCGGGCAAGTTAGAGCAATGTTATACGTATCTCTGGCGGTAAGTCAACTAGCTAATACTTGCAAGTCGGCGGGTGGAAGAGCTAACCATTACGGATGGAAGCCCAAGAACTAAAAACTCCCAGTTACTTACTTACAAGAGGGGAAGGCAAATTGAAAAATGGTCATTGCGAAGTATCATGATTTCGGTTGCAAATGTTCAGGAAGAAAAAGACACTTTGATCACTTTTCAAGTAGATTAATAGGAGACTGTTTCAACCTCTTAAAATCGAGAATCGAAAAATATGTCACCCTTGGACATGCACCAAAATTTTCTGTGACAGAATCTGAAAAGAAAACCAACTGGATAACCAACTGGATTTTACAAGTGTATCTCATGTTGCTAACCCGATGAGTGAAGAGCTTAAACAAGACAATTTGGTTGTGGAAGCTACCACCATACGTCCAAGCCTCCAATATTTGCATCAATTCTCAAATTGGTACAGATTTCTTAATACAATAGCTTGAATACACATTTTCTCTGGTGAGACCCTGAAGCGAAAACAGACGTCAAAACCTTTGGAGAGACAAAGAAAAACTTAAAATACTATCTTTAGGATCATACAAGCCGACATGTTCAAGGCTGAAATCAACCATTTAAGCAACATAACCACTTTCCAAAGAATTCAGCTTTGAAGAATTTTCTTGGAAGACCACTGACTCAAATCAGTGACAAGGTTACGATTTAGAAGCACCTAACATTTCATTATCGGTTGTATCGATTCTTTGGTATCTATTGATACAACTGGAGGTGAACTCAAGACGTGCTTCGCAATCAGTGGGGGAAACTAAGGAGCTTACCACATAATTCTGGAACAGCACCCTCCTCTAATGAAACGACGAAAATGATATAAAAGATAATTATGATATCAAGAACGAACTTGTGTTAAAACCAGATAAACAAATCGCAAGTGAAGAATAGACCCTTATTGTTAAACATCTTAATTGGTCGTTAAGAAATTAATGAGTTTTACCAAACTTTTTCCATTTTCTCTTCTTCTATTTTTCCATTTCCTACAAAAAATACATCATGAGAAAAACCAAAAGATGCGGATTCCATCGATATAAAATTTCTAAAAAATGATTGGATATTTTCTTCAAACACTGTGGTGATATTTTTTGATTCCAATTTTTTAAAACACACTGTAGTGAGAACATTAAATGGAACTTACACGAAACCGATCGTGAAAAACCTTTAAATATGTTTATTGGCCAGCGCCGCAAGGTAGCTGATCTTTTCATTTCCCCGTGTCTGACAGTAATACAATTGCGCATTTAAATTCAGCAGTCATATTTATGCTTTCATATTTTATGGATGCTTCGATTTTATAAATATTTTTAAGAGGCTGCAAACATTTTTAAGCTATAGATCACATAAACGAATTGGCACATTATTGAAGCCTATTTGAGCTATTCTCTGATTTGTTATTTATTCTTAATTAATCCGTGCGTAAATATGCTAAAATTACTGTGATGGAGTGCACTTCTATAGAACTGCACACACTATTTCAATAATCATCACAGTGATTTCGCTCACTGGTAACATCGGAGCACTTCATTTTCAAAATGGTTAATTGTTTCGTCATCTTTTATTATGAGGCAAAACTATTTCTTTTAGGTGAAGTCTAAGTAACTGTGTTTTCTCTTAAGCAAAACGTCTGGGGAGACCATGGTTCAGATGAGAACATATAGCTATATGCATTAAGAAGGAAAATTCATATACCGGTACAATTGTAATTTTGTTGAAGAAATGTCGCAATATTTGTAACGTGCCCAATTAATGCATAAACACGTAACGCAAAATATGTCAATTAGAGAAGTTATCAAAATATGCAAAACGCTAACAGTTTAAAATTGAAACCATTTTTCATAACTGTCTTCATTGATATTATCGAATATACAATACTTTTGTCTTTCCTGAATTAACTGAGCGCTTACGAGTTATTAACTTGTCTTTCCCGAACTAACTCGGCACTAACTAACTATTAACTGTTAACGCGTTTCCGGAATTAACTGCCCATTACGTAGTTTATAGCGTGCCTTTCCCAAATTAACTGGTCCTTACTTATAAATCATAAAACCTTTTTTTACCATAACTATCCATTTCGTACATAATCGCGGCTTTTCCGAGCTGTCTGTTATCATTCCTATCTATTAATCCGCCTTCAGCCGCAAAAGGAATTATTGAATACATAATGAAAAAAAGTTCAGAAAAAATGCAAAAATACAGGAATTAGTACAAAAAGACGTGATAATTTTATAAGAAATGGACAGTTAAGTTTGGAACGATAACATGATAATATAAGGCCAGTTAGTTCGGAAAAGGCGCGTTACTAATTAGTCAGCGGCTTTAGCCAGATGACTATTGGAATAGGGTTTCGTCGTCGTCGTCGTCGTCGTCTATGATTTTTTTTATTAGATATCTATGAAGGAGTGTCGTCTAATGGATTTTTATACTGAACACGTTTCATTTTAAGCTTGATCTCCGGCAAAACTTTCTATTATGTCATGGTGTTATGTTTTGATACTCTAGGGAATGTAAATGAATAAAATTATTTTAAAAAAGCTTGCAAGAACTTGATGTTCTTTATAATAATAAGGTTGTTAAATTTGTTCAACACATGTGAGCTCTAGAAAAATAATTCTGGATCAGAAAATGTCATTCTGTTATTGTTTGAAAGCCTTACAGTCATTCGCAGGGAATACTTGTGCCTGTTAGGGCATCTTGTTGTTCTTTCTCTGGTCAGTACTGTTCAAGTAAATGATGAAAAAGTTTTGCAAGATTAACAAAAACGCCGCTGACTTGCTGCCGTAATCGGCTGCATTTTTAAAGATTGAAACAGATTGTAAGTTGCCGTAAGTTGCACAAAAATTCCCCACGTGAAAACATCCTCAACTTTCCTTATTTCATGAAATAACGTGAACTACAATCCGGACAAAATATTGTGGAAATAAGCATGAAATTCACGTCATGAGGCCCCCCTTCCCCCACCATCAATGCTATCAATGTTTGTTGGAACCTCTGGCTGGACACAACTCAAAACATTGATGCTGGGGGAGGGGGTATTTGAATTCTTCATGAAAACATCAGTTTTGCCACAATTTTTGTCCGGGATTGTAGAGAACGCAGTTATTCTCACTTTTCACTTTACTTAGGTAAGTCTAGAGAACGCACTTATTCTCACTTTTCACTTTACTACACAATAAAGTGGTTTACACTTATGACCTGTTTGATTTTCTTTTATTATCGTTAGGGTAGGGTCAGGAATAGGTCATAATAGAATTACTATTAAAATTTGTTGGAGTTATAGAGGGTTTTCTAATTACAGTGATTCAGATGATGCCAGGACAATTTCCCCCGGGAAATTCGGAAATTTGGTGAAGCGACTTTATAAACAACATCCTAGGCAAATCTTTAAAAAACTCAAACGACTTTCCTCAGTCCAAGTTTTGATTTAAGCGACATATCGTAGATGAACTCTTCATTGTGATGGACGAAGGATCAAAATGATGACAATGATTTTATAAATTTCGATGTACCATATGCGGTTTATAGTCAACTTATATTGTTTTTTTGCCTGAGTTCGGTTTTCTTTGTTATTGTTAGGGTTAGGGTTAGATCATTAGCGTAAACGACGGGGTGTGAAAATATTCTAAGGGGTCATTGTACCCTACTACAATGCACCGGAGATTAGAAAAACTGCGTAACTAAAGTGAAAAGTGAGAATAAGTGCGTTCTCTAGACTTACCGTAAGTAAAGTGAAAAGTGGGAATAACTGCATTCTTTAGACTTACCGTAAGTAAAGTGAAAAGTGGGAATAACTGCGTTCTCTAGACTTACTGTAAGTAAGTAAAGTGAAAAGTGAGAATAAGGGTGTTCTCTAGACTTACGAAGAGTAAGTGAAGTAAAAAGTGAGAAAAACTACGTTCTCTAGAATTGAAAACTCAAAAGGAAAATATGGCACTAATGGGCTTCCGTAAAAAACCTTGTCATACAGGAACTTAGTTGAGGGGACTCCCGTACAAACTCCATCAACGTTGTTGGGACACCTTGAGCTGTGGGGACATGGACTTGTGTCCCATAACTCAAATTCATTTAACAAGGCTTTTAACCACACTAGAGTCCGTCCCAGTCTTCCATAAATAGGGTCCCCAGAAGGTGTGTTTTTTTGTGTTTTCAACGAAATGTGTGAAGTTACGGGGAGCTGTATTAAATTATGCACATTCAGTTGCGGGGACAAATTACACACATTTCTTTTGAAGTCCGCGAATATAATGATATCAAAAAAAAATCATTTTTAACTACCTTCAACGCTATGTTGTTGTTCAGAATCATAATCATAAGGCCTTCCTCCTTCTTAATTTCATCATCATAAAATGCAGCGTGTACAGAGATAAGGAATAGCAAAATTAGGTCTTGTCATTTGAACATATGTCTTCCAAGAAAATAAATATAATACATGTGTACAAAATATTACAATCTTTCGTCACTTGGTTGATAGGAAGGTTAGTTTCTGGCGGACTCAATGAAGTTATTTCCCGCATTCCTTACTTCCTTTGTGTCTACTGCAATCGAACTAGCGTATGCAACCAACCAAGAGACCAAAAATGTAATAAACCTATAAAAAATAAAAAAATAAAAAATAAAATCTATGAACAAACTGTAACGTGATAACGCCCGATATGCAGTTTTAAAGTTGACATTCTTTTCCCCTGTATTTCCCTGTATCACTTAGAGTTATATCGGCAAACGATTATCACAACGAAACAAACTGAGAACAAAAAACCACAAATCAACAAAATACTGTAACAGTAAGGGACCATAAACATATGACGTCCCCCTCCCACCCTCCCTCAAAAGTTGGACGTTATATGTTTATGGTCCCTAATGGTAATATTTGAAATGAAATACTATCGTTAAAAAAATAATAATAACACTGTGAAAATAGAATTGAGAAGGATCATTTTTTCCTTCTTCGGGCTATTGTCACCTTGTGATTTCTCACGTAATCTTTTATGTTTTTCCACTGCTTTTCTCGCAAGCTTTTGTTATTTGCGATTAACTTCAAGCATTCTTCTTTGCCGGGCAACGAACTGCCTACCACATGCTTGTGGCAGGCAGATAACACTATTTCAGATTGAACGCTTGACCATTTTCGTTTTCCATTAGCTGCTGAAGTTGTCTTTTCTGAAAAAAAGATTTAGAGTATAATGTAACGTAAGGAGACGTAACCTTAAATCATCAACTCACTTTGCCTTGTTCTAATCAACTATTTTATATGACCAAGTAAATACAAAGTTTGTTCCACAAATTTTATTTAAAGCAATCTTTTTTTTCGTAAAAAACAAAAACAAACAAACAATTATTTTGCTACAGTGAAAGACTTTTTAACGTATACTAAGGCAGAACAAGTTAAAACGATACATTTCAGATTAGCACAGTTAACATTGTACATCTTTGTACTAGCTTTTAATGATTACAAAGTCATCTAAATGGCGTTATGGGTGCGCGTTATACGCCTTTCCCGAATTTTAGTTTAAATACCGTGTTTCGACCAAGTTAGCTTGTACTTCCAACCTTATTTTTATGCATTTTATTGGTTTATCAATTAATTGACTTAATTGCATACTCTTAGATTCCGAATAGACGGAATACGATTCGTTTTGGTTTACTGGTCGGTGTCTTGCTGTATGGGTTTACGTACATGCAGACTAAAATGTTGAATGTCAACCAGAAAGAAATCTTGACAAATTAGAGAACAGTTTTATATCTTATCGCTTGGTGTTACCTATTCTATATTCTGAGGTTCTTCCCATAGTCGCCTAGTACAGTTCATTTACTTATTTATAATTAATAACATTGTTTGAGAATAGAAGAAACAAACTACAAAAATGCATGCATCATTATGGATCATCATTATAATAAAGATTTAATAATAATAAAAAAACTACCTTAAAAGAGAAAGCACAAGGATCTCTACATCAGTTCTACTTGGAGAAATTTAGCATTGATAGTTAGCTATGACAGTGTATAGCAACAACAACGAAACATACCTTGCAGTGAGGGGCTAGATTCATCATCTCCATTATCCAGTTCTTCTTGATTTTCATTTTGTTGAATTAGTGGAGGAAGTTCTATACAAACAAGAAATGTCAGCTTTTTATCAAGACATTTATTGTCAATTCCTTATATTCAAATAACAAATAGGCTTTTTTCACAGGTTAATGCTAAAAACAAAACAAAAAATTAAAGTATTTTGATTACACAAATATACCAATATCGCGATTTACGAAGTTCTTAAATTGCCGTATAGTACCTTCAACAGTGATTTCAGATAATGTTTTCCCTGCCATCTTGGAAGCGTTTCCCTCATCTACTGCCAGCAGTAATCGTGAAATTTTGGATAACTCCACTGTAGATTCGCGAAGTCTGTAATATTCTCGATGAACATCCAAGTTATGACCCAAATGTTCAGCTAACCAGCGGAGATCGTTTTCACTAAGATCTGCAACTTGGGTTACCGTTGCACAATATTTTCGAAGTTCTGTTGATCGGATTCGCTCAGCATGTTGTAAGCCATCTATATCTTTTAAAACATTGTTCATGCAATCGTTTCCCCTCAGTGGCCTTAAAGAACCTCTTGTTGGAGTTGCAAAAACATAGATGTTTTCAGGATTGATTCCAAGGGAATTTCGGTGCTTCACCAAAGCCAGCATAGCTTCTAAAACTTCAGCTTCCATTAAAATTGGTACCTGTCGTCCTCTCTTGCCTCTTACATGCACCACATCTAGGCTGTAGGGGAAAAAAATTTTATTTGGGAAATAGCGAGCAATAAAACAAAAAAGGTACCAAAGAGAAAAGTTTAAAATGATTGTATAAAGTTATTACATCTTACCTGTCCATCAACCGCTTTTCTAAAGACGTCAAAGAATCCTTTATCTCTTGTACTTCATTTGCCTTGAACTTTTCTTTATTCCTGAACCGAGTTAGGAGCAAATTAAAAACTTCGTTTCCACGACGGCGGTTAAAGATGGTTAATCGACTACCAGTAATTTCTGCTAATTTTCGCCATGTTTCGATACTGGGTTGATCTAATAATTCACGAGTCAATGAAGGAATCTTTGTTTTCATATAGTTTCGAACCTTTAACAAGTCATCAGTTACAGGCAAGAGTTGGACATTGTTGAAGCGATTGCTATTCATGTTCTTTAAACAAATGGAAGATATTTTAGTTTCCCACTCCAGTCTATATAGCTTCATAAAGTCCTTAGCAGAGGATACAGATTTACTATCACGTGCTTTAATCGCAATACCATTGAGTAGTGATGCACACTTTTCCATAGCATACCCTATTAGCAAAGGTAATGATGGGGTATCAAATGCAGGTAGGATTTCTCCATCATTGTTTGTCATTTTGAACCCTCCAAGTTGTTTGGTTGCATTAACAACGTCATCAAATAATTCGGGTACCAGTGCTTCACTCAATGTGAGAGTTTCTTTAGCCAAGCATTTTCTCATGGTGAGCAGCAAACGTGCTAGCACTCTCATTCTATTTGATATTGTGTTTAACTTCTTAAAACCAGCAGCAGCATTCATCAAAAATGACCCATACGTAGTGATTAAAACATCCTTTGAAACACAATCATATATTTCATCTTTCTTCATTTTTGATAGCACAAGCTCCGATAATTCTTTGCTGGCACCTTCAGGGTACTTGTTTGGATAAAGCAACAATTGGCAATGGTCTATTATATTGCTATTATCATTTTCTTCTGACATTCCCAGACAGGTTTTTAAGTGTCTCCACATTTCGGACTTAGTAACGAAAACTAAGCAGTGGACACAGGGTACAAAATCCTTAGGATTAACTGTATCTGACATATGCGGTCTTCTCCAAACTATCAGCTCCCCACCAATCTTCAATACTTTCATGTTAAAGTAAAAGTCACCTTTGAATCGAAGCAGATCTAATTTTCCATCCTTTTGCTTTTTGTCAAGCTTATTCAATTCCCTGATCTCTACTTCATCTTTGTGAACTTTTTGTAAGTGCCTGCCAATTTTTGTGTCTAATTTACCACAGTAAACACAACAATGTTTTCGATCATAAATTCGACCACCCTCTTTGCCCCTTGAAACTCGGGGAATAGTAATAACTAAACAAAAAAAAAACTTTTTAGAAAAAAGTAAAAACTTAGCACTTCACTCTTAACTTAGCAAAGCAATTACAAGTTCATTCATAAAGAACATAAAAATAGATGCTATGAAATACAAAAATCTATCCCTGCATTCTTTATGAAATAAAGCTTTTATCAATTTAAGAAACACTATTCCCAAGATTAAACTTTTTTTAGTGGATCCATTGTACTGGTGCCCATCCAATCAAAATTACCTTTTGAATCATTTTCATCCACCATGTTATTGGACTTGTCCATTTCATCATCAAAGCAGAATGTGTTAGCAATGACATGATCAACCTTTCTAGCAATCTCAATTTTCCGGGAAACTGTTCTCTTCATGGTTTTACTTCTAACTACTTTTTCCTTTTGAATTTTGCTTTTCTTGGGAGATGATTCATACTCTGTGCTTTCAGTATCGCATGAATTGCACTCATCAAAGTTGGGATCATCGTCCGAATCATCAACAGATTCAACCGCCGACTGTAAAAGTAATGATTCCGTAATTTACTGTGCAAATGAGATCTTTGCATTTCAGAAAGGAAGTTACTATTTTTCAAACCAAAATTATCAATAATGGCGGTAATGTTTTAGCTAATACAATAAACTACACGTTTTTTTTTTTATAAGCATAGTGTATTTTTAGCTGAGCCTCAATATGCTTAGCTAACTCTCTAACTTAAGTCTGAAATATGCTTATGGTATGCTTATTTTTTCTTCTCACCCTCCTAATTAAACAGTAAATGGCAAGCTCACTTTATTGCTTGCATTTCTCAAGAAATATATTACTTCGCAGTCAGTTTTCATGATTTTTCAGCCAATTGGGCAGCTGCTCTTGAAAGCTTTTGAAGAATGAGGTATATGCTTAGCATTATGCTTAATTTTTGACCATTTTTGAGCCTTCCTATGCGTATAGACGTTATGCTTATAAAAAAAAACGTGTAGTATCTGGTGTAAAAATACACTGCAACCCCTGTTAAAAAGGTGTGAAAAATAAAATCTCAGAATGGTGAAAGGAAAGTGTATCTATCTTGTAGTGCTTAAAAAACTGATCAAAAAAATGTATGGGATCGTTTCTCTATGACCAACCGTTGCCGTTGCCGTGGTCCCAATTTTTTTGTCACCCCGTCCAAAATATCGCGGACCCCAAAAAACGTCATTTTCCCCTATTGGTCCTCGAGATCAAATATCTCGAGAACCTATAGGGAAAATTGACTTTTTTTGTCCAAAACATCGCGTTCGATTGGGGACGCAATGCAATAGTCCCCCGTCATGTGTGCATGATGACGAAATAAAATTTAGCAACCTCACGTGACCAAGTGAAAAAAAGTGCTCTCGCCTCTGCGTGGCTTTTACGCGCTCTTAAATACAAAATCAATATAACATTTTATTAAAATCATCACTCTCTAGAATAAAACTTGGATACACTGGCGATTAGTAAGTTAGATATACAGTAGAACCCCGTTTAACAGAACAGAAAATTGGTCCGACTTAGCGAATGTGCGAGATATCCGAAGTCTCGATAACTCGGACTTAGTTGAAAAGAACGACTAATTAGGATTTTTTTCTGAAGATTTTTGTTGAAAATTGAAAAGAGTTGTTTATCTTAAGGCTTTCTATATGCGTGTGCTAAAAATGAACGAGGTACTAATTTATCACTCTCTTCCTTCAACATGCCTTGTCGATGTCATCTGATTTTGCATCCCTCATCCTTTGTTTTGTTCAACAACCGTGCGTGACTGTATTTTACGTTTCACCGCTTAGTGACGCCATGTTAACTCGTCGATGAATGAATGTGCTAAACAAACCATGCGCAAAAGAAAATTTGCAAGAATTCCGAGTCCAATTCGAATCATTCGCTATATGGTCGAGTTATACTAGTTTTTTTTTGCTGAAGGGACCGAAAAAAACGGTACGACTTAGCGAATGTCCGAGTTATCCGGGGTACGATTTAAGCGGAGTAATTTGGCCTGATTAGGGTCGTTAAATTCAAGGGGACAAGAAATCTGTACGACTAAGCGAATGTCTGAGTTACGCAGTGTCCGAGTTAACAGGATTCTACGGTATGCTACTGTATAATCACTGCTATGTATAATCACTTTCAGGCACATCAGTAATAAGAATTCCCAAAACGGCTTCATGGTCATTATCAATAATCAATAATCGAAGCAGAAAATTTAGAAATAATCGATCAGAGAAAACTAGATAATTAATTACAACTACACGTACTGTGTGACTATCGTCTTCACTAGTCTCAATGAACGATGGAAAATCTCCATGTAGTCCGGAATCATTATGTAAGGACACCTGAAAAGAATTCACCAAATAACTTTTTAATGTACCTTAGTGGCCCTTATTTGGCCGGCCCTAAATGGCCAAAATTTTCGTCGCTGGCCAAATAAGGGTCGGCCAATTTAGGGCCGGCCAATTAAGAGCCGCAGCAAAATGACCCTACGAGTGAAAATTGGCCACTTTTGAAATAAAGCAGAAACTTCGAATTTTGATCGGCGATGTCAACTTTGACTGACTGGCATGTTAAGTGAGCGTTAGAGTAAACATAGTCAACATATATTTTAAGGTATCACGTACTCGTATTCAGGAAATGCTAAACTTCTGTCAAAGGTATTCGGTAAAAAACTCATTAAAAAGTCTTATGTTTTCAAAAGTGGTCAATTTCTTATCCTTGTGGCCAAATTTCGGCCCTAATTGGCCAAATCCAAAATTTGGTCGTGGCCAATTAAGGGCCGGCCAAATAAGGGCCGCTAAGGTATGTCGTACGTTTACGTCAGTAGAAATGTTTGCAACGTTTTTGGCCAGCGGAACGTAATGGCAAAGGATGTGTCAGAACAAGTCTTACTGACTTAGATGCATGTCTTTTTTAATGTTATGGTGCAACAATGAATTACAAAAGAAATCCTCGAGATTGCTAGCAGACTATCATCTACAGAACTAAAACAATTGAAATGCTTATCATACCTCACTCAACTCCAAAACATTATCAGGGGAATGTCCATCTTCCGGCGTTGAAATATTTGCACGACATGGCTTTTGGCTGTTTAACACAAAATCGACACTGTCTTTTTCACCTGGACCGTGCCCATCTACACCTGCGTTAGATACAGTTTGCTGTATCGGCTCCTGGGAAAAATGTGAAGTTGTGAGACACAGAAACCTTTCATAAAATACAAAAGTAACTGAAACAATTGAAATGCTTATACCTCAGTCAATTCTGAATCACCATCAGCGACAGGTGTATCTCCATGTAATGCAATGTTAACAAGACCTGGGAGACCTGGAACTTCATCAGCAAAGTCTGAGACAACAACCACATCGCTGCTTGCATCTTGACTTTCCTCATCAATAGCTACAGCTTGCTGCAAGGGTTCCTGAAAAAAAATTAAAACTATTTTCTTTTTTCCTTTTTTTTTTTTTTGTTGTTGTTGTTGTTGTTGTCATTTACTATGTAGTGATAAGTCGGTAAAAAGAAAGAAGAATACAGAAGTGAGCAACATGTTTCATCAAGTTGTAAGTTCGTTCTTGTCAATATTCCCACAAGTTGTGTATTCAACTAGCTCACAACTTGTGTGAAACTACCATATCATAATGTTTAATACCATATGAAACAAATACTATTAACATGACCCACGAAATACGTTCCAAAATTCCCACAAGTTGTGTATTTTACTAGCTCACAACTTGTGTGAAAATACCATATCATAATGTTTAATACCATAATGAAACAAATACTATTAACATGACCCACAAAATATGTTACAAAATTCCCACAAGTTGTGTATTTTACTAGCTCACAACTTGTGTGAAAATACCATATCATAATGTTTAATACCATATGAAACAAATACTATTAATATGACCCACAAAATATGTTCCAAAATTCCCACAAGTTGTGTATTTTACTAGCTCACAACTTGTGTGAAAATACCATATCATAATGTTTAATACCATATGAAACAAATACTATTAATATGACCCACAAAATATGTTCCAAAATTCCCACAAGTTGTGTATTTTACTAGCTCACAACTTGTGTGAAAATACCATATCATAATGTTTAATACCATATGAAACAAATACTATTAACATGACCCACAAAATATGTTCCAATATTCCCACAAGTTGTGTATTTAACTAGGTCAGAACTTGTGTGAAAATGCCATATCATAATGTTTAATTCCATAAATAGACTTTTTATTGAAATTTGTTTGAGAAAGTTTAATACTATATTGAGCACCGTAATAAGTGTGTTAGACATCTGAAATGTATGCCTATGGCTTTATTGATGAATTCATCTATAATTTTGAGATACCTTTCTATTATTGAAAGTTTTTTCATATTCATAACTGTATTTAACAAGTACAGTAATGTATGAAAGAACATGCTTATACCTCAAATCCTTGCATTTGGGTAGCAAACCCAGAATCATCAATTGGTTGCGTTTCATCAAAGCCAGGATACTAAATTCAATAGTGAAATGTGTCAATATCATTTCAAGAATTACTCTTACAGGATAGGTAGTATAATGCTTGTATTTAGAATTCTTCTTGTGGTTTTCATGAAACTTAAGGGTTGCACTGCAACAACACTTACATGAACTACGGCGTCGATAAGGTTGCTTAAAGTCTCACAGACGTCTTTGCCAATGCAGCTCTCTAAGTTCTGAAAACGTATAATGAACATCACCGCATAACAGGTAAATGAAATTATTATAATTCTTGAGTCCCCAAATGTCACTTTTCAAACCATTTTTTGGGAGGTGAAATCCCCAATAACAAAATCATGACAGATAATCATGAAGATAGAGAACTATAAGACATCAAGAAACACATTAACAGACATACCATTTCCAGAGTAGAGCTTTCTAATACCTCACTGCCTTTTTTCTCCTAAACAAATAGCCTGAATCATCACATTCCATGTATACATCAGCTTCAATTTTGACATAAACGTATTTTGAATATTCACTTTTGGAATTCAGAAACAAAAGCACAAACATTCTGAAAAATTTACCTTGAAACACCCATGTAGAGTTTCACCACTTTCATTTGGCACTGAGTCATCTGAATCACCCACTTTCACACTGACAGACTAAAATGTTAATGTTAATTTCATGAGGCAGGTCTCAAATCTGAAAATTATAAAAGGAATTAAAAATTAATAAAATTTGGAAAAAGGTTTGATTCTTAATGATTCTTAAAACACTGCACCTAAAATCCTTATCACTTTGACTTACTTGGTGATGCAGATCATTTAATGAAACTGGCTTTGTTAAAATTTTCTAAAATTGAAACATATTAATTTAGAGGATTATATCAATTTAAAACTACTAGCATGCTAAAAAAATAATGTTTCAAAAAGAACAAAAAAACATTATAAAAATATTTTCACAAAGGTGATTTATCAGTTCAGCATACAGTAATAGCATAGATTATACATTTAAATTTACACGACCTTTTACAATTAAATTTTAAAATTTTTACAACAGAGTACCATTTTTCATTTGCTAGCCTGCCTGACAACTCTCTAATTCATTTAAAAAATGAGAAAGGCTTTCTCATTTTTAAGAACTTATGTAAATTGTTCAAATTTTCAAATTTCGTTGTATGGTCCATGCATTTATGTAAAATATTGTTGCATAGATATAGCATCAAATCACTTAACAGGAAATAGAAAATAATGGAAAACAAAAAAACCATTAAATTTATAATACTGAACGAAAAACCTTACATTTTTTCGCCACCATAAATTTCCTGCTTGATAATCATAACGTAGTTCCATGTGCTTTGGTATGTCTTTAGAAGCATACAGTATCAAATGTGGCAAACTTTCAACGATAATAATCTTCATTTTCGAATTGGCATATCTGGAGGGCGAATCATTTACAAATTTGCATATCTTTTCAGACTTTGATGCATCAACACTGTAACAATTATACAGGAAAAGTAAATCATTAAAGAATATCATAACTGTAAATCTGTTTTTAAAGGTATGAATAATAGCAAAGTTTGCCAGCTTAACTAACATATAAACCCAAATAGACATCTAGTCCCCTTTATGTTTTGTAAATAACTTAGTTAACTTGATACATTTTATTGAACCAATAATTACCAGTAATTTTTTCCATTACTTGAGAAAAAGAACAAGTAATTCCCAATTGCAGAATTATCTTCTTCTCTAGCATCTCCTTCAGCTTCTGTTAATAATTCACCATGGTACTCACATAGCACTTGTCCTTTTTGTAATTCTTTCGATGCAAATACACCAAAACCTAATTAAAATAAATTATAATCAATGCAACGTAATTTTTTTTTTGTATGATATTTTAAGCAAATATCTGTATGTGGTGATTCATTAAACAAAGAAAATAAACCTAATTCTTTTCCAATGTATTCTTTTGTTAAAAAGACTGGATCTTCTTGAAGCACTTTCAGTTCATCTTTTAGATGGTCTTTGTTTTTCCTCATGGTATGGTCAGTTATCAACTTCAAACCAAAATCTACTCTTTTCCATATAAAAAGGGAATACCTCCAACAGTGTTTTTATCATTAGTTTTTTTCAATCTATTATAAAGAATAAACAAACTATGACATGATAATAACATTATGAAATACAACAATTAATACGAAACATATGAAACAAATTACGTTCCAACATTGCCACAAGTTCTATATTCAACTAGCTCACAACTTGTGTGAAACTACCAATCATGTGTCAACCATTATGTCAAACAGATAACTTTAAGAAAAGTTGTGTAATTTGAAAATAAAGCCTATTACAAGTTATATAAATACTAGGAAAATTCTTTCATATCTTAAGGTCAATACAAAAACGAAACTCCTCACATAATATCATTTACAACTCATTTCCATGGGTTTTAGGTATGGAAATTCCTTTTGCAATATTACACATTACCCTTTTAAGAAAGACAAATGGATAGGGGCTACAGCAGCCAAAGTCTTTGCATTTTCAGTCAACAATCAATCATAACAATCACTTTCTCCTCTGCCATTTTATGATTTTACTTTACACACAAACAAATGCGACATAAATCAACAAAGAAAAAAGTTTTTTGCAGCAAATATGCTCCTCCTTCCCTATTTCCCTTTCATTGATATACCACCATATTGAGTGGAACTCAATTTTACCTCCCTGAATATTATTGCAGGCAAAATATGGTGTTTTAGGCAGAAAAATTGATACCTCAGGGCCATCACAATTTAACAATTGTGTCAGTAGAAACAGACATAAAGTGTAAAGTCACAGAGCTAAAAAAGAATTCCAGAATTCCAGAAATATTGATAATTCAATTGCAACTGACAAATTTTTGTATAATCTTTTAACACAAAGGCATATTTTATTTATTGTTAACAATATTGACTTATTATCTTATTAAGGTAAAGAAAATGGTGTTAATGCAATAGAACTATTATACATTATAACTATGTTTTCCTAAATGCAAGCTCCAAAGCCAGAATCATTGATTGGTTGAGTTTTATCAAAGTTACTCTATAAATGAACAAGGCAAATGCAAACTCCTTCAACCTATTATAAGTTACTTACTTTAAAGTCTCTATTACTGTGCAAATGATAGGAAAGAACAATTTAAAAAGACTAAAACTTTCAAAACCATAAATCACATTAAAACAGCATAAACCTCATTTCAGATAAGGGGTGTGTAGTAGTTGGTAAGACGGTGGGCTTGTAATACAAGGGTGATAGCTGATAGTGGTTCAAACCCAGGCAGAGGAAAAATGATAATTGATGAATAATAAATCTGATGAATGTGATTGACATGTAACCTAGATGATAGGTATGATGATATGAAATGCCTGAAGTTGTACAAATATGATAATAAACCACAATCACCTATCAGTCTGGTATGTACAGATTCTCTGCCTTAAAATCTGGGGTATACATTCCTGATGGAGGCCCACATCAGCTGAATGCTGCCTTAACCTTAGCCTCGGTAAAATAAATTTAAAAAAAAAAAAAAGATAAACTGAACATGGTGCGTATACCATTGTCCACAGGCTGGGTGTAAAAAGGGTTGTAGGAAACTTCATTTCACTGAAACTGGGAAAAATGCTTTGCCCACAAGTTGTGTATCTCACGGTCCACAACTTGGGTGTTAAAAGCATTTTAGGAAACTTCATTTCACTGAAACTGGGAAAAATGCATCGCCCACAAGGTGTGTATCTCACGGTCCACAACTTGGGTGTTAAAAGGTTTGAAAAGAAAAGATTATTTTCGGTAGATATTTTGGAGTGAATGACATTTATTATTATCAGTATTCATAAATATCTAAACAGGATGAGTGTGTCAGTTTCCCTGATAACTTGCTTTGTTTACTTCATATCTCTTTTTTATTAAGTCTAATTTAACTTGACAGTGTACCTGTACAAAATTTTAAAAGTGAAGATGAAAACAGAGATTGCCAAATATTTCAACTAAGATTGTATATAAATTATATTCACGTTATACATACAGTAACAACTGCTGTTAGCGTTCAGCATGTTCAAAGTTGATTTTTCTAGTGTAAAATATTAACAGTCAAATAAGAACGCTAAGCAAGGTGTTATGAATAGAGAAAAACACTCAAGTCGCAAGGATAAAGACATGGCAATGGTTAAAAAACATAAAAATGATGAAATACTCCAATTAAAAGTAATTATTTAGCTTAATTATAAGTGAGTTTCTGACTTTGAAATATCAGTATGTACTATTTTTCTTAAAATGAATTTCCCTTAAAGCTATTATACTGATAAAGATTCATTCAATATGAAAATTAAAGTCTTTGTTTGATGTCAATGTGTTATCAGTGATGACTCCCAGGTACTTCTGAGAGAATTAATCAGATTGCCCCTGAAAAAAACTTTTCCTCCACCTGATTTCTAACACATAGATAAGTCAAAAAGCATCATTTGAGTCCCCCCTGACACAAAATGAATAAAATCTTGTTTGACTTGGTGTGCTAAATTAATAAAGGATCTGTTAAAATAAACTTGTGTCCTTAATGTAAGACAAGAAAAAGATGTTAAAATAATTTTTCTAACTGTTCATATGTTTAATAGAATCATAGAAGAATAATCACAAACCAGCCACTTAGCGTGAACTAACATCACAGCAGCTTAGTGCACAACATAGGGTGAAAAAGAAATTACAGCAAGATGAAGCTTATCAGGAAAACGTTAAAGCCATCACACATGTCCAGAAGGTCGCCCCAGAAAATTAACATTAAAGGCTTTCATCAGACTTATTATCAGATTTACAAATCATGTGCATCATAGTTCACATTTTGGGTGCACTAAATACCACATAAAAACTAAACAAATGCTCAAAGCTTCTCACTTTCACTTTCTCAGGAGTAAGAACAACAGCAAAGAAAATGCTGATCTTAAAAATACTTTTAGAAAATTTATTTATTAAAATGTACTGTAAATGAGTGATTAAATCCCTTTTCCCAAATAAGCCCCCAATTCTAATATTGATTTTGACAAATAAACCCTTCAATTTTGGTACAACAGAAAGTACTAAAATTGCAGTATCAATCCATTGCTTTGTAGTTTACTAAGAAACATTTTGTTGGAATGATGAGTCCAACTTCCTTTTCCTTTCACAATAAGATTATTTTCAGGAGGTATCTTACAATTATATTGATGAAAGATACCTATGTTTTTGTAAAAATTTTTCTTTATTCTCTGTTTTGAGTTAGATGATGTAAATAATACAATGACTAATAAACTCCAACATTAAAAAAGTATAAAAAATACATAATTAGAAATAGATATGATATAAAAAGAAAAAAAAAATATTAATTACAATTCTTGCATTTGCAATTATATTGTAAGCAATTTAATCTTACGCTTGAAGGATGACAAAGATTTCTTGAGTTTAAGTTCTGCTGGGAGATTATTCCATGCTAATGCAACATGAAAATCAGAAGAATAACATGCACAGGGAGATGTACCATGTGGAATAGCAAGAGAAGTTCCTTGTCTGAGATTGTAAAACGCAGGCTTTAAAATATAAGAATTCCACATAAACTCAGGGTTTAGGTGATAAAGGATTTAAAGATTTCAGTAACCAAGTGCTTTTTAATGTGGATAGTTTTGGAGTTTGGTACCAGGGAAGAAATTTTCGCGAGAAGAAATTTTCGCGAATTTGCCCCTAATCCGCGAAAAGAAATTCCGCGAAATTTATCAAAATTCAGGGAAACAAGGTGAAGATTTCCAAACGAATAACTCTTTTTGTTATGTATCAATCAAAAGTTTAGTAATAATTATATTCTTCGTATCAGTCGAACTAGAAGTCTTCAGTTTATTAGGCTTATTTAAAGCTGACTTGAAAAAACTTCTGATATCTTTTCTTAGATTCCTAGCATTTCCTATTTCGTCAGTTTTTGCTTTCTTAAGGTTCACCGAAGCTATCTGATTACGTGCTCGTTTTATTCTTCATCGTTAGATAACTGATATTTTGAATGATGAATAAAAACTTTGTATTTAAATTCATTTTAAATGTAAAACATACAAAAAGTTGTGAAAAATTAAATCTAACGCAAAAAGAGTTAGCTTTCCGACCCATTTTTTGACCTGAAAATACAAAAAGATGTTTTCTATTTTAAAATCAATTAATTCACTTTTTTGAAAATTTCCTCTTATGCCCTGCATTTGTGAAAATTTCTTCCGCGAAATATCCCTTTTAAGCGAAATTTGCAATTTTCCGACTAACAGCTCTTCAAATGTTGCATCATAAGTGTTA
The DNA here is from genome assembly GCA_027922465.2 of Turritopsis dohrnii. Taxonomy (NCBI): domain Eukaryota; kingdom Metazoa; phylum Cnidaria; class Hydrozoa; order Anthoathecata; family Oceaniidae; genus Turritopsis; species Turritopsis dohrnii. The sequence continues at coordinate 447,106 of BQMF02000361.1, read as the reverse complement.
AATCTTGCACAAAGAACTTAATGAGTTCTCTCAATTAAGTTATGAGCCATCTTACTGCAAAACATCCACACTAAATGCAGCAATTAAATGGGCATATATTAATGAACATTGTACAGATGATCTGCTTGATTTTGTGTCAGATAATTTCTTATCCTCGTTAAAAGCTTAGTTTTGGCAGGGGCTATTTTGCAGATACTAATCACAGGAGGATAAAAAGTTAACTAACGGTCAATAGTGACTCCAACGAGCTTGACTTCGCAATGATTTTTGCTGATTCTAAAGTCTAAACTAATGTTTTTTCTTCAATCCCAAATAAGATTTCTTTGAACTTATCAGGGTTTGCTAACCATGTCGTTGTTTGAGAATCAAGGTTGTTGTTAATTCGACGAATAACACTATTGATATCCTTACCACAGACTATAAAAGGTGTTGTCAATGGCAAAACTAACATGTTTACTCTTGAATAAGCTCTATGAAGAGCTCATTTATCATTATCAATGGTAGAATTTTCATTTCAATGTGAGAAATATTTTCCTAAGAAAATTACTTTACTCAAATTTTTATTCAGAAACATCCCATCATTTCCTGAAGGTACAGTCATCTACAAGGTCATGTGAAGAAGGTCCTAGTATTTAATTCCCCATTTGGGCTACAGCAGCTGTAATGACATGAATTGATCAACGAGACACTCCTCCCAAACATCAATCTGAGTTCTGAAAAGCTGAGTGGGTTAATTCACACTGCTATAATCTAATTCCTTGCATGACCCAGCTAAAAACAAAACTTTCTTAACAACAATTCATGTTTTTTTATTTCACATTTTTAGCCTTTATCATATTAACCATTTACCTAAACAGTAACACACAAAAAAATTAATACAAAATAATAAACCTATAAACTGTTCTCTCCACCTTCTCTGTTTTCGGATTAAACTCACAGTCAGTTATTCCATTCTGTTAAATTTAGCAACTGTACTCAAAGGTAGATACATAAACTCACAACAATTGACACTTGTCAACAACTGAGATGGGTCGGTCATGTTATTTGCATGTCTTGGTACTGTCTCCCACATAAAATGCATCTTGTTGGGTTTGGTCAAAACGCCCATGAGGAGCACCTAAATATACGAATGGTCGGTCATTAATGAAAAGATTTAAAGAAGCCTAAATTGATACATTGATTGAATCATTTTGGCATCAAATCAACCTGTTTAGTGAAACATGCCATTTTCTTAAAAAATGGAATTTTTGATTACCATCACTAAATTTTCACGCTCATATTTCCTTTCCACACATGATGGTGCGCGAAAAATAAGTTAGGCAAAATTACAAATGCACAAAAATTAGATATAATGCAAAATTAGTTGTGCACAAATTTTTTTGGTTTTCAGGTGAAAAAGTGTTAAGGGAAAATTCAAAAGAAGACAACTATATCTAAAAGCAGTTTTCGTAAAGCAAGAAATACTTTAAAACCGTCTGGTTTTTTTTCTTCACTGTCCAAACCTAGACCATTTTTGCAGTTTCGTACATCCAAAATAGCAGGTGGACATCTGTGAGAGAGTGCTACACTTTCATCATTGGTTCATAAAAATTATATCTTAATAGTCATTGGATTAAAACTTTCATTGGAGTTAAAAATCTCAAAACTTACATAAGTATTTTTACTATGCCTATAAAAGAGTGTTATATAAAAGACATTTGACATTAAACTTTCATGATTCTCTTCAAAATGTAAGTGAATGAATTCCGAATTTTTAATTTTTACACATCATATTTTTCTTTTTTACTATGATATGATTTCAATTACAAAATACTCAAGGGAAACAAACACTCAGCAAACAAAGAAGTTTTCCATTGTTCTTCCAAGTTCTACAACAATGCGTTGAAAAAAAGTGATTACAATTAAAAGATAGTGTTCAATAATAAAAAGATAGCATTCAACGACACCCCAAGTCTACCAATCAATCAAGACAGCGCAAAGTGATCTGGTTCAATCCACCATACAGCTTGAATGTCAAACGTGGCCTGAAAATTTCTGAAAATTATCGACAAAAACTTCCCAAAGAAACATCTGTTCCACAAACTGTTTAATAGAAATAACCTGAAAGTAAGCTACAGTACCTTGCCAAACGTTTCAAATATCATCTCGTCGCACAACAAAAAAGTCTTATCCGACACAATACACATTGACAACACTTGTAACTGCCGAAATAAGGAGCTTTGTCTGCTGAATGGAAAATGCCACAAAAAACAAGTCATCTACCAGTGCCATGTCAAGTCATCTGACAACGATCAAGGTGTCTATTACATTGGGCTGACAGAAAACACAAAACGAGAGATGGTATCCGCATAAATCAAGCTTTAAATACGAACACAAATCAAACCCAACAGAACTACCAAAGTATGTGTGGGACTTGCAGAAAAAGGACATAACGCCCATCCTATCTTGGGAGGTAATTGATCGGCGCACCTTTATATATGTGAATGGCAGCAAAATGTGCAACTTACTGTACTTTGCTTAAACTTATGAAAATTATAGCTTTTAAAAATTTATTATTAGTAATTGTCATCCTTATTTTCATTTAACATTAACAAAAACAAAATCTAAGCAAATTGGCAAAATGTATTTTTTTTATAAAAGTGCGTGAAGTTTGATCTTTTACAAAATCAGGGTGCGTGAAAAAAAAGATGTGCAATAATTAAGTGAATTAAGGTACTATTTGATTAGGACTAATACTATAATTTTCTGTGAAGTGGTCCTCATACAGTAGATATGAGGTCTATTCACATAGTTGGGATGGTCCATTCTCTCAAGGCTAAAATACATGATCAGTTTCAACTTTCCGTTTAGACCTGACAAATGGTCCACAAAAACAGATGCTTTGCTACGTCAAAACTTTGACCTTTCGTTTTTTTTTTTAAAAAAGATCTATTCATCTTCTTCCAGTGACCGTCCAGGGGAATTTGATAACAAACGATATTAACGTAAATTATTAACAGAAATTTCGTTAATAAAACAAAAGAATTTACGTTAATAGAAAAATACATTACCGTTATTTTCTATAAACATTTACGTTAATTATCGTTATTATCGTAACATCGCTTAAAAAAAAACTTTATTTACGTAAATGAATTAAGTTCGTAATATGCGAGTTACAGCAGGTTATCTGGTAAATTAATTTTCGTTAAAAGTATCCTTTAGGAAATCATGGCTTCGAGCAATAAAAAATCGGGAAGACAAGCGTGGTTATTTAAGTAAAGAAAATGTATATCACAATGTTTATATATACTTCAAGCGCACAATTGTAATTTTGGCTTCAATAAAAGCTATCAATTGTTCTGCAAGATATACAATTCATTTGCACATGTTTACAACGATCGTTCTGTTCCCTTATTTTCTGACATTAATCAAGAATTGTTTGGAAAGGAAGATAATAAATGTACATTTCCGTAAATAATATTAAATGTTTGCATGCATTGTGCATTGTTTCGAACACTTTATTCTCAAGCCATTCCCCAAAAAAAACTCTTGTAGAAAATCGAATTATTCCATTTGCAGTTAAAACTTTAACCTGTTTCTCAAGAAACCTTCTGTCTCAGCTGCTACGTCAATGTAAACCAGTTTATTATTATTTTATTACGGGTGCCACTAGAAAAGCATAAAAAGAAATTTCTTAACTTTTTTTTTTATACTTAATGTCAAAGCCAACTCAGTAGTAAAAAGAGTCAGTCATCCGGCAAATGTGATGTATATATGTAATAGCACCTTTAATTTCATTTTTGTAAACAAGAATATTTTCAAAAGATCAGACAGAATATAACACTAACACTACAGGTAAAGAATTAAATAGAAGAAAATTCCTTTGACGTCAGACATACAAGTTTTGTAATAAAAAGTATACACACCAAGTAATGTGTTTGAGCGAATAATCGCCATTGAATAATAGAAAACATCTTCGTTATTCGAAATGGAGAGATACATTCAGGAAAACAAACATTTTTTTATTGCAATTTAAAACAACAGCGCACTTCTGTCCCTCGCTACACTCGGAATTTGTTTTGGGAAGCTAATTAGAAATCTATAATTTGAACTTTATCAAAGTCGCAAGAGTTAAAAAAAAAGTTTGTTTTATAGCGACGACAGCAGAAAAAAATATTCCCATTATACCGGATAGAATTTAAAACATTACAAAAACTATCCAGTATAATGGGAACATTGGCTAAGAATTTTTCACAACGCTATGATAACTTCGAAGAAAAAACACAACATGTAGATGGGATGTAGGATGAAAGTTATGATTAAAATTAAAAAAAATGATTGAGAAAATGTCAACAAGATGTAAGATTTAAATTGAAATTTATCGTCACGTTCTAACTAAAAGTAACAAAACTTTAACATTATTTACGGTAAAAATTTACGATAATTATCGTTATAGAATTTTTCCATAACCGTTAATTACGATAATTTACGTTAATAACGTTATTTATGTTAATATCGTTTGTTATCACATTCCCCTGGACCGTCACTTATATTATACACATAGGGTTTTTTCTTTGTATTTTCCAGGCACTACTGTTTTAGAATAGATGCCATTCACTCACTCTATGATGAGTTTCACTAAAAAAAACAACAATAAACAGATTTTGAGAGCATTGAGTGGATGAGAAAATGACAACAAAATTTATGGTAACTTGTTGTTGCCCACCATGATTAAAAATATTTTTTTTTATTATTATTATTATTATTTCAGTATTACAAATTCTCAGGCAATACAAGCCTCTACGAATCGTTCTTGTGTAATTTGTGATCAAATCTTTGCGGGTGATCAGCCCAATATGCGTCTAAATTGTTCTTGAAGCTGTTTAGTGTTTCAGCATTTACAACGTATCTTGGCAAGCTGTTCCATGTTTTCAACGACCGGTAATAGAATTTTTAATAATAGAATAATTTTTAACAAAAATGATACTTTTAAAACTTTTAAACTGATATAAACTGACACAAATAATTTCAAAGGTTTCGACCTATGAGTCATCTGTCACCTATGAGTCATCCGTCAGGTTAAACCGAAGGTTTAAACGGATTGTGTATTTCAACCTTCACTTTCTCTCTCTTATCAACATCAAAGTTACCATAAATTTTGTTGTCATTTTCAAGTTCTAATTAACTGAATAAGTATTATAACTATTTCATCGTGATTTTCATGGCAGAAGAGTTGATAAGTTTTGTAAAAAATGCATTATTTTTTACTTTAGCACAAAGCTTTTTGTAATGCAAGATAATCGCGCAAAAACTTTAGGACAGAATATACGCTGAAAATAGCTTTATGCGCACAAAATTATTTTTCCAAAACGGGACTTATTTTCTTTTGTAATATATATAATATAAATTTGCTTACAAAACTATTTTAAACAAAGAATGTGGGTGATAAAGACAAGCGGAAGTTAAGTTTTGATAAAATACATTGATTTCAAAATAAATGCAAAATAAATTGATTTCAAATGCGCGAAATTAAATCCCTTTTATCATGGAACAGGTCACTTTTCGATAAGAGTAAAGACCTTGCAAGTGAATACCACAATGTGATATATAACATTCACCACATAATATATATTTCCTTAATTGAAGTGTCTGTTCCAAATATTAGTGAAATTGTTACCTATATCATCGCCAATGTACTTCTTTTATCAGGTGCATCGGGTCACATACACTCTGACACAAGAAAATTCCAATAAACATCTGCTGCACAATGTGCAGGCCCACACTGCGTGTATGGTTTTTGGCGGTAGAAAATGCAAACGGGTGGCAAATCAATGGCAATAACAGTTAATGTTTGACTCAAACCTCTTTCCCCAACAAGTACAGTTACCCCCGTGGCAAAAACAGCGCATTTCCCGCCTAAATAGATAGATTCAAGGCCCACAACAAGTGTTTTTTATCTTTAACGTCTTTTAGAAGACCATCTTCAACTCCATTAGGGATTAAAATGGGAAACAAAACATACCCCCATAGCGCTGAATGACTATGTTTACATATGGCCCACAACACGGTGCTACCATTTACGAAGGCTCCCGCAACATGTGTTTTCACTTTATGGACGCCTAAATAGATAGATTCAAGGCCCACAACAAGGGTTTTTTATCTTTAACGTCTTTTAGACAACCATCTTCAACTCCATTAGGGATTAAAATGAGAAACAAAACATGCCCCCATAGCGCTGAAATGACTATGTTTACATGGCCCACAACACGGTGCTACCATTTACGAAGGCTCCCACAACATGTGTTTTCACTTTATGGACAAGGCGTATAGCTGGAAAAGTTGTGAGTACAATGGACGCAAATGATGGCGCAAAATACATTAGTTGGCGTGAAAAAGAGAGGTCATCTAACAACCGTTTAAGATACACATTTTTTGAGGGACTTTGCCCTCATAACGTGGACAGAAATTGTACATGTTCCACAACTCGGTCGATGTACGTATGTGTGTGTGTGTGTGTGTTATCAATATCTGATATATTGACAATTAATTATTAGAACATATATATTAGAAAATTAATTATGCATCGGTTTCCACTGAAATCACTATTATTTCATGCTGTTTCAAGAAACTCATTAATAATATCCCAGAAGAAGATGTCTTTTTAATACCAGAGAGGAAAATAGAAAAACGTTAAACGCAGTTCATTGAGATATTGGGTGAGAAAAATAAACTTTATTACAATTATGAAGGGTTCTTTAATATTCTCCTGGCGGCCATTTGAGACGCGAATTATTGCTTCACGCTTTTTGACTTAGGGCAGTACGGTTCCAACAATGACAGCGGTGTACTGGAAAATTCAGAAAGGGAAAAATGTTTAAAGATGATTTCCTACATGTCTCAACTGATAGTAAATTATATGAAAGTCGTGAGCAAACCTTGCAATATTATCTACTTATAGATAAGGTATTCCCAATAAAGAAGTAATTGATGCGTCCATACTTGGGTAAAAATGCTATCGAAAAAGAAAGGATTCACAGTTACTGCAGACAACGCATTGTTTACCACATCCTTACATTTATATCCTTTGCACTGTTTGTCATATAAGACAGCCTATTGCTTTATTTATTCTGCTAAAGTTTCTTCTTCACGTAAAGAAATGGCTGCCATTTTAACTTTTTTCACGACACACACACGGACAGTTTTCATCGAAACTTTTTCAACTCACATATGCATGACGCTATCCTTTAGATATTACAAATGTTTGATATCTACAATCCCGGACAAAAATTGTGGCAAAACTGATGTTTTCATGAAGAATTCAAATACCCCCTCCCCCAGCATCAATGTTTTGAGTTGTGTCCAGCCAGAGGTTCCAACAAACATTGATAACATTGATGGTGGGGGAAGGGGGGCCTCATGACGTGAATTGCATGCTTATTGCCACAATATTTTGTCCGGGATTGTAGACTTACTGTAAGTAAAGTGAAAATTGGGAATAACTGCATTCTCTAGACTTACCGTTAGTAAAGTGAATAGTCGGAATAACTTCGTTCTCTAGACTTACCGTAAGTAAGTAAAGTGGAAAGTGAGAATAAGGGTGTTCTCTAGACGAAGAGTAAGTGAAGTGAAAAGTGAGAAAAACTACGTTCTCTAGAATTGAAAACTCAAACGGAAAATATGGCACTAATGGACTTCCGTAGTTTTTGACAAATATATTAATAATTCCTGTTAATGTAGATAAGGAGAATGTTTGCGTCATGTTGTATGAGAGCTTATCGCATTCATAGAGTCACAGGAGAACGAAGATATTCTTTTGACCTTGGAACACGGAGGGATAGAATTTCTTGAATAATTGGATTTCTGCGAAAGCAAGAAATAAATTAAAACCGGCTCTGTTTTTCCAGAGATGTGTGAGGAGACGGATAGTGAACGAGTATAAGTGTATTGTTACCAACCTGGTTATCTATTCAATGTTTCAATTTTAAAACAACAGAATTTTTTCCTTATTAAACCAATCAGATTGCATTTTATTGTTTGAGTAGGACGAATGAAATTATTTGTAGTTTTTCGTCCTGAACGAAAAAGCCAGAATACCTTTCATTTATATTCAATATGGCGACCAACAGCACGTGTTTTGATAATGAGGAATTGAATTTTGAAGATCTCGATTTTGACGAAGATATTGAGGTTTTAGTCGATACTGTGATTATGACAGATGAAGAAGATATTGTTCTGGCTGATTTTGACGTGGATGTAGATGATTTGGATGAGGACGTAACCTTACAAATCCCCACTGTTGTTTTTGTTGGGGAGGATGATGTATTAAAAATTGTTGATTCAGTCCATGATAATATCGAAGTTAATCTGTCATCTGCATTCAGTTACTCTTGTAAAAAATGCTGGAAGAAATATAAGAATCGTCTGTTTTTTACAAGAAGCACTTAGAAAAGTGTAAAAAGACAGTTGATAAAGAAGAATTTCACATGCATATTGAACTTTGCTCACAATTACACAGATACACTGAGTCAACATCAACTTGGTGTTATTGATTTCAATACATAAAAATAGCTGACGTTTTCGAATTTCACAAAATTAGATATTATGAACTCCTGGAAAGATATAATTCCTTCCTTGCATGAAAGCACTGAAGTTGAGCTTGTAATCCTATTTCAGTTTATTTGGGACTTTTTTTCAAATGTTAACACAAAATTATTAGGTGGAAACAAGTCATTTTAAGTCGACACCAGTAGAAGAAAAAACTATAGTATGTTTCTAGGTACATTCCATATGCTATCGAAAAGCTGCAAAAAGCAACTTCTGGAACAGTAACAAACATTTTATATATTTGTACACAGATTGGAAAACATTGTAGCTACAGACAATTCTAACTACATCATTGATGGTGAAATATGCAAATGAAAATCTACATGACGTTACTTTTAAGAAACTTGAACAGAATGTTGCCAAAATCAAATAAGGTGAAAACAAGACACTAAAGTTAAAAATTGACAAGAAAGCTATACCTGCTATAAGAAAGTCCATCTCAAAGTCAACTTGCAACATAAAGAATTAGACAGTTTTGCATAACAAATACTGTTTTTGTTTTTATTATGTATGCCAGCTTGCAATCTATATATTAATAGCCGATTCTCTGTTTGTTTGTTTGTTTGTTTGTTTGTAAGTCACGCAAAATGGTAGATTGAGTTGTGAGCGATATTATTTTTTTTGTGTGTGCGACGAGAGTTTGAAGCAAATACATTGCAACCCCAATCGAACGTGACTTTTTTTGGCTGATGAACTAATAGCAATAACGTTTTGTTTTTATTATTATTCTTAGTTTTATATGCCACGTTAACTTGGCTTTGAAAAGAATACATCAACTAAATACAAAGAAACTAACTGATTAAACAGTTTGGACAAAAAGCTGTGCGGTTTGCCAGTGTATCCTAACGTTTGCCTGACTGTCTGAGACGGGTGAACTTTTTTTTTGAGCAATCAAAATGTTTAAAAACCGATAGGTAAAAAAAAGTATCATAAACAAAATGTTTTTTTTTTTTTTGCTTTTGCTTCTTTAATAATAACTAGCCGCCAAGGCGGCGTCGCTCGCCGCGCATGTCCACCTGCTCTGTACCACTGTATCAATAAACGTCAAATTTCTTTATAAACGGTTCGTAAAACTTGTGTTCAACCAGAAGCAGATTCGAGGTCACAATCTCTGGTAAAACCAATCTTTTATCAGTGTAACAGTACACTCAAAACGTATAGAGAGAAAACTTCAACTTTTTATTAACTTTTATTTTAAAAAAGTTACGCGCTCTAACATGGGTGCTATCAAACGTAAGGGGGAAATGGTTTCTCTGCTTAAAAAGATCACACGGGAGGAGAGAAAAAAAGGCACGTGCTAAATGAATAAAGTGAATAAAAAAAAACGTTCGATCTGATTAAAATAGATTAAAAGAAATCGATTAAAACAAATTAAGGCAACTATTATGACAAAAGGAAAAAAAATATTTTGTATCAAGATTCTCTTTTTCTTAACTATCGGTTTTTAAACATTTTGTTTGTTCGAAAAAAGTTCACCCGTCTCAGACAGTCAGGAAAGCGTTAGAATACACTGGCAAACCGCACATGCTGCCACGTTCTGCCACTGCTGCTTTTTGTCCAAAATGTTTAATCAGTTAGTTTCTTAGTTGATGTATTGTTTTCAAAGCCAAGTCAACGTGGAATATAAAACTGACAATAATAATAAAAACAAAACGTTATTCCTATTAGTTCACCAGCCATAAAAAGTCACATTTGATTGGGGTTGCAATGTATTTACTTCGAACTCACGTCGCACACAAATAAAGAAATACACTCAAAACGTAGGAATAAAAATCTTCAACTTTTTATTTGCTTTTGTTTTAAAAAAGTTACGCGCTCTAACATAGGTGCTATCAAACGTAAGGGGGAAATATTTTTTCTTTTTAAAAAGATCACACGGGAAGAGAGAAAAAAAGGCACGTGCTAAATGAATAAAGTGAATAAAAAAACGTTCGATCTGATATAAAATAAAATAGATTAAAAGAAATCGTTTAAAACAAATTAAGACAACTATTATGACAAAAGCAAAAAAAAAAAAATTATGTTTTATGATACTCTTTTTTACCTATAGGTTTTTAAACATTTTGATTGCTCGAAAAAAAAGTTCACCCGTCTCAGACAGTCAGGTAAGGATACGTTAGGATACACTGGCAAACCGAACATGCTACCACGTTCTGCCATGGCTGCTTTTTGTCCAAAATGTTTTATCAGTTAGTTTCTTTGTATTTAGTTGATGTATTGTTTTCAAAGCCAAGTCAACGTGGAATATAAAACTAACAAAATAACAAAAACGAAACTTTATTCCTATTAGTTCATCAGCCAAAAAAAGTCACGTTCGATTGGGGTTGCAATGTATTTGCTTCGAACTCACGTCGCACACAAAAAAAGAAATAATTTTGCTCACAACTCAATCTACCATTTTGCGTGACTTACAAACAAACAGACAGACAGAGAATCGGCTATTAATATATAGATTCAATTTCTTTTTTTAATTGTTAAGCGCTTCTGATCGAACGTTTTTTATTCTATTTATTCATTTAGCACGTGCCTTTTTTTTCTCCTCCCGTGTGAACTTTTTAAGAAGAAAAACCATTTCCCCCCTGTTTGATAGCACCCATGATAATAATGATAATAGAAAGTTCAGGTTTTTTTCTCCCTACGTTTTGACTGTATTGTTGTACTGATCAATGATTGTTTTAAAAAATAAGTGACACATCATGAAATTTGCGTTTTTTTGGAACCATTGTTTAAACTGATATTTGATTGGTTTAAAATCGCAAATAAAAACCATGCGAAGTTTACGTTTGGAATGCATTATTTAAAGCTAGAAAGTTTGCTAACATGTTAAATGCGATCGCGACAATGAGCTGCTGAGTTTAGAATATGCAAGACTTGAAACACAAGGAACGTATTTGTCTTCATATGCAAACAAGCTTTATTAAGCAATAAAGCCAGCAGCAAAGGAAGTTAAAACAATCAAGGAATTGAACCTCAGTTCTCCCATTGTACGTTCCTCACTTATCGCATCGAATCTGCCTCAGTTAAATAATGTTTTTCATAAAACTGTATGAAGATGGTATTGTATTACAATAATCAGAAAATAATCGATAATATCAAGAGATTATTCCCGCATCAATAATCCGCCCGATCCTTTCTTTCACAAATAGGATTATTCTCCGGCGAGGCGCGGCGAGCGCCATTATGTTACAAATTAATGTTTTTTTACAGCTTGAGTTTATAGGTATTGATCTCTGCCCGGAAAATGACTTCTCATAGTCACATTGGCAACACAGACTAGTGCCTAACGCTCACCTTAGGCGAAGAAAATTTGCCTAAGGAGCCCCGGATTTACACACTTCAATGAATGAACTGGAAGAAAATTTGCCTAAGGAGCCATGGGTTTACACACTTTAATCGAATGAACCAGAAGAAAATTTGCTACAACCAAGGGTTTACACACCTTATGGAATTAATGGTCACTAAATTTGAACAAAACGACCGTGGGGACCTTCGAATTAGACCCAGTTCAACATGGATTCGCTAGAAAACATCGTTGCAGCTTTTGATAGCAATAATGAAGTATTAATTAGGAAATTTTGAATTCACTTAATACATCTGTTGAAAACTGACTTCAGAATCTAGGAAAAGCATTTTTTTTCGAGTTGTGTCTCTTCTTTTGCTTTTGTGAAATGAAAACATTGTGGCTTCTAGCAAGTGTTTTATTATTTTATGTAATATAAATGATTACGATTAGCATGGATTATTAGCACCATAATTCGTTGACCATAAGTATGACGACAGTTTATTAGCTCAGCTATGTATATACTAGCATGTAGCTTTAGCTAAAAATGCCCCGCGCTCAAGCATTCCAATTTATACAGACAGCAAGCTATACATTAACAGCGGAAACAAAAATAAGTTTTTGGCCGAAAAAAAAATGTTAGGGTTGATTTGGGAAAGTTATATGCTTAAATATTTCGACAAAATCAGTTTTTGGCATTTCAAAACCAACTTGCAATATGCAAACCAAATAGATTTACACTTAAACAGAAGAAAATATGCACAAAACTTTGTTACTTTTTGTTATCTCTTAGGTCTAAGTTACACTGATGCTAATTTACCTTTCAAAAAGTGTAAATAAGGCTTAACAAGTAATAATAGAGAGTATTTGCTACAAACAAGAGAAATGTGTGAATTGAAACCATGGATACATATTTTATAATTTTTATAATTAAAATAAGATTTGTTAAAAACATTCTGTAAGATCCAAATCAAAAAAAAAATTAAAGCGAAAAATCCATTGCGTTTCAAACTTTGATTAAAAACAAAAAATAGCCAAAGTTTACATAAAAAAAACAAGAAAAAAATACATAGGTTTTATTGGTCATGAACACGCTAGGTTTGGAAGACAGTCAAAGAAGAAAAACACGAAGAACGACAATTTGTAATATGGCTTTCTTGTATACACAGAAATCCAATTAAAATCTTTTGAAGGCAAGATCCGCCAAAAATCAGTGCACTAAACAAAATTATTGAAAGAAAAATTTAGAGTTAAACTATATACAAAAATAAAATGCATGGTTGGCAAACTGTCGAATAACAAGCTGTGCTTCAAAATCTTTGTCGTTCACTTCACTAAAACAACACAAAAGTAACACGAAATATGTCTATGCAATTTTAGCATGCGATCTTCCTAAATAACATAGTATAATATAATAATAAATTAGGAAAGAGAAAAACATTCTCTCTCTTTAGAAGGATCCTGTGTCTAAAATGATGTGAACCAATACGATAGAGCTCAAAAAGCTTCTGGTTAGTATAACTTACTTCCAGTTTCTGATATATGTATTTAATTTTTGAAATCTTACATTCACTTTATGCAATGCATGTTCTATGATGTTTATAATAAAAGATAGTATATAGGTTAAACTTCTCATCGCAAGTTCTGATTAATACTATATCTTTAATTTACTATAGAGAGAAAGAGCTTTCACTCTGAGTGAGTGATAAGAAAACGAAGTTATAATATTGAGAGTTTATACACATAATCAAAGAATAAAAATCTTTTTACATCAGAATTATATATTGTATCATTTTATGATTTTTAAATCAAAATATCTGCCCAAGGAAACAGAATTTCCAAAAACTATAAAACTTTTGAAACAACTTTGTGCATTTTATCATCCCTCGAAATATCATTTTGGATGCAGGAACACTTTAAAATCTTCGGAGTTTTTCTTTTACTTTACAAAAACCACCTACATTACGTCTTCTTTTGAAAAAGGTAATTGCATAATGTTTTAGTTTGACTTCTTGTTTCCTGCAGCATTAAATTCTGGAAAAAACGCTGTAACTCTTATTAAAGAGGAAGCAGTACATAATTTATCTGTTGTTGTGTAGTTTTATATAAGGTTCTTGGACTTGTCTCAGGGATTTCTGGAAACACCATCTTTTACTATATTGTGGTTGACATTAATTATTTAACAATGCATCATTTTTAGGGTAGGGTATACTAATTTGATTAAATGATCCATTTAAAACGTGTAAATATGACTTTAAAAGTCATATCAGAAATTATTGCTACAAAGAAAAGAAATGTGTAAACTACAACCATGGATACGCATTTTATAATCAAAAAAATAAAATGGATGGTTGGCAAAATTTCGGATTTTAAGCTGTGCTTCAAAATCCTTGTCGTTCACTTCACCAAAACAACACAAAAGTAACATGAAAAGTGTCTAAGCAATTTTAGCATACGAACTTTCTAAATAATATAGTATAATATAATAATAAATTAGGATAGAAATTCGAGAAAACACTCTGTCTCCCACTTACAGTACCATGCTTTGAAACGGGAAAAAACAAATTCAGCTGATAATTGTATACCAACGTGTAACATCAACACGAAATGTTGGAGGATGATGAAGATGAAGATGATGATGATGACGATGACGAAAAAAATCTCGTGGAACTACTATACCGCCTCGCTCGCTTACGCTCGCTGCGGGGGCAATTAGGACAATTTCCAGAAAATTAATTTTTCGATCTCGTTAAAGAAGAGAAATAGTCGTGCGTACAATTTTTAAACAATGCTGAATGATTATGGTCTTCTGTAATTTCTAACTGTTATGCTCAAAAATCTCTCTGGTGAAAATATCAACTCATTTTTGTATGTATTCTGTTGAATACAACTTTAACAAATAAATGATCATGAAGCTAACTATGGATTTTGTATTAAAGATTACCGCATATTTCATTTCAACAAGTTCATTCGTGAAAGTTCATTCGTGAAAAGTTACGAAATAAGTTGTTCAATTTGTGCGTTGAAACTTGAACAAAACCATCGGTACCTTTGAAACGCCATCTTCTATTGAATATAAATTTTAGTTTCCCATTTTGGGCGCTATTTCCTTTTCACATCCCCTACAGCCCTAGCCGTAACCCTAACCTTGACCTAGACGGGAGAGTGTTGTGGGTGCGAAAATCAAATCCGTCCGTCAAATTTTGCGAATACAAGCATTGAATATCCTTCCCTTGGCTAAAAACATTTTGCCATTCCATATCGCAGCTCTTCCCTGTTTTCTTTTATTTCGAATCTTAAAGAAATCTTCCTCTTGAACACTGAGAATTTCAAAATTTGCTTACTCCCCGATACGCCGAAACGCCACAGAAAGCCCACTTTGTTAACCGTTTTTAAAGTAGGGTATTCATTTGTACTACAGACCCTTTATCAATGAGTTGTCTAATAGATTGTTCAAATCATGCGCAAACCATGCGAAATCAATTCAAAATGGCTGTTTTGGCATCACGCTGAGGACGTTAAAATTCACATTGATTGCTCAGTTACTTTTTTTAAAATTGAAGAAACACAGAAGCGGTTTGAACAAAGAGAAAAACTTCTTTCAAGGTTTGATATTTATTTGCTAGGTTATCTATCGGCATTTGTAAAATTTTATAATGACCAAAATAGCAGCATTGCGATTTAACCATTTGGTATTAAACCATATAAAATTTTGTGAATAGCGTTGAAAAACTAACAATAAAAACTGTTAAAGTAAAAAAACGAATAATGTTAGCTATATAACGTTTTCGGTTTATTGTCAATATCCCCTAGAATGTTGACACTTCTTCAACTGCAACGTTAATACACTCTTAAATATAACGTAAAATGTACTAACATCAATAGTAGGGGATTGTGTACACCACTTGTCATAGTGTACGCCAATGTAATGTATGTATAAACATAGTGTACGCCAATGTAATGTAAGTATAAAAATCAAGGCAAAACGACAAGTTTTGTTAAAATAAGCAGAAGCTTTTCTATTTAAAAAAATCATCCTCAGTGCACATTGTACAACATAAAAGTAATGCTTCTTCTGATTATTTCAACAAAGCTTATCGTTGTACCTTGATTTTTATACACACTTATCATATTGTCAGTGAATAGCTGGTCACGATTGCGAGATAGCAATGTTATGTTTTTTGGGACGTCAGTTTTCTGAAGACTAAATTTTCTTATTGAATAATACCCGCTGGGCAAAATCAGCAAAAAGTCACTGCGACGAAGAGCATTTTTATCGCAATAGTGTGTATATTTCTATAGAAATGTGCTCCTTCGCAGTGATTTTTCAACAAATTTACCTTAAGATTTAGGATTTAGGATGTAAGTTTCTTCATAACAGTTCATTATATTCTGCAGCAAACTGACAAAGCTTCAGTCTCTAACTGTTCCTTGAGTTGTTAAACATATTCTGGTACTGTGAAAAGATAAGTATCCTGGAAAGCCCAGCTTCCTCAGCTATTTAACACCATCGAGACGTATTACCTTGATTAGTGTAGCTTTTAACATCGATGGAGTTGTCTGTAGCAGCGCTTAGACAATAAAATACTTACATAACACACCACTACAAGTGTGGGTTAAAATTGAGTAAATACATTTCAATCCTTAGTGCCCAGTAGTCCACAGGTAGTAAGTCATTTCTTACCTAATTAGCTTAAATCTTCCGTAATTGGATTTCTGCGTAAGCAAGAAATACTTTACGATCGTCCGTGTTTCTCTGATTTTTTTTTTCATCCTGTCCAAACCGGCGCATATTTGTTTCTCGAATTTCATTGGCTCATACAAATGGCGTGTCAATGTTTATTGGTGAATGAAGCGCCACTCATGCTAAAGGCTGCTAATTAACTGAACTTATTGGCTCGATTTTCGCCATGCCATGTGATCATCCGGGTATTTTTCGACTTTACATTTGCCCGCTGTTCGCATAATGGTATACTATAAGCGGTACCGAAGAAACCCACTTAGATTTCCAAAAGCTTATTGATCAATGTGGAATATATTTAAAAGAAGATGTACACTTCCAAAACCGAAAGTAAAGGGTAGAAAATTTATAATTTATCTTTCAATGATTCTACTGTGTTCATTCTTTTCTTTTCTAAAAACAAGTTTTCTCAAAACAAGTTTGCAATGATTTGTAAAAACAGTGTGTGAAAAAGGAATGCTGTTGTTTCTTGGAAAATGTTTGGGATTCTTATAAGCCGTTCTAAATACAAAAGACTGTTTCATGTGTGGGCTGTAATGCTTTTTAAGCTCTGGATACGTACAGCTCAGCTCAGTTTCCTCTTAAGCTCAACAAGAATGCCTAGTCTACCTTGCCTCTGCCTGTGCATCATTTTATGATTTTACATGATTAATATCGTAAATGAATGAATATCGTTTCTCATTGTCATGAGAATTATAAGCAAAGTTTCACAACTCGGTGAATTTTTCAATTGAGCATTTTCGTTACTTTAATTCAGAACCAAGAGAGTTACATACGAAACTCAAAGGATATCTGGTTAATTATGTACAATTCCATTAAGATTTTAATTCCTACGCGTTTTTTTTTTTCTTTTCTGGACAATGCCACTACATATATGGTTCCATAGTTTGAAGACAGTGGAAGATTGGAAGCTGTTTAAGTTGGAGAGCTGTACATGATTACCCAGCTATTCAGTAAGTTTCCATCACACATTTTATGTATGAGTTGCGTTAGTTGAGAAGATTTTTGAAAGATTTACTTTAACTTAAAAACGAGCGTTATCACATAAACTTAGAAGGAATTACTGGTTTGTTGAAAATCATGAATGCATTGGACGTGATACATGCGTCTTGTTAGCTAGAAATCAGTAATTACATCATCAAAATAATTCACTGATTAACATTTCTTTCTAAAAATAAATTCATATCTGGATGTTTCACCGATTTTATTTAGATTGCGGTAACATGAACACGATTTTCACTTTCGTGGTACTTCTTGCTTTCCTAGCAAGTAAGGCTGGATGTTTTGATTTTTATCTTCAATTCAAAAATTTTCAAGATGTGCTTTTAAACATCATACTGCAACTTGAATGAAACCAGATATTGAACTTCTTCTACAACCATAGACAATCCCTAATTTATTGTCCGGACATATTTGTTTCTCTTTGCTCTAGGTGTTTGCTGTAGACATCACAAACAAATAAATACATACGACGAAGGAAGCGCAAATGAAAATCAACAATACACAGTCAAACACAAAGGTAAGTGTCCTGGATACAGATATATTTTTCTTGATATACAGATTGATTGCACCAATTTTATTTTGTCAAAAGTGAACAGTATTAGCGGGATTCGGAAAAATCATGTTTCGTTTACACGAAACTATATTTCTAGAGATTTGTAGGGAATCGTATACAGCTTAGTAGAGTTGTTCGTGAATTTTTCCCTACAAAATCATTAGAAACTTCACATCAATACTTGAAATAAGCGTGCAATGTTTCTTTTGATACAAAAAGGGCTTTAAATGATGTACCGTTTTAGTAGAACAGTTTCAAAAGAATTCTCACAAGTAATTGATTTTTTTCGTGTAACAGGCTCGTCGAGTTTACGAATCTCCCTAATTTATATCAGAATTCACACTCAAAGTCGGCAATAATGTCCAGTGTTAAACCATTACTAAAACTTTTCATTTACTCCTAAAATGAAGTCATTTAACCTTTAAGCAACTTTTTGAATACTTGCCTGAAACATATCATAATATCGTTGTTCCTTAGTTTTATGCCCTCCTATGTTATATGCTAGTCTACATAAACTCCTTTCATGCAAGCAGTTTTAAAACACATTTTGTGGGCAATGTGGGTCGAAAAATCCACTTATAATAGCATCCTTGTTACTTGGATATCTCATTGTTTGCATGTCGATTTGATACATTCTAGTTATTGTAGCTGGCATGCGAAAAATTTCAATGAAATTTGAAATAAGCGACGCCTATGTAACATTTAAGCCGTTAAGATCAAGCCAGATTAAAATTCACAATCTTCAACTTCCCAATATTTTGTCTTATCTATGTTAGTATCTAAGGTGCAACAACAACTGTGTTGGTTGCGTGTGCCCTGCAGGGGTTAGGAAGTATAGCAACAATACTATGAAATTTTATAAACTTTGATTGTATTTTTGTCACTGCAGACTCACCTAAAGAAGGATCCAAGCGATTTTTGAGCTTTGTAACGAGCCTACTCGGTGGTGGCAACCTATTAAGTGGCGGCAAGAACCCAGCTGATATGACTTTGGGTGATATATTCACTGGAGTAACAAAAGAAGTGGAGAATTTAAAAGAAGAAGAGCAAGAAGGCGAAAAGAACGTTGCTGAAATATATAATCGAATTGATAAGATTGATAAAGAAGTCAAAGATACCAAGAACTACGTTGATAACAACTTCCAGCGTCAGTCCAGATGGGGAAAATGAGTTGCCAACAAGAATTTGAAAACGATGTTGCATCAGTTTTTCAAAGTAACAAAGTGATTAATGAAACCAAACACTTGAATGCGATGGCATTTATCAGAGTAAAATAAGGAAATTTTGTGGAAAGTGAAGATTATGACAATTTTTTGATTGAAGCTGTGTATTTTTAAAAAGTCAGTGTATTTAAGAATATTGGATCCTCTTTGGGGAACAACTCATAATCACCTGGAGCATTTTGTCAAACAAACGAGCATACCTTCTTGATTCAAAGTTCTTTTTATGCATTGCACAAAGATATCAGCCCTCATCAGAGATTGATTTATTTTTTTTCATCCCTTTGATCTAACATGCAGGTTATGATTTCATGTAGGTTTCTTTTTTTCCAAACAAAAACGTCATGAAAAACATCCTTACATGCACCACATGGTAATGTTTTCACACTCAACGGACAAATGACGCTATCAGTGTCCATACAAATCTTTCATTTACTATTTCGATTTGACACAGTACTCAAACCTTTCTTTCTTTTTCATGATTGGTTAAATCAAAACGATTTGTAAATAAACAAAAAGAGCTATCACTAACAGTGTAAAGGTCTTTCAAATCAAGACATGTAATGCGTATCTTGGATGATAATAGACTGTTTGGATGAAACCATTTAAGAACAGAATCCTAGACCCTCAATATTTCCTTCCATAAGAAGATATTGAATGATGTAAGCAAGTAACGTAAAGTTTAAAAGAATCCTTACTTACTTAATACCTCATAATTGTTCTAACGTATAATTAACAAATCATTGTCTATTTAGATGGAGTCCTATATGAAGTTTACTCTGAGTGTTTTCTTTCTATCACTAATAGTGACAGGTCAGTATTTCTTTTATGAAACTGGAAAAACTTAAAGAAGAAGGTGTTTTTATTATCTTCAATAATACACTGAAACATAGCCATAAAAATGTATTTCAAAAGAATTGTATGAAAAATGTCATAGGTATATTTATTATTTATTTATTATTTACCCAGGATAACCTCTTCAGCTCCATAAGGTACTGTTATCAATGAGGGTCCTGCGAAGGAGGTCCTTGAGCATTTAAAGCCCCCATATGGGCTACGGAAGCTGTAATGACAGGAACCGCTCAACTAGACAACCATCCTAGACATCATTCCTACTCTCTTGCTGAGTGCTGAGCAGAGAGGAGTGATTCACACTATTATAGTCGCTGGCATGACTCGGTCGGGGATTGAACCTGCGACCTCCCGAAAAGGAAGCGAGCACTCTACTACAAGGCTCCAACTTTCTCCTTATTTCATAGTTTCTCTTCATACTTCTTTTGTACTTACATTGCTTTGCTTAAACATTTGCCTTGAAACAAAATTCAGAATTTAAAAACATTAATGAGAAAGAGTAGTTGCATAACAGAATTATTTGCCAAACCCCACTCATTAGCTACTTTACATTAGCTGACTAACTCTCCTTTAGCTACTGTTACCAAACAAGTTCACAAAACATCAGCTATTAAATATGACAATGATGAAACTGAAGAAAAGACAGCGAAAATCAAAGATGTCAAGAAAGCAGGTTAGATCACACAATTCTTTGATGGATAATTTCGAATCTTAAGGTCGCTATTCTTAATGAATTAGGGTATGGTAATTAAAAGTGAGAGCACATTTCAAAAGTGGATTCGAACCTACAACATTCCAAACACGAGTTCTACACGGTTCCTCCTTGGTCGATCCATTGCTACTGTTAGTTTTGGGTTAAAACAATGTTGGTTACTAGTAGGTTTTACTATGCAGATATTTCAATTTCCAGATATTACTTTGATTAAAAAGACACTGAGTTGCTCAACCCTTTGTTGTACTTTTTCGGCAATTGTTGCATTATATCAAAATCAGCCAGTCTCTCAATTTCCACAAATCAAAAATTAAATCTGTATTTTTTCATGACGTTTCAATTTAGCAAAGGTAAACAATAAAAATACCTGTTAACGTTTGTCTTAATAGATCGTTAAGAAATTAATGAGTTTTTCCATACTTATTATTTTGATTTTCTTTTCTTCTTCTTTTCCATTTCCTACAAAAAAATACATCATGAAAAAGATAAGGATTCAATTAATTTAAAAAGAATATATTGGATATTTGCTGCGATGATATTTCTTGTTGCCACTTTTTTGAAACACCCTTGTAGAAAATAATAAAAATCTTAAATAATTCCTTTAATAAAAGTGGTATTCGAAAAGAATAAAGTAACAGCCTTGAATATAAGGATTTGCTTATAAAACTACAATAGAAAAATTCAATGCGAAACAATAGCATCAAAATGAAATAAAATACCGCCCTCCAATAAAATAAATACAGTAAACTTCCGTTTAGTCGTACCTCGGATAACTCAGACATTCGCTAAGCCATACCAATTTTCTGTCCCCCTTGAGAGTCCGAGATAACGGGAGTCTACTGTAGCAGCCAATTTAAATATCATTGAAATACGAGCCTAAGGAAAGTTAGAAGAAAAGTTATTCTTTTTTGTTCAACGACCATGCTGATACCAGCTTAACAATAGCTTATGCTCCATTATTAATTTATATAGAGTTTGATCTGCCTATAGCACAAACCAATTAGGCGCAGCAATAGTGTAATGGTTAATATCAAAGTCTGTTTAAAAATAGTGTGCACACTTTTAAGATTTGCTTGCCATTTGCTCAATACTGAACCAATTTTAACAAATTTGGTATCGTTGGATAGACATTAAAAAGCACGATATTCTACAGAAATAAAAAACGCAAAAAAAGAAAAAGAAAATGAAGAAAACAGAAGATGAAAAAAACAGACTTTTATACAAAAGTCATATATATTTGATTTTCATATCATTGGAAACCTTATTGTTTGTCGATTTCAAAAATATATATAATTGATGGAAAATGATGAAAGCAAAAGGTTTCTGCATACATTTATTTGACTTGCCGCAATATTCATTTTTCCATCATTTCTTCAGTACTCAACCTTTTAATATTATTCATAGGATTGGACAAAGATGGTTCAAAGCGGTTTCTTTCGCAACCTAACAAATTCTGGGGCGCTTTTACTAGTGGAAGTTCATTCGCTAACAACAGGCCATTGCATGAAAAAATCCTTGGAGATCTGGCAAACGACGTCGAAACTTTAGCAAAAGACGAAGAAAACGGTAAAAAGGCTTATGAAAACATTGGTCAAAATCTGGACAAACTTGAAAATGATGTGGAAGGTCTTCGTGGCTATATTGATACAAATTTCCAACGTAAAAGAAACGGTTAAATATAGTACACATACAATAAAAATCGTATTTTTTGTATTTTACATGTGCACCATTTTATTCCTTCTAATTTATCAATAATCTATTCTCTTAATGTTTGGTTTAAAAGAAACATAGACAGGTGTCAACATATTTGTCACTTAAGACCAAGATAACAATGCAGATGAGAAAGTGTGTGGTGTGCCTTTAAACATCTGTTTCTATTTGCGTGCTTCAAGATCTTGCTCATAGTACTTTGCATTGGTGCACAAATTTTCTCTGTCACTGTAAAGAAGAATATTGTCATTAAAATAGTATGTCTATTTCCATAGAAATGTACTTCTATGCAGTGATTTTTGGCAAATTTATTTGAGGGATTTCATATGAAATAGGAAGTTGAAAACTGATGGAAAGAAATGAAATGAGAGAATATTATTAAATGATCTAAGTAAGTTTGATTTAAAGTTGAATGAAGCAGCCATAAGCTGCTTACTCAGTGATAGCGTTTGTCATGAACGAATCAAATACAAGGATTGCTCTTCTTCATTGTAAGCACTAGCTGAAAAATGGCAATTTTTAGATGTAAACAGAAACAATTCATGATTCAAAACGGATAATTTCTTCTCTAAAAAACCTACATCATCTTGAAATACAACTAAAATGCTAACATTGAAGATGCTTTTTCAAACAAACGTAACAAAAGAAATGGAGCAAATATCAGATCAATCCAAATGCTCTTCTAAAGCTAGATAAAACATGAGTGAATGAAGGAACTGATATTAACTGAAGGTACATTTTAATCCACCAGGTAACGTTTTAACGTTAGTTACACTATTTGAGCAGAACATAATTCAGACACAATGAAACAAACACGAAAAGGGCTCATGTGGCTAAAAATTCAGTAATTAGCTCTACGTCGAGATTGTACAAGAACATCCAACTGTACCCGTATTAGATTTACATTCGTAGTGTACAGCACAGTTATGATTATTAGGGTTGGATTCCTTGGTAATTTATCAACACAATACTGATTAGGAAGTACTTTGATCAAATAAATTGATTGGATTTATCATCTTATAAATCATCCATATGAATTGAATCTGGTAAATCTTTCGATCAATATTTGTTTTCAGCAGATTAATGAAAAGCAGCACTTTTGCAACATTAGTTTTTCGAAAAATATCTTGTGGTTTTGCAGTTCCCAGCTACATAATCCAAATATTTGAATGTTGTCAATAGTTGTAGTCTAGAAACCCGAGTACCTCATTGTTGAACAACTTAATATCCATGTTCTTTCTAATGTCAGTTGCTGACTGGATTGACGTATTTGCTGAAGTTGTGATGTATACATTAATTTGGTATTCTTTGATATCGGCATTCATTGTACCTCTAGTACGTACTTCTTCAATGTGGTTGCCCCAAGAAGATAACTTTGCCACACCTGATTTCTATATAGAGAAAGTTGGTATTTTCAATTTTACTGTTCACGTTAATCTCTACATGATGCATTTATGCTTGAATGCATTTGATGGACTTCTGTACTTTTATATTGAAATCATCAACCAAAAAAAAACAATTACTAATCTGACTATCCCCTGCAGTATCTTTACCTTGGGCCAACTCAATATTCAGAATATATAAATATATAAGTGTGGATCAACATTTTCACATCAACTTGGCTTTTCTACTGGAGAAGCTATAATATAGTCTTAAAATATTTGCAACCATAATTGAACCATTAACATTAATAGAATTTGTAAGGAGAAGTTGCCTAAATGTAATTCTATGCATTTGTAAATCTTTTTGGTACTAGACCAAATTATTGAGTCTCGTTGGCCCTGCGCGATAATTTACCTTATCGGCCCTTATTAGGCCGGCCCTTTTCCAACGTCGGCCCCTTTTACGCCGGCCCTTATTACGCCACCCCCCCCCCCCCCCCCCCCCCCCCAAAATTTGACCTAACGCCATTTAGAGCCGGTTTTTACGCCAGCTGTTGTTGTCCAGGAAGGAAAGATTTCAAATTAGCAATTTTACTCTAATTTTTACGTATCTAATCGATTACAATAACATTTTCAGCACCCTCGTCGGCAACTTCGCCATTGGATTCGACTTCAATGAAAAAATCCGGCTCTTCCGACTGTTCTTGCTCTTGACTTCCTTTTTCCGGCATGGCTTCTGAAAATGTTCCTTCGACTAACTCTTCTGCGGTGAAAGTTTTTTTCATCTTATTTAGTTGCTTTTTCACCAAGTCTTCCACTTTATTCCACGGCATTGTTTGCGTGGGTAAAGTGCATCAATATCGGCACTTCAAGTCCGCCTTCAGGGATAGGTGACGTTCTTGACGTGATGCTCGCCACTGTGCCAGTAACTGAACCTCTTTGATGAAGGAAATAGAAGATAAATCTTGACAGCTCCCTTGGAACATGGCCCTGATTTATCGGAACGTACTCACCGGGAATTGCCTTTTCTCTTTCTTGTGGCTAAATTTCTCGCTGGCATTCTAAGAAAATTCTTGCAAGAACATATAACTTGTCAAGCTCGTCCCCAGAGCCTTTCGTGGGTACACGCATTTTTTATAAGGAACACCTTTATAAGGAACTCGAGGCTCAAATTGCCTGAAAAAAAAAGGAACAACTGAGGAACTATGAGGCTGAAATCGTTTAAAAAAAGGAAGGCCAGACTCGAAGGGAAAATTGGGTTCCTCATATAAAAAAACGTGTATCCGATTATTAGTGATTGACGCCCAGAAAGACCCGGGGTTCGAGCACGTAAATCTGACTCTATTTGGAAGATTTCAATAACGTGATTTCCATTATTCGTTGACTGAATCCATGACAGAGAACCACACGCAGTTTGTGTCCATTTGAAGTTTGATCTTGTCTATTTTGTTTGGACTATATTTTTAAGAGAAACTCGTACTTGAATTGCAGTCATCTTCAATCCCGTTGTCAGAAAGGTGTTTTGGAACTGGATACATAAAATATCTGGAAAGATCCGGTCAAAGCTGCTTTTGCCATAAGCGTCTAATTTTTTGCCTCAGATTCTTCTATCGATCAATATTAAACATAAAGAATCAATTTTTATCCATGTACACACCGTTTATTGGGTAAAAATAAGTTTTAAAAATAACGCCGCTTTTTCCTAAAATGTTTAAAAAAACGGCCCTTTTTACGCCGGCCCTTTCAACGCCGGCCCTTATAACGCCACCCCCGAAAAAATAACGCCATTTAGGGCCGGCGTAAAAAGGGCCGATAAGGTAGTTGGTGAGTCGACTTTTTCACAGTTTCTCATTCCATCAATCTTTTAAAAGGAACTTTTACCAAGCATATTTTTATAACACAATAATGTATTTTTTTCTCACTAATCTCATAAGGGATTGTTCACAAATGATGTCAACCATTTTTTCAAGATTTATTTCGTGTTAAATCTCTCAACGTCCTCAATGGAAAGATTAAATACTAAATTATCACTCCAAATTGTAACATGATTCTCAAAAGGAGTTAAGGTCTTTCAAAGAAGGTCAGATTTGTTACTTAAATTTTTAGATAACGTATATTTCCATGCTTAAAACTATATCCTGCCGTGAATTTTTCTTCCTAAGAATACCAAATAAGTGAGTTAAACAAGGGGAAATTCCCCTAAAAATCAAATGGCAGGTGATCACCTCACTTCGATTTTGTTTATGGTGAAAGTTACTTGAATGTTTTTAGAATGAGAAAAAGTAGTGCTAGCACCACTCCATAAAACATTGAACTCAGGGGCAAGGGTGTTTTCTCTTAAATGGTAAGCAAACGTAAGAGAGCCCTGGTTAGTCGAACAGTTGTACATCGTTGTACAAGTGCAACATGTCTTACCTTATTGTAGTCAACCCTTTTCTTTTCTACTACCACTTATTTCTTTTGAAATTAGCTCTATGTTACTTGTATTTGTATCTATTTGAGAGATAAAAGCCATACCTATTTATGATCAATGAATCTAGAACAGAAAAAAACAATCTCAAATTTGCACTAATGTGGGCAGAAACGAATAAATTCCGGTGGATCTTTTAACATAACAGATGACGTGGGCAGAGTTACGGATCGTTGAGTAATAAACACAGATATCAACAAATAATGGATAATACATAAATGGAATTGACACTTTTATGTGAACATATTTTTTGAGTAATCTTAACCGTCTTTTATTTCGCATTTTATCATTTTCATTCAGTGACAATGGATACGTGTGTTATTCAAAAGGCATGTCAGATTTAAAGACAACGTCGTCATTGATAAATTGTTCAAATATTTTCGAGAGAAGTACAGACACAAGAATCTGATGAAATCTTCTATAAGACTTTCTATATGTTTCAAATGTTTATATTCTTTAATTGAAGCCTTAATCTCTTTCCTAATCATTTTGTTCCCTCTATAAGGAACACTATGTAGCTCTCTAAATCGGTAAAAGGGCCTTCCTGAAGATTCACTCTTGAGTAAAGTTACAATTAAAAATAATGTGATTTTAATACTTATTCAGCAACAATTTGTATGGTTTAAAGCTAAATTTGAACTAGAATTCGGGAAAGATGCTTGAAGAAAATACACTCCAGGGAGCTTCTGTTCCTATGATATGATTTGAGCACAGAATTCAAAGTCAGCCTGTTAAATCATAATGGCTGATGGATAACCGAATAAGTGTGTTGCTTTAACTTTTAATAACAGATATGAGTTTGGAGTGAGACGATTTCTCTCTTATCGATGAAAAAATTGTCAGAATTGGAACCTAAAGAGACCTTAACAGAAACTATAACAACAACATAAACAAATAAAAATAATAACAAAACAAGATTCGCAAAAATGCGACTATATATTTCCCCAAAGTTGCAAACATTTTATTAAAATGTGTGTACATTGATAACAAGAAAAATGTATCATTATAATAACAGTGGCATATCTACTATCAAGCTGATGTTCAGATAAAAACGCTGTCCATACTAATCAGGGTTACAAAACGACTTATGAAATGAAGATGTACATGGTCAAATGATAAGATTTCTCTCAATGTTTGCCAAGGAGTTAAAAAGTGACTTAGAATTTACTATGGACATAGCGAAAACTGTAAGACCTAAATGCGACTAATATTTCCCCTTAAACAACTAGAATAGTCTTTTTGCAGAACAATTTGTAAGGCAATTTCGTCATAATAAACATAAGATCATTATTTATGCTGAAGACAAGCTTCATATCCTTTTAACCATAAAATCACAGATCAGATGTAATTCAACAGAACACTTGCTTAAACTCAGATGAAATCATCTTACAAAATTATAAAATCATATTTGTATAAAGGTTAACAAAAGAAGAAAAGAAAAATTGTCAAACCTTTGGGGATGGGCATTTAAGCAAATAACTATCAAAAGCAATCAAAAACCAATCTTTACTAAAAATTATTATGCATAGCATTTCAAATTTGGGAAGAAAAAATCACAATTTATAAAATTAAATTCAAGTATTCAAAATAAACATCTCCGATTCAAAAAAATATATTCACATACTATCATGTCATATATATCATGTTAATGTAACTGACTTTCATAAATCCCAAATGAAAAAAAAATATTTGGTAGTGAAAATGTACACCCACTGCATATCTGGAAGTAGAAGTTTTTGTTTTGGCTTGATTGAAATTACCTTAAAAGAAGAAATTGTTTGCGGAAGAAATTTTTGCGGAATATATTTTTGCGGATAAATGACCAAAAAATGCCATTTTTTGTGGATAACGTCTTATTAAGAGATTTTGCAGAATTAATTTTTGCGGATGCAACAAATTTAATAAAATCGAAAGTCGAGAAACACGTAGTTTAGTACCTGGGTATATACAAACTTTAGTTGGAATGGAAATAGCAGATTTGTGGAATAACATCTATTTCTCACCAGCTATAATATCAAAACAGAATACTAAACTGTAACAAACAGATAATGTTGCTGGGTCTTATCTTTGTTCAGGGAAGGTTAATCAGTCTAGGTCTACTTCCCATAAAGGTAAAGTGCAAATAACAATAAAAACTGTGATACCTCCGCAGACATTGCTTCTCAAGGCAACAGTATGAAGCACGAAACCCGTTGCAAGTGCAGATGCTGATTGTATTTTTATTGACAAAGAGTAATAAATAAGTCCTTATATGTTAAATAACCTCGACTTCTTTCCTTTATCATTTTTCAAACGTTTTGTAAACACGAGACTTCCATTTATATGCAAAGTGAAACGTGAAAAACCAATTCTTCACGGGTAAAACAATTTGAGCATTTTGCAGGGTAAATCTTTGAGCAAAATCCGCACAAATAAATTCCACAACAAAAAGTTCCGTACAAATTTCTTCCGCAAACAATTTCTTCCTTTTAAGGTACAGACTGTTATGTTGGAATGTGTGTTGATTTACGTTTGTTCTTGTAAGGAAAATTGACATTATATATACGAAATAAAATATATATCATATACAATATCAAAACAGTATACGTGATCATGGAATTGAATGAATATTGTTGGATTACACGACTAACCCAGGAGGCACATTCAACCAGATTCTTTCACATTAAAAATGTCTCAATCCAGTGTGTATTTAATATTTTACGTATAAATTGGTTTCCTGAACTTCTTTTGCAAATACAACATCACGTTTTTACTTGAAGTTCTTGTAATGTAGGTACTCCTTGAATTAACAACTGGTTGTTGTCCACCTCATGTAAAAAGGGTTTCCTTCATATGGTTGTACATCTATACGTGTTTTCAGCAGTTGGGCTACATTAATCAGGATGTAAAATAAAAATAAGTCTTCAGCTTGGTTTTTAATGATGAACTTTCAAATTTGCACTGAAGTCACAGATTCAATGCTCTACTGTTCCAAGCATCTAATTACCATCCATCATATCAATAAAAAAAACGTCGTCCGTGACATATCTCCCTTTTTGTTTTCTCTTTTACTTGCGTTCATTCAAAAGTGTTAACAAAACGTCTAGAAAAACATTGAATTAAAACGTTTTTATTTCCATCCATTTAACGTTTGAATCTCTTGAATCATCTTAAAAGCTGGGAGACAATGCAAAACTCTTCCACTACCCAACTGCACTGACTGAAAAAATTGGCGCACTACTTCACTGAAGACTAGCCTCTATTCTTATCTATCTTGACTAGACCTAAGTTCAATACTGAACCGAGGCTACAAAAGTGAACGGAGAAGATGATGATGAAGGAGGAAAAGGAAACTGCCAGTGTAGCGGATTATTTTAACTCCCTGGGAAAAATGACTCCCCCAGTTAAAATAAACTAGGAAATAATGACTCCCCTAGAGTAGAAATTTCCTAGGAAATAATGACTCTCTTAGTAAATAATGACTCCCCCATTATTTTGGATTGAAAAATGTCAGGGAGTCAAAATAAACTAGTTAATCCATGACCCCCACCCACCAAAAGAAGCCATTGCAGTGCATATCTTTAACTATAAGCCCTATAAACCCTGAGAAAATTTAATGATAAAATAATTTATCACATACCATATGATATAGTCGAACGTGCTAACCGCACTGGGCTCAACTTCATTATTTATAACTCGAAAGCCCAATTGTAGTTGTTCAAATATACCAAAGTTTAGTCAAATCCGACCATTTTTGAAGTCTCCAGGTTGACCCAAAGTTTTAGCCTCGTTTTGGCGCAAAACCCCGTGCCAGGCACAAAAAATCAAAATTTCAAAACCACCCCCAGATATTCACCCAAGGAACAAGTGTGCAAAATTTGAGCCAAATCATTTTTCAGGCTGCCCCAAAGTTTTTCGGACAGATACACAGACTGACAGACACACAGACATTCTCAGATGCTAGCTCAACTGAAGTTGAGAATAAGGTATTTGGTGAAGGAATGAGTAGGAAAAATTTAAAATTTTTAAAGTCTCAACGTCCAAGGAATGGCCATATGAATTTTAAAAGTTTTTAAGCAATATTTAGAGGGGAGTCATTTTAAACCAGGGGAGTCAGGATTTCCTAGGAAATGTTAACTCTAGGGAGTCATAATTTACTAGTTTATATTAACTGGGGAGTTATAATTAAATAGTTTATTTTGATGGGAGAGTCACTATAAACTAGTTTATTGTGACTGGGGAGTCATTATTTAGGGGAGTTAAAATTAACTGTGACACCGGTTTTTACATATGTTTCGCCCTATGGGGAAATATATAATAAACAAATAAACATTATCAATATAAATGTGGGACAGAATTTATCGAAAGTCCATTTGTTTGTTTTAAATATGTTATATTTGCCATCTTTAATCCTAACGTAACCATCAAATTCTTAATCCTTAGAATTCATTTATCAACATATATTTTACCTGAGTAACACTTTCTCATCATGAATTCCAACATGGTAGTGTCATTCTGTCATTCATTTGTCCATGTCCTGCCATGAACATGGTAGCTGATTTTCTTTCAATAATTTACTTGACATGATTTTCGGCCAACTAACTGAATCTATCATACAACTTAAACGAGAGCGTCACCACCTGTATAAACTAAATCAGATTTATGGTGATACCCTCAGGTTTAGCTACCTTTTCTCTCTCTTGCAATGGCACCAGACCGTCTCATAATTCAATTTCATATTCGGTTTTAGTAACAAACGAAAGGAATTTAATTTGTCATTGATAATTGATCATTTGAGTGATACGTGCAGATCGAAAAGTTTTTCACTTCAAACGCACTGTTACGTTTTATTGGATAGCCTACACGAAGTAAAAGCGACCGTTTTCCTTGAGAAGTATCATAGGAATAATCTATTTACAAAGTAGTCACGTGATATAAATACGTGCTTAAAGTCATAGCTTGAACATAACACGCACCATGTGATTTAAATCTAAATTAGAGTTAGGTTATGATAAAGGAAGATGTTAACGGTCAATTGGAAATTATATTGTAGATATAGTTTTATTCTCACGGGTACAGTGGTCTTTTCGGACAGTTTGCTAAAGAATTGGTATTTTCTAAATGGGACAATTAACCATTATCATTTACGAACTTGGATGACTTAATCCCTCACTGGGGGGCTGCGCATGTAGCATAGTAGAAACTTGTGCTATAGTAGAAACCCATTCATATCATTTATAGCATGGTTTCTACATTCTATATGAATGTTTCTTCTTTTCTAAATTTTCTTAATTCTTTTATTAACAAACAAAGAATTTTAATTGAAGGAACGTGATACTATTGAATTTAGAAAATTTCAGATTTTTAGTTGAAACATTTAATGGCGGCTAATAGAAGAACTAATTAAAAACGAAATTAAGGTTAACTTAGAAATAGATAATGATATTTTACTACTTGATTTTCGTTGGTTTTGGAGTAGTCCTCTCATCAGAAAGACTTCCAAATCCGTTGCCAGAAGAAGTGTATAATGTTTTAAAAGATCGTTTATTAGAGGGAAATTTAAAAATTTCACGGAAATCTGATCAGCTTGAAAAGAAAACTTACAGATTATTCATGACAAAGAAATACTCCATTAGCACATGCCTGTTTCCAGTTTAACGCATGGCTGTTTCCACTTTAACACATACGTGTTTCCACTTTAGCACATGCCTGTTTCCACTTTAGCACATGCCTGTTTCCACTTTAACACATACGTGTTTCCACTTTAGCACATGCCTGTTTCCACTTTAACACATACGTGTTTCCACTTTAGCACATGCCTGTTTCCAGTTTAACGCATGGCTGTTTCCACTTTAGCACATGCCTGTTTCCACTTTAGCACATGCCTGTTTCCACTTTAACACATACGTGTTTCCACTTTAGCACATGCCTGTTTCCAGTTTAACGCATGGCTGTTTCCACTTTAGCACATGCCTGTTTCCACTTTAGCACATGCCTGTTTCCACTTTAACACATACGTGTTTCCACTTTAGCACATGCCTGTTTCCACTTTAACACATACGTGTTTCCACTTTAGCACATGCCTGTTTCCAGTTTAACGCATGGCTGTTTCCACTTTAGCACATGCCTGTTTCCACTTTAGCACATGCCTGTTTCCACTTTAACACATACGTGTTTCCACTTTAGCACATGCCTGTTTCCACTTTAACACATACGTGTTTCCACTTTAGCACATGCCTGTTTCCAGTTTAACGCATGGCTGTTTCCACTTTAGCACATGCCTGTTTCCACTTTAGCACATGCCTGTTTCCACTTTAACACATACGTGTTTCCACTTTAGCACATGCCTGTTTCCACTTTAACACATACGTGTTTCCACTTTAGCACATGCCTGTTTCCAGTTTAACGCATGGCTGTTTCCACTTTAGCACATGCCTGTTTCCACTTTAGCACATGCCTGTTTCCACTTTAACACATACGTGTTTCCACTTTAGCACATGCCTGTTTCCACTTTAACACATACGTGTTTCCACTTTAGCACATGCCTGTTTCCACTTTAACACATACGTGTTTCCACTTTAGCACATGCCTGTTTCCAGTTTAACGCATGGCTGTTTCCACTTTAGCACATGCCTGTTTCCACTTTAGCACATGCCTGTTTCCACTTTAACACATACGTGTTTCCACTTTAGCACATGCCTGTTTCCACTTTAACACATACGTGTTTCCACTTTAGCACATGCCTGTTTCCACTTTAACACATACGTGTTTCCACTTTAGCACATGCCTGTTTCCAGTTTAACGCATGGCTGTTTCCACTTTAGCACATGCCTGTTTCCACTTTAGCACATGCCTGTTTCCAATTTAACACATACGTGTTTCCACTTTAGCACATGCCTGTTTCCACTTTAACACATACGTGTTTCCACTTTAGCACATGGCGTTTCCACTTTAGCACATGGCGTTTCCACTTTAGCACATGGCTGTTTCCAGTTTAACACATGGCTGTTTCCACTTTAGCATATGCCTGTTTCCACTTTAGCACATGCCTGTTTCCACTTTAGCACATGCCTGTTTCCACTTTAACACATACGTGTTTCCACTTTAGCACATGGCTGTTTCCACTTTAGCACATGGCTGTTTCCACTTTAGCACATGGCTGTTTCCACTTTAGCACATGGCTGTTTCCACTTCAGCACATGGCTGTTTCCACTTTAACACATACGTGTTTCCACTTTAGCACATGCCTGTTTCCACTTTAGCACATGCCTGTTTCCACTTTAACACATACGTGTTTCCACTTTGGCACATGGCGTTTCCACTTTAGCACACGGCTGTTTCCAGTTTAACACATGCCTGTTTCCACTTTAGCACATGGCTGTTTCCACTTTAGCGCATGGCTGTTTCCACTTTAACACATACGTGTTTCCACTTTAGCACATGGCGTTTCCACTTTAGCACATGGCTGTTTCCACTTTAGCACATGGCGTTTCCACTTTAGCACATGGCTGTTTCCAGTTTAACACATGCCTGTTTCCACTTTAGCACATGGCTGTTTCCAGTTTAACACATGCCTGTTTCCACTTTAGCACATG
Organism: Turritopsis dohrnii; assembly: GCA_027922465.2. Lineage (NCBI taxonomy): Eukaryota > Metazoa > Cnidaria > Hydrozoa > Anthoathecata > Oceaniidae > Turritopsis > Turritopsis dohrnii. The sequence goes on along the minus strand of BQMF02000361.1, from coordinate 413,027 downwards.
GCTGTTTCCACTTTAGCGCATGGCTGTTTCCACTTTAACACATACGTGTTTCCACTTTAGCACATGGCGTTTCCACTTTAGCACATGGCTGTTTCCACTTTAGCACATGGCGTTTCCACTTTAGCACATGGCTGTTTCCACTTTGGCACATGGCTTTTTTCATTATTTATTTTAGGTATATCGAAGTGAAGACGAAAGTTTTCTCATTGTTCCGATGCAACAGGAAGGAGCTAGCATAATTCAAAGATTTTATGAAAATTTTAAGGGAGAAAATCGGGTCAAATTAGCTGCTCGTATTCGGCGTTGTTACTGTGGAATATCTGAACACCGCGTACAAGACTGGATTAATGATAATCACCAACTTTTTGAAAGGAATCCTGCTTTTTTAAATAAGGATGAACTCAAGCCTATTACTGCTGAATCACCAATGGAACGTCTGCAAGTTGACTTCGTTGATTTTACATCATTTAAATCCAGGTTCAATGGCAAAGTTTATTCATATGTTTTAGCGTCATTGGATGTATTCTCTCGATATCTATTCCTATCACCATTAGTTAAGAAAGAAGCACCTGAAATCGCTCAGCATTTGAAAAGAATCTTCCAAATCTTTGGACCTCCGTGTATTGTTCAAACTGATCGGGGCAGTGAATTCAAAGGTATTTTTTACTTTTTCAATAAAAAACAAAGTGAAAAACAAATACCATTATACTTTGACACTAATAATACGATGATTTAGCTTTTACTTTTTTCTACGGCTGTAGATTGAAAAATATTACTTTATAAAATGATAGTTCGGCCTTAACTGCTTGTTCACATCTTTCCACAATGTTATATTAACAAGGTTTAATTAGGTTAGGTTTATTTGAACTAATGGCAGCTATTTACCGAGTTCAGTTAATTTGTTGAGAACGTTTTCTGAGAGATTTATTTTCGTAGGGGCAGTTGAAATTGCCTTGAAAGAAATGCAAATAAAAAAAATCGAAAGCCGATCTTATCACCCACAAAGCCAAGGAAAAATTGAAAGGTCACACGGGAGGCGGAATTTGGAAAAGGAAAATAAAGTTTGACTTGAAACAATTTGGCAAAGGTAATAATGATTTGTAACACTCTGTACATTTTTGAGAAATTTCGTGACAAACAATCTTTTTCAAATTTTTATATGTAATCCATTCTTACCGTTCAGACTTCGAATGGAGTGAAAAAATAGATGAATACGCCAATAAATACAACACTGGCGCTCATCAAAGTTTGGGAAAATGTAGTCCGTTTGAAGTATTCTTTGGTAGAAAACCGAACTTGCGATCCGAGTTTATTGAAGAGGAAAGCGTAGAAGTTATTGATGAAAAAAATCAATTTACTTTTCAACAAAGAGTGAACGAAATCAGAAGTCGCGCATCAGATGCTTCTATGAAAGCTTCTAGTAAGATGGTTTCAAGAAACAAACGAAAATTCCCGCCAGCCGAGTATTCTATAAATGAAAAGTAATCGTAAAAAATGTTTACTCGGGTAAAAAGATAAAATCTAAGTTTGAGAAAACTTTTTGCGGGATTGTGAAGAATCGAAACAAGATTCGCAAAAATGCGACTATATATTTCCCCAAAGTTGCGTAATTTTTGCCAATTATTGTGTGTACATTGATAACCATGAGAAAAATGTTTGAGAAACAATTACAGTATAAAAAGTGAGAGGTTACTATATGGGCACTTAGCTAAAAGTTATATGAGTAGTAGTAGAACTAATAGTAGTAGTAGTATTTATTCTTCATTCAAACAGATACATACAATAAAAGTATAATTCCCAAACAAATAAAACAAGGAAAATCATGTACACATCTGAAAAAATGAAAGGAGACACACCTTATAGTCAATGACTAATCAGAGAGGTGGCCACCTAAAATACAAGTTATGTGCAAAACTGTATCACTACTTTAAACAAGTAAAAATTTAATTTGTAACAAATCAGTAATTACTGAAAATAATGCTTTTGTAGATTAACAAGTTTAGATTTTGAAAGAGTGGTGAGGTCGGATCCTGAATAAAGCATCTGAAGCTCATTCCACTGAACTACAGACTGGTAAATAGAGTTTATGCCATATTTGGAGGTATCACATTGTGATCTGACCTAAATGCGACTAATATTTCCCATTAAACAACTGCATATATCATCAATGTGTAAAAGAATTTCATCATAACAAATGTATGATCTTTATTGTTGCAGAAGCTTTGCATCCGTAAACAATGTAAAACAGAACACTTGTTTTTTATAACTCAGATAAAATCTTACAACATTATATTATCAAATTTGTATACAGGTGGTTTCACTGTGTACAAAAGAAAAAAAAATGTTTAACCTAGTTTTAATAGCTACAGTGGAATTGTAAATAAAATGTAAATAAAATTCTCAATAATGAAACTTCTCAATATTCTGTTAATTATTATGCATAAACATTTTCAATAGCTACATATATAGTATAATACTTTGGGGTAAACATCATAAGCAAATAACTAATAATTATAAGCAATCAAAATTTTTACTAACACAAATATTACGTAGCATTTCAAATTAGGACCGAAGAGTTATTTTCAAAAAAGAGATCGGCTTAATATGACAATTTATAAAACCAAATTGAAGTATCAGAATAAATATCTCTGTTCAAAAAAATGTTTTCACACTCATTGTTTATTATGTGATAAAAATGACCTTCGTAAATCCAAAATGGAAAAGAACAACAGATTTTCGTAGTGAAAATACACATCCATAACCAAACCACTACATAGCTAAAAACAGAAGTTTGTTTTCTGACTTGATTCAATTTACAGACTGTTTGTCATGTTGGATTGTGTTTTGATTTATGTTTGTTGTTCGTAAGAAAGATTGTCAGTAATTAGATATGTATTACATTTTGAAAAATAAAATATGATATACAGCATCAAAACAGTATACATGACCACTTCATTCATAGTAAACTATGTTTCTGTTGTTGGATTAAACAACTATCCAAGTCTATACTCCACCAGATTCTTTCAAGTTATTATGTGTCTCAATCCTCTGTGTATTAAAATATTATACGTAACTGGTTTTCTGAACTTATATATACGACATCACATATTTACTTGCTATTTTTAATTAACGTAACTGGTTGAACTGGTGGTTGATCTCCACGTGAAAAGGGTTTCCTTCTTTATTATGCTGTACATCATCGTGCTTTCAAGTTCAGTTGGGCTACATTACATCAGGATCATACTAAATAAATGTTCAGCTGGTTATTGAGAATGAACCTTTGCACTGGAATCACAGCTTCAATGGTTTGTGTTCCAAGCGTTTAATTACCAATATCATCATCATAACACATTGTTATCAACACAAAAACAAAACATACCAATGTTTCTTTTTTTGTCTGTTTTTTACACGTTCATTCAAAAGTTTTTAAAACTTTTTAAGAAATAAAACGATTCATTTCCATCACTTAATGTTTCATCTATTAAATCATTAAAGCTAGCAAAAAACATCTTCAAAATCCCATCTGGACTGCACTGACACTGACTGAGAAGATGGCGTACTACTTTACTGAAGACTAGCCTCTAATCTTATCTACCTTAGCTAGCCCAGAGTTCAATACTGAACTGCGGCTATAAAAGTGAACGGAGAAGGAGAAGGAGGAGGAGGAGAAGGAAAATGCCGGTTTTAACATATATTTCGCCCTACGGGGAAATATATAACAAAGACATGTATCAAGTTGAATACATCTAAGATGGCGTAACAAAGGTTGCTTGGTACCCCGTGAGTCTTGTTACATCTTCCACCAGACAGATTGAAAATAAGAAACAAGCGTCCAAACGCAAAAAAAAATGTTAGCGAATTGAAAAGTGATTACCATTTAGACAAGAAAGAGTTCTCAAAAAAAAATTGTAGTAATGAGGATGTGACAAATAGCGAAATACCGGAGGAAGAACCACAAAAGCATTACCATCTCAAAAATAAAAGAGTCTCATCGTATAAGAACCGCAACCACCAATATAACGATGACCTTAATGAGGCTATTCGATTGAGTAAACAAGAAGTCGCTATCGATCTAACGTATCTCAACAATAACTTAGCTGAACGTGGTTTGCGTCTTGTTGATGTGGGTGGTGATGGGAACTGCTTTTTTCGCGCGGTGGCTTGTCATTTGTTTGGCGATGGCGCAAAACACTTTGAAGTGAGAGCACGAGCAGTTCAACAAGTCGTGGAAAACCCTGAGAACTTTAATCAGTTTATTCTTGAAGGTAATGTTGACCAGTTGGCAATTGAGTTATCAACTGATAGAAAATGGGCAGACAATGAAGCGGTCCAAGCAGTTGCTGATGTGTATGGTATTACGATTGAAATAGTTAATTCCAACCGTAGATATAGGACTAGCACAGTATCGCCACGAACCCAAATACAGAGAGGTTAATAGTTCTAGCTCACATTGAACAAATTCATTATATGGCTACCGAACCGGATTTTCCCTTTCCAACTGCAAGTTATGGAGGTCAAACGGAAGAAATAACAATGATAAACACTTGTGCAGTAGATGGTCCGTTATCTTGGTTGATGGTTTCTATGGCTGTTTTTCCAAAATTGAAGGAAATTCTTGTTGAAATGATAATTTTTGCGGACTGCTATAAATTCTTCACAGAAGGTCAAAGCGTTTTGGCAAAACTTGCATGGTACCAAAACAATCATAGAGTTGTAAATGGTGACTTCTATGGGAGTGAAGCTGAGCAGTTTTTTGAACCATTATCAAGAACCGATCTTGCAAAGATATCATACCATAAAAACTGCAAATGTAAGAGGAAAACCATTTACAGGAACTACCTTTTATTGCCAAAAGACACGCAATCTTTAAAAACAAGCTTAGAGAAAGCCGGAGAGAATTTTGAAGAGAACTGTTTGAACTGTGGTCAAATGACCACACAGCTTTTAAATCCAGGAAGTTTACCTCCCGTGCTGTTTTTACCAGGCGACTATTTACGGGAAGAAGATGGAATTCCTTCGGTCTTTGAACTACATGGCATTGTTTATATATTACTCCTTATAACAATTTACGATGAAGTCAAAAAGCATTTTGCTGCTTTTTTTCCGATTTCATTGTAAATTTTGGATTAAGTACGATGGCTTGGAAAAACAAAAAGAAAAACTTTATTCAAGTCCTGTTACTACTTTTAAGAAGATTACACATCTAGCATACTGTAGAGCAGATCTTCTAAATAATGCCGACAGTTATCCTAAAGAATTTATCAACTCGTCCAATGCATCTAAAGGTATCAATATTATTATCAATAACTCTCAGACCTCCAAATGTTTGTATAATCAGAATTTACTAATACTAGCCGCCAAGGCGGCGTCGCTCGCCGCCCATGTGCACGTGCTCTGTATCACTGTATCAATAAACGTCAAATTTCCTTATAAACGGCTCGTACAAATTGTGTTCAACCAGAAGCAGATTCGAAGTCACAACCTCTGGTAAAACCAATCTTTTATCAGTGTAACAATACACTCAAAACGTATAGAGAGAAAATTTCATTTTTTTATTAACTTTTGTTTTATAAAAAGTTACGCGCTCTAACATGGGTGCTATCAAACGTAAGGGGAAAAAAGTAGATGTTGTATCAAATTTATACTCCAAAGAGAATGTACAACTGGTAAGACTGCCAGTGTTGCAAAATTACATCGAATTCGACAGGACAAAAGACGTCAAGTACATCAACGACGATGGGTATCTTGAAAGACTGCAAGATGATATCAAACACAATGGGTTGAAAGAGCCATTAATTTTGGCGGTCAGCAAAGACAGTCAAAGGGCGTACTTGACGGAAGGGAACCATCGAATCATTTGCCTGGAGAATTTGGGTTTTCATTGGGTACCATTAAAGATAAGCTACTGGTTCCTCAATGAGGAAACCAATAGCCTTTACCCTTTCATTCCGGGTTTCCTCAAAACATTTCCCAAAAACGTTACGCCAAAAATGTGTGGGTTTGAAAGCAAGGATATTTGATTTATGGTCCGTTTATTTTCATTTATTTTTAGTTGTATTAAGTTGCTTGCATATAGTGTAGTACAACCTCCATTTCTTTCTGTTTCATGTTATGTTTTCATATTCAAATTTTACTTTTACAACGCTGAAAGTAAGGAATAATGAAATTTTTTGTTGCTTTCATGTGTAAAACTAACTACTTTACCAAAACTACCAAGGTATTTATCAATCTTCGTGGACAATTACAATTCAAGTCATACAAAATGTAGGCTGTTTATAACTACATCTAACGCTGTGTTTTTATTTTCAAACTGTATTATCCTCTTCATTTATTTTATGATGATTATTTTGTTTATGTGGTTTATTATGTCTGTTAAGTCTGTTTTGCATATTGTTTTTTAAATGTACATATTCTGGAGAAAATGAAAGGCTTAACATCGCCCATTTTAACACATTTTGCATTTTCTCTTAACTCATTGTTTAATAAAGATACAACTGAACTCTTTAAATAGAAACCATCCTTGTTTCTTGAATTAAATTGATGTCAACAAAAGATCTCTCAATAAAAAAAATCCCTTTCAATTTTAAAAAAGAATTATGAATGAGTTTCTACTACAGCACAAGTTTCTACTATGCTACATGCACAGGGGCTCATCCCAAGATGAATGAATTTCAAAGGTTTCAATATCTTGCTATGGGAAACATAGTGTTCATCATTCATTAGGTTTAAAAGATCACGGTTGTTCCTAATCTGCTCAGTCAAGAGCAAGAAATGATGAATAAATGAATTCGCAAGTTTAAATGTAGATATGTAAATTGCACCTCTTTCATTTCTTTCCATTTAAATCTTTTGTTAATCCTTACTGGAATTTTTGAAGGCATTAGTAAAACCTTGTGTTCGTTTTTCAAAATTATGTAGATTTGGTTATATGTACATTCATACTAATTTGTATTTTAGGATTTTTATTCATAACTTTTAGTTAGCTTGCATCAACTTGCCAAGCACATCAACAACATTTGAAGGTAGTAACGTGTGCAAAGTCAACTGAATTTCTGTCACATGTGTGGGATTACCCGTTATAGAATATTGTTTATTTTATGTTTACTATTAAACAACACTTTATCTGAAGGAAACAATCAACGCCATTAATGACTTAGAATTTCTCCAGACGATGCTTTAAAAATAAACCTACAAAAATTACGTCAGTTCACATGTGCTTTCCAAAATAGGATGTAGCAACAAAAAAGTGTCTCACAGGGAACAGTTAATACGCCTCTATAAAAATGCTCAAACAGAATGTAAATGAACACCAAAAACAAGTATCAACTTATTGAAAAGGGAATAGGTAATTTTAATGATATGTATTGAAAAGAATCTAATGTTGAAACTGGGACATATCTTTATTGTGAGTTCAATGATATTTGTAAAAATGTGGGGATGTGGAGTTGTTACAAACTTTTCGTTAAACTTTTCTCCTTTTAGCTATATGATTTAGAAAACTGAATTTTAGACGATGATGGAAAAGCAGAAACTGGCAGCAATAATGTTCATCCTTTTGGTTTTATTAGAGTTCATTAATACTTCAAAGGTATCCAGAAATCTCAACAATGACAGCAAGAATAAACAACTAAAAACCTCCATCAAGAGGGGACTAATTAGAAAATTAAATATCACTCATATCGAGTTCAAACAAAGAGACGTTGGGAAGAAAGAACCGTTTTTATAATTCGAAGTATAAACCACAACCAATAAAGTTCCACAGAAAAATATTACGAGCCATACGAAGGCTTTTGAAAGTACAGAAATCAGTATTGCCATTTAACTTTGGTTATCACAAAATGTCATTACCTGCTTATTGTAACGCTGATGGCACACGAACATATGCTACTACAGTCTGTAATGTTTCCAAGTGTGTTGACGTGTTATTTCGTGTAAAGGTTAAAGAATGAGTTTCAGTTTGAAATGTAAGACGATATCATTGACTGAACACAATTTATTGTATATTTTTGTAAGGAAAGGCATGATATGGAAGGTTACTAGACACTTTTAATGGGAAAGCGAGATACGGTCAAATCTCTATAATTCTAACCATTATAATTCAAACTCGAACAAATTTCATGGTCCCTTCACCTAGCTAATATTTCTTTGTAAATTATTTGTTAAAATATTAGATTTTTCTGTACCTAATTTTGAAGATATCATTTCAAATACTCTTCAATTTCCTATTTTTCATAATTACTATTGTGTAATGTTAAACAGAACTGGAGTTATACTCTTGTAAACGAAAAAAATGAAAACAAAAAAACAAGGTTTTAGAGAAACTGAAAATAACTCTGAAAATAATTTATTTGAGTAAAAACGAAAATAAGGGCTTTTCACTCTATGTCTTGTGATTACAAAAATGTAAAACATGTAAGTCAAACTGAACTCGTTTTATAAATGGAGCTACGTTTGTACAACAAGGTTCATTTTCTTTGACTCACTCTAAAATTTAAAATTTTTAGTTTACATCAAAATTTTTAACATGAGCTTTTAGAGATGTAAATAAGCTTTCCAAAAATGTATCATACTTGATATAAACACATCCCTGTCAAAAAGATGTCAAAAAAACAAAGACACGTTTTTTCTCTTACTTACACCTGAAGTCAAGTACATGTTGAGCGTGCTACAGTTCTCAAAAACAACACTTTTATAGTACAGGCTTTATTAAAGAAATAATATTTTGCAGATGAGGCTGAAGACACTAACTCTCCCACATTTTCACAGTACCTTTTTAGTACTAGCCGCCAAGCAGAACTGCCAGTAGAAGTTCTCCAATTTGGAAAGAAATACCATACAATAAGAGTCAATGAAAAACTTTAACAACATTGATAATTTTCTAATTGTTTTGTCAATCCCAATAGCATGAGTTAATTTCAAAATGCCATGAAGGGAAAAGCGGAAAAAAAGCTGTCACAGGAAAACCAAAAAATGTAAGAAGCAATTTCATTTCCATTAATGATGAGAATGTAATTAGATTCAATTTTCAATAACGCTATTATAATAGCAGTTTTATTGTTCTTGTAACAGTTAATCGAACTTTTTAAGAATTTAGAAAATTAAAAGTTTTAAAGGAAAACTGAATGACCGAAAAACCTGCGTAGTCAATGCAGTCCCAAAATGTCGTCGTCATTGTATTATTTCTAAAATGTCACAAAGTTTTGATATTACAATGTAGAACATGAAACTTCTCTTAATTAATGTACCAGTATCTTTATTAACAGTTTTACCGAATTTTTCCAACTTTTTTATTGAACTTTGCGATTTTATTGAATTCCCAAATAATTGGACAATCTCTAATCCAATATATCATTGTTTTCTATTTTTTTCAAATCTTGAATTCACTGAACTGTTCGCAGTGAGTTTTTGACAATTTTGCCCGATGGGAAATGTCCTTCCAGTGAAACCAGTCCGTTCGCAGATATCGTTTTATGATTGCTTTAAGACCGACCCTGATTTTCAAATGTTACATTATAACCATTTAACTCATTCAATCAGATAGTGAAAAGCCTCTGATTTAATTTGATCTCCTTTTTAATCGAGTCAATATCGTAAATATGAATGATGAATTCCTGTTAAAAGTTAACCATATCAGTAGCTAAATTACAGATGCCGATGCCTAGGATTAAACGCTGGAATTTTCTAAAAATATAGCTACCATAAAGTTTTATGAAGTTTAGTAGAGTTAGTTTTATATGTAGCTACATAAAAAAAAGGTTAGGGAATTTATACTAGGACGACAAACCATGTAATGGATAAAATGTTTATATTTATTGTTATTGTTTTTATTTGTTTATTGTTATTGTTATTGTTATTGTTGTTATAATTAGCTATGATTGCAAAGAGGTTCAAAGTTCAAAATTGGATTTCGAACAATTGACCAAGCAGAATATGCAAAACATTTCCACCAAAACTTGGTTTTGCCAGCTGTCATAAGTTGTCAAAGTAACACCTATTCTCTGCATGTTATTAGTTATTAGTTGACTTAAAATAACTTTGTTCTATGATTGTAAACGTGTATTTAATTTAACATCAAGAGCCTGATGGAACCAACACCATTGCAACAATATGCTGCATTGTTATTGCGTTGATAATGATGTTAAAATACCTGCTTACAAATAGTTATTCATACGACCTCTCCTAAAAAACAGAAAACCCCGAAGACTCCTTCACCACCCTATTACTACACACCATAAGTAAACAATATCGCTCATTCTTAATCATCATACTCAATTTAAATGATGCACGAAAACAAGAAAACAAAGATTTGTAAAGTGTTTGTGATTTAAAAGCAAAAATGTAAACACCCATCATAGATGAGAGATAAGAATTATATATAAGTATAAGTGGAATATTTAATTCAAGGTCAAAATAGTTAAATTGCTCAGGCAGCAGCAGAGAGGAGGAGAACAACAACAAAACATATCACTGGATGGAAGTATAACTGGATGGATAATTAATCCAAAAAGCTCTTGCAAATATAGATGCTGTCATTAAAACAAAGTTTACAAACACAAGAATTTGTTGCCCTTTTGTCAAATCAATCACTTCATCTATGCCTATATTTGCCTTCTCTTAAATTTAATTTTGTTTGCCATGTCAAAGCACATGTGCGTTGCCATTTTAAAATGCTTCCCGCGTTGTACTTATTGTTGGTGCGGGATGATGACACAGGTTTAAAATTACAGGAGAAATGAACTGCTTACGATTTTTATCGCACTCCGCTATCTCTGGAGCTATGGAGCATAAGCGTAAACCAATAATTATCGATCTTCGCTAGCCAGCGTATTCCGATAGATATCGTTTACAGTTTACCGAATAGGGTGCCTTCACTATCACAATCATGAAGCAGATGATAATGAAAGGAAACCTTCCGGCTATGATCATTTCAATAGTAACTTTTTAAAACATTCCTCAAAGCTGAGTGTACCATGATTTTGCCAGTTTATTGTTTGTGTGAAACGCAAGCTGGCTTCAATCTCAGACATGAAATGCAACTATGGTACATATTGTATTATTGGAAGCGAAAACATTTTTATCCATCGGCATGGTGAATATAACAATAGTCAAGAAAAACAAGATTTTTGTTTCAGAAAAATTTATTACTTAGTTATACGATTCAAGAAAGTACAACCAATAAGCAACATTTATCTGTCTACTATTGCTGTGACTGAAACCTCATGCCCTAAAACAAAAGTAAGATTATGTAACATTTCATTGAAAAAGGACGAAGGTGTATGATTATCGTTATGAATTTTAAGGCTTTTTCTGAGACTTCGAATCAAATGAAGGCTAAACAGCTATCAAAAGTAAAGTTTAGTCTAATGGTCTAATTCACAGTTAGATATGTGGCGATTGTATGCATTGTACTTCTTAAATGAATATTATGGTATGTCTTTTACACAAACCTTACTTTTTCTTTCCATTATCGTTTTGTCCTCCATACTTCCATATCCCACTTCTTCTGGACATCAACATATCAAGCACATCTCGAGGTGTTGCTATGAATTAATTAGTGGACTTATAGACATTCTTAAACAATTTGAATAAAGGAATTTACCTGAAGAATTAACCACCTGTTTCATCTCCTATGTTATTGAGTACTCGTTCCCATACACCTGTGACATCACCTGCCAGAAGAAATAGAAGTGTTTTTTTTTTCAAAGCAAATCGTATGACACTCACCATTCTTTTTGTAAGCACCACGAATTCTCTTTGAAAACTCACTCAGCTTACTTCCTTATTTTATTTCCTAACCTTCACATCATTATTATATGTTACCTTTGTATTGTTTTGAATCATTCAATTCAAAGCAACCAGACTTCTGCCATTTACAATTATTCTCTCTACAAACTCTCATTGCAGCAAGACATATACGACGCCCATTTGCATCTGAAAAGTAATACGTAATTCTAGTCACGAGTGAATGTATTATATACCTAAGTGCGTAAACTGAGCTTTATGTATGAAAATCTACCCAACCAACCCTGCCCAATAAAAATTCTGACTGCGTGTTTGATGATAAATACTTTCTACAACATACGTTGCATGGACAATGTTACCATTAAAGATAGCAAGAGCAACGCTACCAAATTATTCATAATTGTCTTCATTCAATCAAAGCAAAACGTGAAATGCATCCACTGCTCGCACAATATTTATAGCGACAATTTGATAGGAATTTAATAACTTGTACAATTAATCAATTTTGATTGGTTAACAGGGAGTACTGTGATTGATTAGTTGTTTCTGTACAATAAGTAGTAAATGAAATGCTAATGTTGGACAATTCTTCTTGATTTTCTAAAGGATTGTTCTTGTTCACTGCCATATGCATGTCCTGTATAGGAGACATTTTTTAGTGAATAGAGTCCTATAATTCCTTAAGTGGAATTAATTATTTCAAATCAATACTAAAGGATAAAATAAATACTCTTTCGAATTAAAGATAACCTATTTTTTTGAGTTCCTGCGATTGAGAAACAAAAACGCTTTTACAGAAAAAAATCGGAAATCATTCTTTTTAACAAAGATGAAGAAAAGAAAATCTGGTTGCAGCATTAGCGTGACGATTCAAATAAATTCTTTTCAGGGACATTCAAATGCTTAAAACTTTGATCTTACTAGGCTCATCTTCTTCATGTGGTTTTAAAGTGTCCTATGACGTAAGGTATTGTTAAACAGGCGTCTTAAAAATAGAAAGCTATTAGAGGTTCTTCTCTGTCGATCAAACATTGCGGAAAAATGTTTCCGTTTCAAGTGATTTAAATCAAAATAAAACTGCCACGATATCGCCACGCGGTAATAAACCTCTCTGTTGCATCGCAGTGGGCAAAATCATAAAAAAAGTTCGCCGCGATGAAGAGGATTTTCATTGAAGTTGTGTGTATAATTCTATAGAAATGCACTCACTCCTAGTGATTCTTTATCAAATGTGCCGGCTGGGATACCATTAACTAATATTTAATGGTTGATTTGTTATGTAAATGTTGCAGAAAGACCATCCCTCTTTAGGATTTATGTTATTTGGTTCAGTGAGAATTATTTTGTTCTATCTCCAATTTTTTTAAAATGAGAAAATCAAGTTTTAAATTTCATAACCACACTAAATCTTTTTAAGAAACCAACAAGTTAAGGCTGCCGTTTGAAGAAGTTTTTGCGCTTCTTTTTGGAAAAAGCTCACGGAGAAAGAACAAAATTTCATCCTGAAAAGCTTGAAGTTGAAAACAATTAGGGCTCATTTTTTTACAAAAATGGAGATGGAACAAAGATCATTAGGATTTCCTATCTGTTACGCATAAAGTGGTAATCTGACCACTATGTAGATGCTACAGCGATACATATCTACTTTGGAGTTTACATCGGTTAGATTTACAAGTGAAACCCCAGCTGGCGTTCTTAAGAACTAGGCAGTACACAGTATCGTGTGCTACGGTTTGAGTTTAGGCGTTAATAGGAACTTACGAAAGTACGACGGCAACGAAGACGACGACGTACCAGATATTCATCTTCAATGAATCACAAAAGAGCAGAAACTATACACTTGGGTTAAGAAGTTTATTCATAATGCCTATTAAGTTTGTTTTTTGAACTTAGAGAGGCAGAATCATGAAGGAACCAAGGAAAATTTATCCGAAGTACTGTTTTTCTCACGTTTTCGTTTTCAGTTACGACTTCAAAATAGTATTTTTCACGTTGTGTGTAGAACGTGCAAATCTAATAATGATATTAGTAAAATTAAAAATATTTCCCAATAGTATAGTGTGAAATGACTTCCATTCTAAAGCAAATCTATGAAGTAAAGTGAATCTTTTATTTGCCTCACGTCGTCGTCCACGTTGCCGTCGTGGTTTCGTAAGGTCCCTAATGTGGATTCCAGTAATTCTAGAATTGACATTTACCATATAAGTGTCGTCGATTCACACTATGAATGTAATCTATTTATTTATTTATTTATTTATTCATTTATTCTTTATTTTTTTCTTTTATTTTTTTCTTGTCCTTTTCCTCCTTTCATGGCATTATCACCCCAGCGGTGGGAGCATAATGCTATACTTTTAGAGGCAGAAACTTTCGCGATTTTCATGTTTTTTTGGCCTTTTTCATGAAACTTTCCGCAAAGGCATATTCTAAATTCATAACTGGCGAAATTACAGAAAATTCCAACTCGCGATTAGTTTTTTCCAGCGATTAGTTTTTTTGTTTCTTCAACTTTTTTTGCATTGCTGTTCCTTATTCACCCTGATCTTTAGTCTCTTGGGCTATAAAACCTTGCAAATTGTCATCGCGACTGTTAAGGGAAAACAGAGGGTATTGTCAATACTGGGACGAAACACTTGTTCTTTAAAGGTCGTGTATCTGCTAGTAGTGACAATTAACATTGTATTCGGACATGTTGGTAGTACTCAAAATGACTAGAAAATCATGTTTCCCCCTTTTTTTCATGTGACGGAAATATAGGCGAAATTTTTCCCGATTTATATTACCTAAGATTATAGAACGTATCATTTTTAAGACTATATTTCAAGATAAATTTTTATTTTATTCTCCGAAGAATACTCACAGACATTTCTATTAATAAATCCAGTTCCGTCTGATCACGTTCGCTTTTTCCCGCGTGCTCATCGACACTGCTTGACTTTCTAAAATCTTCTCTCCTTCTTCGATGTGAGCTGCATCAAAATCTATTTCACTTTCATCAGCTTCACCCTCGTCACAAACAAGATGGCCAGCAAAATCATTGCACATAAACTCCTGCATGGCATCAACAAAATACTTCTCATCACACTTAAACTGAGCAGAAGTGGGACCTCTACGAACTAACTCTACTGATAAACGAGTATTTTGGTGATTAACGTTGACGACGAAAATCGTGCGTTCGTTGTTTAGGTAGCAGTTTGGTTAACGCAATTAAAACGAATAAATGAAAAAAAACAAAAAACTAAGGGATGTTGACAAATCCAATTTTATTGCTACAAATTTTCGGTGGCTTCCGCACACCATGATCACGTACAAGTTTTTTTTCGTAAAAGTTCGTAATTTATAAAACATTAGCAATAGAAAAATTATACGCTAGAATAATTCTAAAGGTAGTGAAGTAATAGTTCCACCGAAAATTTGTAGCAATAAAATTGGATTTGTCAACATTTTTTTTTCTCTGCATTCAAACAAAACTAAAGGAATTATCTGGATCTATAAATATAGATATATTTGGATGGAAGGTTTTGTTCTTGAAAGTTTTGTTCAGCTACTGGTCTTCAAATAATATTTGTTTGAAGGTTTTAGTCTGCATGTTAGAAATGCTACAAAAGACAAACTTCTCAGATCGAGACAGAGAGACCTCCGGTGTACATTATGATTTAACAAATGTGGTTCCGCGATTTAAAACCCCATCAATGACCCTTTAGCGATTCAATTTTTTGATTTCAACAGATTGAAAAGATAGTCAGAGGTACCTTTTATATCATGGAAGAAGTATGCAGCATGACATATTGTTGCTGTTTTGGATGCACTGTCGATTTTCATTCTGATCTAGCCCCTTCATCTGTTTACATCCGTTTCTGTGTACTGAATGAGTTGATAGATCTGTTTATAGTTTATCACTTTCAAAAAGTCTCTGATAATGTGCGGGAGGATTCACAATGTCAAAATTCAGAAAAAAATCTTTATTCAAACTTTTATGATAATGATCCCCTTTTAATATTTAGGGCGATATGAAGAGGCGTTTTAAGATGTACATGCGGCTCATGTGAAAAGGTTGGGTACCCAATTTGGGTGCCCAATTGGGCTACCTATTTGGGTACCGAATATAAACTACAGACCGGAATGAAAATTCCATTTACCACCTAGGGCGCTTGGTTACCGAGAAAATAACACCAGTAAGGATAGTGTTTATTAAATTCTAATACTTGTTGAAAAGTAAAGCTTTAACTTGGTGTTTTATTTAGATAAAAGATTTACAAACTCGATATTTATTAGGAACCTAAGAGAAAAGTGAAAAGTTTACAAAGAATGCCGAAGCTTATCGCACGACAACACTATTGTTTTGACATGTAATGATGAATTGTGATTGGTTTAAAATGTCCGCCTGTGCAATAGCCTTTTTTCCTCCTAGTTCACTTTTTGTAGCCCATGGCAGTGGCGGATCTAGAGGTATGTCGAAATTTGTGTAGGAGAGCGTTAGCAATCTAACCATAAAAGAAAAGCGTTCAAATAATCCCATTGGTAATATAAGTTGAATTCAAAAATTATGTAAATGCTCTCCAACACAAAATTCGACATACCTCTAGATCCGCCACTGCATGGGTAATTCAGGCTTCGTGTACACGGGTCTAGCCTTTATTACAAATCTGTGGTATATTCTTGGTGTGTGAAACGCTTGCAATAAACTGCACTTTGTTTAATGTGGCCAAAAACTAGCTATGACTCCATCCTGTTACTCTCGTTGTCCACTCGACTTAAACTTAAAACTAAATTTACAGACCAAATCTCAGAAGATATCTTGTTTAAATACTAGCAGTATAGCAATCAGTATTTCCAGAAAAACTAATAAATTGAAAAAATCTTTAATGTGAATATACATAAAACTGTTTTTATTAAGTATATTTGCACAGAGATATGTTTTATACAGATTTTTTACATATCTCTGATTTGCACAAAAACGAAATTTGAACGAGTCTTTGTTTTTGTTTTCTGAGAGAAGTGGGCGCATACGTCAGTTTGGATCGGATCTGTGTTTCTACTGGCTGCAAAACCGAAAGTACCAAATTCAAAATGGCAGTCGTTTGAGAACGCGCAAATATCAGCGAAGTATTCTTTTCGAAATTAGAAGATTTTATCTCAAAGTGAGTTGTATCTAGTATGTTTTTCTTGTGCTAGATACTCTGATAAAACCCAGATTTTTAGTTTTCTGGTACCCAAATAGGTAGCCCAATTGGGTACCCAAATTGGGTACCCAACCTTTTCACATGAGCCTGTACATGCACATAGAAATATAAGAACACAGGATGATATAATACGCTGCTATTATAATACGAATGCTGTATTCTGTCCTAAAGCTCTCTTGTGTATTCTAATGTATCGGAGCGGCAAAAGAATCCGGGTTCGAGATTAAAGTAAGAATACAATTTTTGAGCTTATTCAATGAAATTTATTCAAGTCTCACCAAAGAATTCAAAATGAGAGAAACCATTGCATTGCAGTGACGTTCATTTGACGGTTGATAACAAATTTTTCTTCAAATTTTTCCAAGTTTTTTTTCCCGAATGCAATGTTTTCTTTTACTTATTATTCTTACAAACTTTTGCTCTACAAAAACAATTACAAGAGAAAAGACCTAATCAAAAATACCCTATCATATTATATAAGCATCTGTTACTTTTGTTTCTTGTATCAAACCTTTAAATGTTCGAAACAGATTATGAGTTTCGTTCTTTTGAACAGCTTCATGGTCTCCAACACATGGGTTAGGTTGGGCTTTGTTATTGGCGAAGGTATCATTTCCATCATGAACACTATCATCCGTTCCGTATAGGTTCATATTCGGGTCGTGTTGGACTCCTAAATAAATGCAAAAATTTTAATCTTATGGCTACATGTCTGATGACAGAATCGAATTCTGACGGACTCGATTTGACCGTTAAACATGTATAAATATGGTATGTCCTATTATGTCCGTATAGGCGTCCAGTAAAGATCCAAGCCCCTTACCCCTATATAACGCCACCCTATAGATGTCGACTGAAAGCCATTATTCGTTTGTCTCAAACGAGACTGTCTTTGGCCAATCTGATGGCAGAATCGAATTCTGCGGCTCGATTTGATAGGTAAACATGTATGGTATATGTCACGTAAGTCCCTGTGGGGGCCACATAAAAGGATCAAGCCCTTTACCCCTATATTGCGCCACCCTACAGACGTCGCCCGGAAGCCATTATTCGTTTGTACACCTCAGACTTATCATAAGGAAATTCTCCATCACCTGTATGATGTTGACTTTTCATGTGGACTCCGCGTTTTTAATAAAAAAAAGCATCCCGGATAAAACGTTTTATAGAGTTTAACTTCGAAAACGATGTGTCAAATCCTGTGTTTCAATTTTTATGATGTATATACAACTGTTCATGTTCGGCAAAGCATTCCTTGACAACAGGTGTCAGTATTTGAACGATTTCTATGAGTAAATATAAGGAAAACATGCACTTTTGTTGTCAAAAAGTATGTATGTATGATCTCAGAAATAATAATGAGATAACACTTCCTAAAAAGCAACAAAGAAACACAGGAAAAGGATCCTTTGACTGGCGTCAAGACCAAAACATATCACATTTTGTATAAGACAATTTGAAAAGTAACATTAGATTTAACATCCCAACATAATTTTTGTCAGATGCGTAGCTTCTATCGCATATGTCATACTCTATGTCGTATGTCATGCTCGTTATAAAGTTGTGATTGAATGACACAGAGAACATTGCACTTTGCACAAAATATGTTTGTGCATGTGCATTTATTTCCTAAACATCGATAAAGAACACGAACGCAATCGCACAATAGTAAAAAGAAAAAGAATTTAAACACGCTGCAGGCAAAAAAACCCCAAAACATGTGACGGATATTCAGCCGAGTTTTGTATATAGGAGAGTGAAGGAGGAGAGCGAAAAAGAAGAAAAAAAAAACGTGCTACGAAAGATGGCAGACGGACGAAGAGAGTGATTTAAGTGTTTCATGTTTAAAGATACGTTATATTAAAGTAAAGCAAATTGTGAGTTTTCTTGTGGTGAACACAGCCCATTTCCCACAAAGTGGAGCCCTCGGAGAGATTGGCACAGTACACATTTCGTCGTGATCATTGGGAGTTTTTGCGGAGTCGATCGATCGCTTACTGCAGTATCTGGATGACATACTAACCCTTGTAAGAATATTTCAATACATTGGGAGATATACATGATTCATTAACATTTTAAATTACGGGAGAGAATTTTAGACATTGTGACATTGTGAGATTTACGTAGCGTACAGAGACATACACACACGTTCAGAAACCGTGCTAGAGGCATCAGCAATTCTATCTACACACATTTATTTTACACAACATTTATTGGTTTGGAGTTTGTTTATTGGTTGGTTGCATAGGCAAGGAGAAATTTTACATAATCGTTTCATCACTCAAAACATTGTTTATAATTTCTCAAAAAATCAAAACTCGTCTCGTTACACACAAAGCGAGGTTTTTTCTTCTCATGATTTTGAGATACATTTTACTTCTATTGTTCAAACAATACATTTCAAAATAACCAGCCGAACACCATTTAATTGCTAATTACATATCAAAGAACGATTTCAAAGGCAACACCTGGCCAGATTTTCTTCGTCAGAAGCGAATGAAAACCTGAAGTAAACATTATCTGTGTTGTGACAGTGGTTTCTACAAGCAAGCTAGTGTTTAAAACCAAACCGACGACGGTTTCTACACGTTTCCTGCTTCATCGACGAAAAGGGCAGATTGCACGCTAGCTCTTGAGTGAGTGTTCGCGCCAAGAACTCTGTGTAGTCACTGGCCGTGAGAGTTGGGAGATTACACAAAATGGCTGAACATCAAAAGAAAATCGATGTTAAGTTAAAATTGCTGACATACACAACAAAAAACATTGAAATCATCTTAGAGAACAAGAGTGAGAGGGAGCTGAAGGAGAAGCTGAATGTTCTTGAAAAGTCAATAGAGGACATTAACGAAATGAAATACAGTGTCATCGAAAGCATGATCACTGAAGACAAGCCACAAGAAGATTTAGACGCTTGGACCGACACGTTGCAGAAAAATGTCGATCCGTTTGATGGCATGATTACCGAAATAAAAGCTGCTTTGAACGATATCAGAAAAAAGGAAGCAGCCATCAAAGCATCTACAATAGAAACCACCAAATCAAACATGGTTGTCAAGGAAGATACAACGACTGCCATTCAAACAACGGTCAAGCTTCCCAAACTGAAAATTGAAAGATTCAACGGGACACACATTGATTGGTTCCGGTTCTGGAATCAATTTGAGGCAGAAATCGATAGGTCGAACATTTCTTCGGTGACCAAGTTCTCATACCTAAGAGACATGCTCCCGACACAAGCCCTTGCACTCATCGACGGGCTTGCCTTTACGCGTGAAGGCTATGAACGTGCAAAAACAATCTTACAGAGCAAGTTTGGGAAACCAAGTGAGATTGTTAACGCCCACATACAGCGCATCATGACTCTTCCAACAATCAACGGGAGTGGTTCAACCAAAGTGCACGATTTCTATACCACATTAGTCAACAGTGTGCGGTCATTAGAAACCATGGGGAAGTTGTCACAAATCGAAGGTTATGTCCGAATGACTTTGGATAAGCTGCCTGGAATCCGCTCAGACCTTGTTCGACTGGACAAAGATTGGCAACAATGGAACTTCGATGCACTCATCACAGCACTGGGTGAGTGGACGGACAGAAATCCACGAGATGAGACACAACTCGGTAGCCAACAATCACCACAACAATCAAGCAAGATGCGTACGGACAAGATGTTTGCAACTCGATCAGAAGTTGAGGAATGCGTCTACTGCGGAGGCGGCCACAAGCCAATTAGATGCACCAAAATCATTGACTTCAAGAAAAGACGAAACGTCTTGATGTCAAAACGCCGATGCTTCAACTGCACAAAGAGCAACCATCGTGCAGAAGAATGCAAGAGTGGAAGTTGTCGCAACTGTAAGGGAAGACATCATACTTCAATTTGTGACGCCAAAAGGGAAGACAAACAATCGTCGGAATTCGCCGGTACGACAATTGGAGAAGGTGTCATTTATCCAACAGTCCTTGTGAATGTCAACGGTATCAAATGTCGTGCATTGATTGACACCGGAGCCGGAAGCAACTACGTCTCAGCGAGGCTAGCTAAGGCTTTAAATCGAGAGCCTACAAGAGTCGAGCAACGGAAGATTCAAATGATACTAACCACAACATGCACACGAATCGAAATCTACGATATCGATCTTGAAAGTACTAACTCAAGATTTACAATGAAGTGTGAAGTCAACAAAGTCGAAAAGGATGTTCTCCTCAAAGTCCGAAATCCAAAGTACAGCGAGTTACAAAAATCATACGCACATCTGAGAGGAATTGCTTTCAACGACCATCTTCAGAAAGACGAAATGGAGGTGCATCTGGTACTCGGAGTCGACGTTTACTGCAGGATTAAAACGAAAGAAGAGCCGAGGATTGGAATACCCGGACAACCCATCGCTGAACTCACACAATTAGGATGGATCGTTCTTTCACCATGTGATGACATCGAAAAGCATATGTTCTTAACACAATCAGCGACCGATTACGACAACCTTTGCCGCACAGACGTTCTTGGTCTTCAAGACATGCCAGATGGGGACCAAAACTTTGTCTTCTCAGAGTTCAAAGAACAATTGCGACGTGATCCAGAAACCCGTTTGATGTGGAAAGCGAACCAAAACGATCTGCCAAACAATAAAGCAACTAGTCTCCGAAGATTGGACAGTCTACTCAAGAAGCTCAAACGCAACCCAAGTCGCTTCGAAGAATATGACACAAAGATAGCACAGCAGATCGAAGACGGTATCATTGAGCCGGCCCCAACGGACGTACAAGGGCGAGAATATTACATCCCTCACAAGGCGGTGATCAGAGAGGACGCTGAAACCACAAAAATGCGTATCGTTTATGATGCTTCGTCACGGCAAAACGACAAAAGCCCATCCTTAAACGATTGTCTTGAACCTGGCCCTGTCCTGATGAATCGGCTGTGGGAAATCCTCGTGCGAAACCGCATGCGACCTGTCGCTGTCATCGGCGATATAAAACAAGCATTCCACCAGATCCGCATCCGTCCAGAGGATCGTGACGCTCTACGATTCCACTGGATTAAAGATCGCATAACATGTGAACCTATCACGCTTCGTTTTACAAGAGTCGTTATGGGATTAGTACCAGCTTCTTTCATGCTCAGCGGGACGCTGGACTACCATTTTGAGAACTACAAAGAAGAACCGCCTGAAACCGTTGCAGCGCAGAAAGAAGATATCTATGTTGATGACGTCATCGACGGAGCTGACACAGCAGCCGAAGCTAAGAAGCAAAAGGAAATCTCAACGAAGATCCTTGGCGACGCAACGTTCGAGCTACACAAATGGCACTCCAACGTGAGAGAGCTTGAACAAGAAACGTGCGATCCCACTACACCTAGTCAAGACAAGACAAAAGATCCGCACACCGCCATCCTTGGAGTACCATGGAACACAAATGAAGATAGCTTTGCTGTTGAATTCCCGGATCAAGACCCAAACGATCAAGCAACAAAGCGAGGCATACTGAAGTACTTGGCGTCAATCTACGATCCACTTGGCATTGTCTCACCAGTCACGCTGCTTGGGAAAATCATTTACCGAATCGTTTGCGATAAGAAGTTGGGATGGGATCAGCAGCTACCAAACGATGTGATGAAAGAGTGGACCCAATGGTTGAGGCGTTTACCACAAATGATCAAGATACCTCGATCATTACCATGCATCAAAGGGCCGATTGAGGAGATAACGTTACATTCTTTCGCCGATGCAAGCAAAGAAGGAACGTCAGCAGCGGTCTACGCAGTCGTGAAACAAGAAAAATCCGTATCACAGGGGTTACTGTGCTCCAAGTCTAGACTGGCGAAGAAATCTTTGACGATACCCAGACTCGAGCTGGTCTCAGCACACATGGCGACAAATCTCCTAAAGAACGTCCGAAAAGCCTTATCAAGGTTTCCAATTGCAAGGGAGGTTGGCTGGAGCGACAGTACCACCGCGCTTTATTGGATTAAAGGGACTGGCACGTACAAGCAGTTTGTGCATAATCGCATCCTCAAAATCGCCAAAGAAAGCACCATCTGCTGGAGATACGTAGCTACCACACAAAATCCAGTTGACATCGGAAGCCGAGGTTGCCATGGTGACAAGTTGGACGACACATGGCTGAAGGGACCGAAATGGCTTGCCAACGAACGTGATTGGCCAATCAACATCACTACAAACGCTACCGCCGAAACTGAAGAAGAAGCAAAGAAGATCAAGGAAGTGACGATGAACAACCGTCCATTGGGCTACGTCGAGGACGATATACAGTCAACAATCCTGACTCCAAACGTGATGATGTTTGACTACCCAGTGGCGGTTCCAGAAATGGAGAACCTTCAAGACGACCTCGACGTGACGGTGATATGGAAGAAACGACACAACTACCTGAGGAACGCACGCCAACGAATCTGAGAACGTTGGTCTAACGAGTACGTAAAGCATCTTCGGGAACGACACAACCTCTTACACCACGAGAAAGGTCCGTTTCCAAAGGAAGGCGACATCGTCCTTATCAAAGGGGACTCAAGAAGCCGTGCACATTGGAAAACCGGAATCGTCAGCAAAATCATGCCCGGAAAAGACGGAAAGATACGGGCAGTGAGACTTAGAGCTGGACAAGACCACCTCGAACGTGCGCCAGAACACCTGTACCCGCTAGAACTTACATGTGACAAGCCCAGTGAAATTACAAGCGCGAAATCTCTTAATCCAACAGTCAGAGAATTCCGACCACGCACGACGAAAGCTATCGCCCGAATCAAGATTTCGGATCAAGTTGAAGACAGCTTGCGTGAGCCAGAAGTAGAGTAAACTGCACTGAACGCTAAACCTTACATTGACTCCTTAAGAGAAAGCC
Organism: Turritopsis dohrnii; assembly: GCA_027922465.2. NCBI lineage: Eukaryota > Metazoa > Cnidaria > Hydrozoa > Anthoathecata > Oceaniidae > Turritopsis > Turritopsis dohrnii. The sequence continues at coordinate 389,238 of BQMF02000361.1, read as the reverse complement.
ATTTCCTAGTTATTATGTTTAATTTTATACCTCCGGTATCAAATTGGGGGAGTGTGACGGATATTCAGCCGATTTTTGTATATAGGAGAGTGAAGGAGGAGAGCGAAAAAGAAGAAAAAAAAACGTGCTACGAAAGATGGCAGACGGACGAAGAGAGTGATTTAAGTGTTTCATGTTTAAAGATACGTTATATTAAAGTAAAGCAAATTGTGAGTTTTCTTGTGGTGAACACAGCCCATTTCCCACACATGTAGACACCACAGGGGCGTAGCAAGACATTTTGAGTTGGGGGGGCTCAATAAATCTCTATTGTTGAAAGAGGCCCCACCATGGTTGGGGCCGTTGCGCCAAGAAATTTTTTGAAAAATACTACCTCTAGATTGCCTATAAAAGCACTCAAAATCTATAATTTCAACATGATTTTCAATTTTTAGGAAAGGCAAAAACAAATTTCTCATAATTGACAAAAAAGTTGGGGGGGCTCAAGCCCCCAAGCCCCCCCCCTAATTCTACGTCCTTGCACCATGATAATGAATTTCCCCTTTGTAAATCCTCCCTCAGTGATTATATACGACATGATAAAATGATTAGATTTTCCTCTCTCAGGATTGTTAAATCTTCTTCGTTTTTTTTCATGAATTTCTAAACACCAATGGTGCTGAACATCTGAATAAAATTCGATAATAATGTGAAAGTGATCTAGATTAACAAAGGTTTATACAAAGGCTATATTAATTATTTCTGTAAAATAAAAAAAAGAAGAAAAAGAAGAAAAATAAGAAAAACTGAAGAGTAAAAATGAATGAAAGGAATAGACAGCTTGAAGACAAGTTAAGCGCGTGGTTGGTTCATGACAACAGTGCTGCGTAGAATAGATTTGACTAAACAAATAGCGGGTGTGAACAGGGAATAATAGCCAAAATCATTTCAATACATACTTTTTTTCTGTACTTTTTTATTTTTTCTTTATGTTTCTTTTGTTTGAATCATATGAGGGCTTCCTTACAAATGAAAATAAAACTAAAATATACTAACATGTTAATATCTCTACCAGATTTGCGTGCAAAATGGCAGCTTCTGATATCTGATATGGATTGGCATTGCCTCCATTTCTTGTCTCGCATAGTTCAGCTTACTGATAGCCAAATTATGAATTCTAGTACTAAAGAACCCCCTTCCTGCCCTCCGGAAAATATGGCCTATATATGACAACAGTTGAACACAATCCAAGATGCGTAATATGGTTTTAACATATAGTTAATTGCAAAAAATTGCGTTGTTATTCCCAAAGTTTCATATCAATTCAAAAATTCTCAGAACCTCTGCATACAAAAACTCTAACTAGAAAACGTCTTTTAGACGTCTTGAAAAATACGTCTTAAAAGCGGACATTTCAGAACATTTTTAGACGTCTTTTAGACGCACGAAAAGACGTCTTTTTGCCGGCTGGGCAGTACTATTCACCACAGTTTACACTGTAAAACATTCGCTCGGTTTGATTTACGAGTAAGTTATGTGAACCTTCAGATACTGTAAGAATTCTGATAGTCTGTCATACTAGGTTATACAGGAAAAAACCTCGACTTTATTTCAGATACCATCAGAAAATGTGATTCGTTAGTCATTGTAAACGGTATGATTTAAAAGATAATGGAAGACAAAAAGTAATGAAATCAAGCTCCAGTAATTCTATGTGAAAAAAAATGCTTTACTAGTTCACGAAATTTAGCCCAACTTTCCCTCAAATTGCCCAATTCGGTGTAGAATTTCCATCAATATGCAACATATACCCTTTTCTTTTTGTTATATTGCTTAAATTGCACTCCCTGTGTGATAAGGTTCTCTGTTTTCGCCCACATATGTTCGTGAAACACTTGCCCTTCTTGTTCAGAGGAAAGGGATAGTTGTAAACAAACCAAATTGACTTACGATGGGTTAAGAAACGGAGACAATGTTTTATTCTGTTATATATTTCTTATGACTGTACGATAAACTGAACACCCTCCGGATGAAAAACTCGCAGTTACTGCATGAGAGCCAAAACAGCAGCGCCACGTTTATCTGGCATTTTTTACTGTCGAGAAAACCGTGAGGGAAAGGCCATAATGTGTATCCATGTTTCGTTCGCATCTATAAAATAAAGGTTTAAGCGCATATTAAGAATTTAATGCTTTTACTTCAATAACACATGTAATCAACCATACCTTAGTTTCCATATCGATGCCAAAGCTTTGAGGAATTACCCACTATTCACACGTTTTCTATAATGAAACACGACCAAACATTCGATTATGAAATAAATCCTTTAACTAACAAACAATCATTTCTATAATGCATATTTACCTTTCAGTCGAAAATTTGTTTTGACCAAACATGCAGCATAAACAATTGTTAGACCAAATGGCAAACCCAAATTCTTCTTCATCTCCAATCGATCACCAAGCTAACTTTATTTTATACAAGAACTCGCATAAAACAACAAGGTTCATGAAAAAGAAAAGTATTTAATCATGATTAATTTAATGCCTTATTGCATTGTAATAAGCGTCTGCTCTCTGAAATTATCTAAAAAAGAAATTATTAATTCCTCGAAATGAGGTTTACCAGTTTACCCTGTAAAAATACAAAATGAATTATTCTGAAAAAATGGAAATAAACATGATCATTAACAAAAACATGTCATTAACCCTGAAATCAACCTGAAAGTGAAAGCGTTAAATCTCTGAAATGAAGAGCAAGTTATTATATGCTGAAAAGTAAAAGACAAGAAATTAAAATTAATTTCCCCTTCAATACAGGAGTGCTTAAGAGCATTCCGTTAGTGTCTACACCAGTAATGAGAACATGAAGTATTAAAAGCCTGCAATAAAAATGAATTTAGTTGTTGCAGAAGTGGTCCCTGCAAAGAAACAAATGCATTGACAGGATGCATAGATAATCATTTACGTGAGAGCATCGTATCCCTGAAAGAAATTTTATCACAACTTGTCGTTATGAATCCCTTAAACTGCATTGAAACCTAAAACAAAATTGACCTAAAATTTTGCTCTCACTGAAAAAGAAACTTTATAGTGTTAAAGCTGCGCCACTAATTACCAACAGAATCAAAATCAGAAAAGTCATTTGATATATGAAACATAAATCAAAAATTAAAATAATGAACACGTAGTTTGAAATACAAAACACTGCTAAAACCACCACATTCAGTTAAAAAACATTAAAAAACCCTAGATCCAAAATAACAGATTTCAAGGCAACTACACAACAAGCACGATATAGTAAATAAGGTAATAAAAGATGAAACAAAAATAAAAATAAATGATAAAAAAAGACTAAAATATAATAACGTTATAATAAAAAGTATGCAATAACAAATACCAAGACAATAATAATGCCTTCTATATTTCTATATATTTACATAATTGACTATGTGTTGAGAAAATAAGAGTAAATCCACTAACACCTAACCGTTTTAACTAAACACATAAATCCGAAAAAGCAACCCGATCCATCAAAAAACCACTCAAACCGTTGCTGGTCAGATTTATAGGTTGATAGGAACTTCACATGTCATTGGCATGTTGACTGTTTAGAAAAGGTAGCAAAGTTTTATTGAAAATGAGAAAGTTGAAAATTGCAAATTTTTAAATAAAGAAAACAAAAACAAAACAAAACAAAAAGAAGAGAAAGAAAGACTAACAGCAGGATGTAAAACGATCTTTCTGTTACACAACACCTCATGACCTCTACCTTAATGTGTTTTTGACGGAAATAGTATTTAACTCCTCATGTTTAGAGCGTCTTGTTGAACAAAGATCCCGAAAGCCTTGGATCCCCTAACTCACAGACTTGACTTCGGGCAGTGTATAGCGGTACCATCTGAAGAGCAGCAGGTTATAAGACATCCCGATAGGGGCTATTCCGTCCTCGCTACTTCAAGAAAGCAAATCGTAGGTCAAGAGCAATCAAAGATCAAGCCAAAAAAGACAATATAAATTGATGCAGCATGTTAATGTTTAGGTCTGCGCACCGAAACACTCTTGTGGGCCCTGGATACACGCCGTTCTCCACAAAGCTATCCCTTTCTTCGCCGTGCAGAGTCGTTCCGAAGACACCTCTTTGCACCCAGGAGAGAAGTGCCAGTAAACGCAGTACTGATACAACCAGCTAACACGGCCATGACCGAGTCATACAAAATGCTGCACTTTTGGGAGGAGGAATGAGATATCCAACAACTGCCTATTGTTGGAATTGCCTGATTCAAACTCACTGTTACAAAATAAACATTGTTACTCAGTGCAATAGCAGTAAATTAGGTTTGATAAAATCGTTTCGTCCTTTTACATCCTTTAGTGAGGCTGTTCCTAGGAAGAAAACTTCATTTGAAGACCTGCTTTTAAAGTAAGAAAAAGAACAAGAAAAAGAAGACTTTTCAAATACAAGAAGAAAAAATGATTTTGTTATTCCAGTGAAATTTCAAAAAAGAAGACATTTGATAATCGGAAAGATGAAAAAAAACTCTTGGGCTGCCATCATCCTCATTCATTGCAAACCTCCAAGTCCCTACAAAATCTCTAGTTCAACGCCGATGCAATTCACAAACACTGACAAAACTCCGTTAAACTAGTTCAAAAAGCAACATGAAACAACTATGCATCATAAAAATATTAAAAAAGAGTAATAGAAACATAATAATATAACCTCAAAAAATAACAAAAACATGTGCTTACACACACTCGAATCATTTCTCTGCGATTTTAACAGTATTATATTTTAATCAACGTTTTCCACGTTCTCACATGAATTTATCAATTTGTAATACATGAACGGTTATCCACAAAAGAGTAAAGGACATTTCGTACACCAGAGACCTTCTGACATCATCTGCACGGTTCTCAAGTATCTATTGTGTATATTCTTTATGTTTTGTCAATGAAATCGATGGAACATCGTGCAATTTAAAACCCACTGCACACTAAATAAAACACTAACGTTTAAAGAATTGTATTGTTGCATACTGTAAGGTCCCAAATCAGGGGTTTTAGTAAGCAGGTTCGTATAAAATTGGAGAAAAATCTGATAAACGGGGTGAGGGTGGAGTATGTTTATACGTAGGTTTTAGTAATGCAACAGTACCTAATAAATAGCTATAGACGAGTTTCTTAGTGACGTAATGTTTATAAACACCAGTGTTCTTTGCTCGATAATTACGGTATATTGCAACATAGAATATCATTAATCAAGTCATTTTCCTGTGAGTATGCGCACACAGCCTCGCAGGAAATGAAAGTCTCTTTATACACTTCAAAATGTTGTCACTTTATTTGGTTCTCTGGAGTCCCCTTAAAGACAATCGACATTAGAAAGTTTCAATACACATTAGCACTTCCTATCTATTTTCATACATTGTATTTGATTTTTAGTATGTACAAGGTATAAAAGTGTAACAAGACGCCAGAGGGCGTGAAGATCAGCGCACTAGACAAAGCAGCTCCTGTTTAAACGCCGGCTCAAATCTCTGAGTTGTTGAAACTCTTTTAAAGAGTCTCGTTTCTAAATAATCCTCAGTAAATAAGACAGGTAACTTTCATTTCATCCTTACTTCATATTATAGGAGGGTTACAGATGCAACAAATAAATAAGAGAATGTTTCTTTAACCACACGACCATTTTTATCGACGATTTCCTTTTACTATTCCAAAACAATTTGCATGATTTGCTGATGTTCGCATGCGGTCATTTTCTTTTAGAGTTTCTTCCTCGTTAATAGTTCAATAGGTAGCTACATTTAACTTATTTTGAATCTGTGCTTGTTTCTTCACGTCTTCGCTTTACAGTTTTTGCAAGATCTTAATTTTATTCTACTGGGTTCATTAATAAACACGCAGCTTTCGTATAATATCAGATGCCTTTTATTATCAATTTTTTTCCTTCAGATAAAATACTGCCAAACATGAGAATAGGTGTTTATAAACGTAATAGATGCATGCGCTTTAAAAGAGTCCCCACACTAGGCCGATTCCTATAAGATTCCTATAAGATTCCTATTCCTATAAGATTCCGATTCCTATAAGAAACAATAAGTCTAATAAATCTTATCAGTAGTTATACAAAAAAACTATTTATAGGAAGAGAATATTATGTATCAGTATAAAAAACAAAAAATGAAGCCTCAGCAAATCAGCAGCATTTTTTTAAACCATAAGAAAAATGCATCATTTCGCTAAATAATTATCATAGTATAATTCAGCAAAAATGAACCAAGTCACCCTGATATTCAGATAAAAATGTTGTCCTTACTTATCAGGGTGGAATTGAATTTAATAAAACAAAAGAACTTATTTTGAATTTATTATTGAATGAAGGTGTTCATGGTCAAAATGATAAGGTTTCTCTTATAATTCTTGCCGAGGAAGAAAGAAACAACACATCAACAACTGCATTAATATGTAAGACAATTTCATCATAACAAATGTATAATCTCTATTCTTGCAAAAGCTTGACAAGTTTCCAATCCCTTACCCTATTGTACCAGGGGCGGATCTAGAGGTATGTCGAAATTTGTGTAGGAGAGTGTTAGCAATCTACCCATAAGAGAAAAGCGTTCAAATAATCCCATTGGTAGTATAAATTGAATTCACAAATTATGTTAATGCTGTCCTACACAAATTTTGACATACCTCTAGATCCGCCACTGTGTACCATAAAATTATGGGAAACAATGTAATTCAATAGAACAGTTGCTTTTGTAACTCTATAACATCTTACAAAATTATACAATCAAATTTGTATACAGGTTTACAAAAGATAAGGAGAATCGCTCTAACCTAATTTTACTACTAGGTGAATATATAATAGTATTAACAATATACTTTGGGATAGACATAAGCAAATAACTTTCAAAGGCAATCAAAAACCTCTACTAAAATCTCTACTAACATTACATTCCAAATTAGGAAAAAAAGAGAGTTATTTTCAACAAAAAATAAGGGCTTAATGATGATTTATAAAATTAAACTCAAGTATTCAGATTTAATATTATTTAGTTCAAAAACATATGTTCACACACATTATTTCATCAGAATAAGAACTCCTAAACATACTGTAAATGTGATGAATACAGTGCCGTAACTGGCGGGGTGTGTTGGGTGCAATCGCACCGCCCTCGGATTTAGGTTGCCCTTTTCTCTTAGCAAGCAATTTTTCATATGATATTCTTTTTACTAAATTTATATAAATCGTTAACTTTTTGTCAACTAAATTGCATAAAATAGCTTTGTGCATTTGTTGGCATGGTGCTTTACGATTGTATATTCCAAACCCAAATACATGAAAAATGCATCTGCCCTAAGTTTAACTCAGTTACGCCACTGGAATCTATTGGGATTTAAGATGGCTATAGCCTTCCTAAATCCCAAATGAAAAAAATATGAAATAAAAAATAAACAGATTTTGGTAGTAAAAATATACATTCATAAAAGCAAATCACTTATACATATTTGCTGAAAGCAGACATTTGTGTTCAGGCTTGATTGACAACACAGCCAGGAATTGTATAGTTTGTAATTTACAGAATGTTATGGTGGAATGTGTTTTGATTTAAGCTTGTAATAAGAAAAAGGTTGTTCGTAATTAGAAAAATTAACAGTATATAATTAATTTTAAAGAAATAAAATATCATACATAAATACAGTATCAAAACAGTTCATATATATATGTGATCATGGAATTCATTCATAAAATTCTATTTAAGAAGCACACTCAATCAGATTCTTTCATGTTATTATCATTTGTCTCAATCCGGTTGTGTATTAAAAAATTACGTTGGTTTTCTGAACTTCTTGTTGTATATATATAATATACGTCACGTTTTTACTTGAAGTTTTTGTTATATATATTATATACTCTTTGAATTAATATAACAGACTTTTCTCCACATAAAGTAAAGGGCTCGACAGTTCCCTTCATTATGGCTGTGTTGTGTGCCATCATGTGTTTTCAGTGACAGTGTCAGTTTATGAGTCTTCAGCCTGGCTGATAAAATTTCGCCTTTGCTCTAATGCCACAGCTTCAATCCTTTACTGTTCCAAGAAATTAATTACTAAACATCAGTCAGCAGTGCAGTGACATTTTTTAGATATAAATATTTTTGTTTCTGTTTTTCACACGTTCATTCAAAATATAACACAAAACATTCTAAGAAAACACTGAACTAAAATCATTTATTTCCATCATTTAATATTTCATCTGTCGAATCATCTCTTCAAAAAGCTTGCAGAAAACAAAAACATCTTCCACTGCATCTGCACTGAGAAAAAATGGCGTACCACTTCACTGAAGACTAGCCTCTATTCTTAGCTACCTAACTACGCCAAAGTTCAATGTGGAACGAGTAAAAGCCTTTACTCCAGTGTAAGGAGGAATCCAGGCTAGTACTGTGGACAAAAATTCTGGAATAACGGACGGAAGGAAGGACAGACAAACGCTAATGAAAGATCAGCTGCTACTGCGCGCTGATCAATTAACATTGGAAACTCGTCTATACAACTCCAATGAAAAATAATCGTTTGAAGTCTATGCTAGTAAATTCAATGTGACAATATCAAGTAGTAATCAATTTCAAAGAGATTTGAAAAGTAAAGCTTATTTTACACTTCCTAAATCTTTTTGTAAATCGATTGTTAAAAAAACACAATAAGATTCATCATCATCGTCAACAACTTCGAATGAGAGCGACGATGAAAACCAATTGCCTCTCAAACAGGATGATGCTAGATTTCAAGTGAAATCGAAGGAAGAACAAAACGAATACGATCTTCAGGAAGGATTAGCCGAATATGTAAACGTAAAGAAATTTATTGGAGATTCTGAGCTAAAAGAATCTATTTTTAACATTAACCCGGTTCCAAACAACGTTGAAAAACTTAAAGTTTTGGACGATTTCATGAAAGAAATCATGAAAGGACAAGAAAAACTCCAAAGAACTTATATTAGAAAGTGTTTTGGAGAAAGTACAACATAAAACAAGGGTTATTTTTGGACCCTTGGCACGTTTATGGGCAAACTTAGAAAGTATGGTTATATCAAAGGAAGAAACTGTGGAGATTGATATCCACAAACTATCGCATTATGCACAACAAACTGTAGTACTAGTAGCCCAGAGCAACAATACGTTAACATATCATAGAAGATACACTGTCTGTTATAATGACCGCTTCGGAGGCTAAAGCTTGTATCAAAGATAAGGCTGATGTGTTGAGTAAGGGAAAGAATGCTTTACTTGGAAGAGAATTGAGACAAACATTCATGAAAAACAAAGAATCCAAGAAAAGAACATTAGCTGTATGCTGTTCTTCCTCATCCACAAATCATCAGCCATTTCGAAGGTGCCCCTCATCACGCGATTACGGAAATGGTGGTGGGCAGACATCCAAGTATGTTTTTTACAACAGAAGAGTCAGAGGACAAAGCAATTATGCCAAGAACCAAAGAGGTAATAATAAATCACAGAAACCTCACCTGCAACAAGTTGAACTTCCTAGCCTAGTTCCAAATGCGGAGTTAATAAAGCTTGGTTTCCATTGCGCGCTAAATCGCGTTAAGCAGGTGGGCTAAATCGAGATAAATTTTGACGCGTAATGGAAACGATGATGAGTCATTAGCGCTTCAATTTTATCTCGAATTAACGCCGATTAACCCGGAATTAAAATATCAAAAATTTTTGATATTTTAACTCGAATTAGCGCGTTCCCACCTGTTGTATCAAAGAAAACCGACATTCATATTAGATTTTACTATGCTCACAATCAAAATCTGATCTTTTTTCTCATCATTATAAGAAAGTTGAGTAATATTTTTTTCAAATATGGTGGACAAAAAAAGTTTATCACTTCAAGAAGAAGAATTACTCGCGGAAGAAGTCAGAGTATATCCATGTTTATATGACAAAAAAGACAAAACCTTCAAAGAACGTGATGTAAATAGAAATGCTTGGAGAGAAATAGCAGAAAAATTAGATTTTATCGAAAGTAGTAAGTATAAAAATTGTGCAGTGTAAACTTACAAACACTGCATTAAATTTATAACAAGAGCCAGATGGCGCAAAACGGTAGCAGCAATATTGTACTTAAAGTTATGAAAAGTTTTGAGGGTTGTGTTTTTTATATCTCACTGGTGGAAAACAGGCATAAACGATAATATGTTAAAATGATAAGTTAGTGTAAAAAGGGTCTAATCATAAGCCACCAGAAATTAATTTATTAAAGACAAAAGAATTATACATGCGTGAGCTGTATATATTTTTATAAGAAAATTTTTTGTAAGACCATGTGTAGAAAAAAACCACGCGTTTCGAAAAAAAAAATTTGTTTTTAATTATAATTTCATGAAACCAAAAATGAATTCGAACAAATAACTGCCTTTTTGAACTAGATCTTCGAAAGTCTTCTTAATACACAAAACAGTGTTGTAGCTAACAAACGAGGTAATAAGAAGTTTTGAACTGATAGGCTTTACTGTACAATAACCAAATTTTAAGTATCAATGTATTTTCAGTTAGCATAAATAGCTAAAACTTCCATTTTTATGCAGATCTATTTTATTAATATTCATTCTTTCATGAATTATTTCATATAACATCAAAGAAAACGTCCTTTTAAATGCTTGATATGTGAAACCTCTTTCGAAGGCTGCGTTCCTTCATTAGAATTTACATTGCGTTATTAGCAGAGTCTTGCAGACTCTAAATCGCAGACTAATTGCCATTTCGGCCGGAGTAGGAGGAGGAGGAGTAGTAGTAGTAGGAGTCCGCGGGTGTTTTAATACGGTATTCGCTATCGCTGCTACCGTAATAATTAATTGCTATGATTATTCTTATTGATTATTAAAATGCATTTCTTTGGTTATAGGTGAGAAAGCACAAAAGTTCTTCCAAATTTTAAAGAAAAGATATTTAAAAAAAAGAAGCGAACTTAAACAGTCAAAGAAATCCGGTACTTCGGCAGAAGCTGTAGCTAAAGCTGAGAAAAACTTCCAGCCATACCTCTTCCTCTCTTGGCTTGATAATTTCATACAGATTAGGGAAGGAAGAACCAACGTGACAGCAGCTTTTGAAGACGAATTACAAGAGAGTGAATTTGATATCGAGAGTTCCCTTCCAAATTCGTTGAATGAAAGTGATACGGAAAGTGTAGCTGAAAGTGTGCAGCTGCTTCCAGAAAAGAAGAAAAGGAAGATAGATAAAAATTTCAATTCAGAGTTACAATCTGCGGAATTGGCAGTTATGAAAAGTTTACAGTTAAGTTTAGCTGCTAAGCGCAAGAATGAAAGCTCCGAAGACACGTCAGAAGATTTATTTTGCAAGCAACTTGCTGCTGACCTAAAGATGTTACCACCAATGGAAAGATGTCTTGCTCAGCAGGAATTGCAGCAAACGATCTTTAAGCACAAATATGCATTTTTGCAGAAAAAGCAAAGTAATAACAGTATCAGCAGCCCTAAATTTTTATCACCACCTTTAATTGAACGGCGTAATATCTCAAATTTACCAGTAAATCGTTCCAGCTGGCTTAGTCAGCTTGCTGATCAGGCGATAAACGATGAAGACTTGTCGATGGAAAACAATTCATCATTTTAAGAACTTTTTCTAAACTTTTTCACCATTAAAAAACTTTATATGTTTTGTATTTTACATTTACTTGTTCTTTTATACACACATATATAATGTTAGTACTTTGCCGAAGTTCTTCTTATATAATCCCATTGCCATGGAACACTACCAACCGCACTATTTACATACCCTTTTAAATGTTCACGTAATTGAATTGCGTCCGATCGAGGCCTAGATCCCCTTACTGGTCTTATGGCACGCAAAGCTCCTATGTCCTCCTCTGAGCTTATAGAACGCCAACTTCCTTGTACAATTTCGCCAGAACTGTCTTCAGAATCAACAAAACCACTCGGAGAATAAAAAGCATTATCTGTTTGACGTAAGTAGTTATGAAGTGTCAGACAAGCTAGGGTGTATTTTTGGACATTTTCGACAGTAGCTCTTATAGGTTTTTGAAAAATCCGCCAACGTGCAGAGAGGATACCAAACGCATTTTCTATAACTCTACGTCCTCGAGAGTGTCTATAGTTGTAAATTCTTTCTTCCTCGTTTGCATTTTGTCCAGGGTACGGTCGCATAAGCCAACATTTAAGTGGAAAGATTTCATCACCAAGTAAGAAATATGGCAGAGAATAATCATCGGTTTCTGCAAGTCTCGATGGTGGTGGTAGATTTAGTGAATCTGAGTCAAACATTTTGCCTAACGCTGAACTCGATAGCACACCACTATCGTTGTTACTTCCGAACTGCCCAAGATCAAATAAAGTGAAGTTGTAATTTGCATCACAAATAGCGAGCAAAACTATACTGAAGAAGCCCTTGTAATTGTAGTATTGTGTCCCTGTTAGTTTAGGGCATTCGATACGAATGTGCTTCCCGTCAATCGCACCAATCACATTTGGCATATTCCAGCTCTCATTAAACTGTTTAGAAATATTTTGCCATTCTTCTGCTGTTTGTGGTGGGTTAAGATACTCTCCTTTTAAACACTGATAGATAGCTTCACACGTTTCGTTGATAATATTACTTACAGTTGTCTTGCCAAGTCTAAATGAAAAACTTAGCGACTGTTGAGAATCTCCAGTTGCAAGGAATCTAAGAGTAACAGCTAGTCTTTCAGCACTGGGTATGCATTTTCGAAAGTTTGTGTTTTGTTTCGAAATTAACGGGTTCACCATGGAAAGAAGATGTTGGAATCGTTCAGGAGACATTCTGAAATATCTAAAAAGACGAAAATGCTTTTTAAATACAAACAACAGCAGAAATTAAATGGTTGGAATAAAAGGCAAGCCTACCTAAAATAGTATTCCCTATCTCCAGCTTGAAGTTCTTGTATAAGCTGATGATATTCACCAAGCTCTTCTCTTTTAAGAAAAATATCTCGAACCCAAAATCTAGGTTGCCTCCTCTTTCGTTTATTTTGTTGTTTTTTTTTTCTTCGTCTTAACAAGATCCAAAGCAAAAGTTCTTCGTCGATGTTATCTGTCATGTTTCGTTCAATAAAAGAATTAAATCTGCGCCAATTTAATTTTTAAGTGGAAACGTCTTCGCGTTAATACTCAATATGATTAACTCCAGAGACAAAAATTAACCCGAAAAAATTAACGCGATTTAGCGCGCAATGGAAACCAAGCTTAAATGTTCACCCGTCTGTAAATCAATTATTCAAGGGATTAAAAATCCTAGAAGTTCTTCTAGCAGGGCGACTGAAATATTTCCTCAAAAATTGGAGAAAATCAACAAAAGATCAAAATATATTGTCTATATTAATGGGGTATGTGACGGAAAGACAATCATTTTTGTAAATAGCTGGGTAAGCGAGGCCCGTATTTAAATCTGCAACTTATGATAATATAACAGAACACAAAAAAGAAACGATAGTTCTCGCACATGGTCCACCGAACGGATTAGTAAACAAAAAATTGTGAAGAAAAAAACGTAGTGAAGTGAAAGTGCTCACAAGAAAAAATACATTTATATTTTGATATTTGTTTGGAATATTGTTGTTGGATTTTTGCTATGTAGTTGTGGTTGTTTTTGGTTGTTGGAAGAAGTTTAGATAAAAATAATAAAGAAAAAAAAAAACATCAAAAACTTAGAAAAACAAAATAAAAAATAATAAAAGTTAGAAAATGGCTGATGCTAAAAATAAAAAAAGACAGCGTGGAGGTTTGGTTACGTATATTAATAAAATCGTACTTGATAAAACATGAACCGACCAGAACCAACCAGAACCGACCAGAACCCAGCAGGAACCGACCAGAACCCAGCAGGAACCCACCAAGAACCGACCAGAACCCAGCAGAGACTCATCAATACAGACCCTGCAAACGGGACCCAGGACCCTAAAAATCAAAGGCGAGACCCAGGACCCAGGACTCAAACAATTCTCTTGAAAAGATATATATTAGCACACAGCCTTTTATTTTTAATGAGAAAATGATTTGACACTTTTTGTTAAAAGAAGTATTGATTAACATTTACATTATCACACGTGGCTCCAGCTTTGAAGTTAACAAGAAAGAATTCACAGTTCTCCGAGCTACAATTGTATAAGGGAGAAAGGATCTGAATCTGGTGTGTCCCACCTATCACATATAGGCTCCCTGGTCTTGGGTCCCACCTGTTGTATGTAGGGTTGGGAGTCCCGATTCCCGGATCCCACTTTTCCAGTAGGCCTTTTACCACGTTACAAAAAATCACCCACACGATTATTTAAGTTAGTAGTGCACAAATAAATTTTAATACTTCACGATATCACACTGGTGATATTGGTGACTGGTGTCTAGGAAATTACTGCACTTTCAAATAGATCCACTTTGCAAAGCTGAAAAACTACATTGCAATACATTATTATTACGCAACTCGACACAATCAAGAGAATTGTTTGTTTAGAGAAATTTTGTGCACACTTCGGCACCCATATCCCGGGTCTGACTTTTGATTTGAGAGTCCTAGGTCCTGGGTCCCACCTTTGATGTAAAGATCCCTGGTCCCACCCTTGATTTTAGGGTCTCGGGTCTCGGGTCTCGGGTCCCACTTTTGATTTTAGTGTCGCGGGACGCGGCTCCCACCTTTGATTTTATGGTCCTGGGTCCCGTTTGCAGGGTCCGTATTGGTATGTCTCTGCTGGGTTCTGGTCGGTTCTTGGTGGGTTCCTGCTGGGTTCTGGTGGGTTCCTGCTGGGTTCTGGTGGGTTCCTGCTGGGTTCTGGTCGGTTCTGGTCGGTTCATGTTTTATAAAGTACGTAATAAAATCTTTGAAAATGACGTTCAAAGTTTGATGGAAGATGGAGATTTTGATGGAGACAAATTGTATATATTGGAGGCACAGAAGAATATGTTAGAAAAGAAATTTGATTTAATTGTTGGCTTAAACCAAGAAATAGCAAATGAAGTTGAAGATGATGGTGAATATGAGAAAGAACTACACCAAGGTATGGATATCGAATTAAAAATACAAACGCAGATACAAAAGTTAAAGGTTTTTTTAAAAAACAAACAGTCCAGTAGTCATAATTCCGAAAATTCGATCGATTTGACAAATTCGATTAGCTCACAAAATTTTAATTCTCAGAAAAGCGTAAAACTGCCTACTTATAAAATAAAACCGTTTGAAGGCAATCCCAGTGATTTTCAAACTTTCATGGAGTCATTTGAAGCGATTATTGACACTAACAAGAGTATGCCTAATGTTCAAAAAATGAGTTATCTGTTGAGTTTCTTAGAAGGAGAAGCCGAGAATTGTATAAAAGGACTAAGGCTGAATAATGAAAATTACACGAAAGCTTTAGATATGCTGAAGGACAGGTTTGGAAATCCTCAAATTCTTATTTCACATCATATGAACAAAATTTTGGAATGCGACTCTGTCAGATCAGAAAAAGATGTTAAAAACCTGAGAAAACTTTATGACACCATAGAAATCCAATTAAGAAATTTGGAAAGCTTAAAAATGAATTCGAATGAATATGGAGCTATGTTGCTTCCAGTGTTAATGAACAAATTACCCGATGAATTAAAATTGATTTTATCCAGAGAAAAAGATTGGACATTAAAAAATGTCTTAGAAAAATTGAAACTAGAAATTGAAGCCAGAGAAAAAGTTAAAGGCATTGCATGTGAGGAAGATTTAGAAAGTTCCTCGACATTTTTAGCACAAAATAACATTCCTCAGACGAAAAAACGTAACTTTCAATATGGATGTGTTTTCTGTACAAAAACTAATCATAAATCGTTTCAATGCAATTTGATATCAAAACCAAGTTCGAGAAAAGACTTCTTGTTCAAAGAAAAAAGGTGTTTTCTGTGTTTAAAACAAGGACATATTGTGAAAGAATGCACCTCAAAAAACTCTTGCTATTCATGTAAAGGCGCCATCACTCGAGTATCTGTCTCGGGAAAAAACAAGAACAACAGCCACTGAAACAAACACAAGATCCATCGACTGTAACGAACTGTGCGACTTCCGAATTTACGGTTTTATTACAAACAGCAAAAGCTAGAGTAAATGATCTTGACAAGTGTAATAGTGAAATGGCTAGATTATTTTTCGACAGTGGCAGCCAAATGTCTTATGTGACCCCGAAGCTTAAAGAAAAGCTTAAGTTGAAAACTGTGGGAAAAAGAGAAATGTGTTTAAAAACTTTTGGAGGTGCCCGACAAACGAAAGTGCTAGATATTGTTGAATTTACTGTTGAAACTAACACGGGACCGGTTAAAGTAAAAGCATTTGTTTCCGAGATTAGCTACCCATTGAAAGGTCAAAATACAAAATTTACTAAAGAACAGTTCCCTCATTTGAAGCATCTTCGTTTAGCCGACTACAATGATACTGAATTAATCGAGATCGATATTCTTGTAGGATCAAATTTTTATTGGGACTTCATAGACGGTAAAAACATCGTTAAAGGAAAACAGGGAGAGCCAGTAGCTGTATCTTCGAATTTAGGATTCAT
Source organism: Turritopsis dohrnii (assembly GCA_027922465.2). Lineage (NCBI taxonomy): Eukaryota > Metazoa > Cnidaria > Hydrozoa > Anthoathecata > Oceaniidae > Turritopsis > Turritopsis dohrnii. The sequence continues at coordinate 372,673 of BQMF02000361.1, read as the reverse complement.
CTTAAATGGTAACATGACTCAAGTTGGAAGCCAAACCGAATGTTTGACAACTCATGTTCTAAAAGTTGCAATGGATGAAAAAACCGATCTGGATAAGATTACGGAAAAATTTTGGGACTTAGAAACTATGGGAATAAAAAACAACGAAAATGATGAGAAAAAAGAAAATATGATTTTAAAAGAATTTAAAGAGAGTGTTGAATTTAATAATGAAACTAAAAGATATAAAGTGAAACTACCGGAAAAACAGGAACATGCAGTTATCGAAGATAATTATAAAACCTGTACGAATAGATTAAAGAGCATTTGGAAAACATTCTCTAACAATAGAGTATTATTTTCAAGATATAACGAGATTATAAACGAACAATTGGAAAATAAAGTTATTGAAAAAGCGCCAGCTGAACATTTGATTGGCACAACCCATTACTTACCGCACAAACCTGTTATTGACGAAAATAGAGCGACAACAAAGATAAGAATGGTTTATGACGCATCTTCTAAAGCAAAAGGATGTGTCTCTTTGAATGAAAAGATGTCAACAGCCGATTATACAGGTATAGTTGACCAAAATGTTGTTAGTGATGATAATGTTAAAGCAAACGAAGATAAGTCAACACCCGACTTTACTGGCGTGATTGACATAGAAAGATTTAGTGATGTTAATAAATTGTTAAGGGTAACTGCATTAGTTGTCAACTTTGTGGATAAACTAAAAGAAAAGATTAGAAATAAAAAGAAAAAACAAGAAGAAAAAGAAGAAATAAAAATTAATAAAAATAATAAGAGGCAAACGGCCGAAGAACAAGATGGTAACCAATGGCATCAATTACTGGAGGCAAACGATTTGAACAACGCTTTGAATTTATGGAAATTTAACTTACAGAAAGCTCCCTGGCAAGGGGGAGTGTTTGAAAGGTTGATTAAATCGGTGAAGAGGTGCTTAAATAAAGTGATGAACAAAAAACTGAAATATGACGAAATGTTAACTTTAATTAAAGAAGTAGAATTGATAATTAATAACCGTCCATTAACCTTTTGTTATGATGATGAAGTTGTGTTAACGCCGAACAATTTGATTTACGGTAAACGAATCAATCGTAACGTTGTAAAGAATGAATTGAGAGAAAGTGAAACTGAAATCAACATTCAAGTGCAATCCGTTGATCGTATAATAGATCATTTCTGGAAGAGATGGTCTCGCGAATATTTGTTAGAGATACGAGACATTCGACGAAAGTCGATGAAAAAAGGTGTAGACGACGAAATAAACATTGGAGACATTGTATTGATAGAAGATGATAAACTGAAAAGATCTCAGTGGAGAACTGGACGAATAGACGAAATTATGATTAGTAAAGACGGTCAAATACGTGGAGTTGGTTTAACAACAACGACAAAGGACGGGACGGGTCGATTAAAACGACCATTAAATAAACTGTACCCGTTCGTTCAAACACGTAACGGTGAACTTGAACCAGCGATCAAATTTATTTCTGATAAAGACATTCCCGTAGGGGGAGTGTGACGGAAAGACAATCATTTTTGTAAATAGCTGGGTAAGCGAGGCCCGTATTTAAATCTGCAACTTATGATAATATAACAGAACACAAAAAAGAAACGATAGTTCTCGCACAGGGTACGAAATTCCACTAAAATCAAAGCCAGTCCAATCAAAATTTCCAAAAGACTTCAACAATTCTCAACAGGAACTAGTGAACAAAGAGATATTCAAAATGTTGCAGAAAGGGGCAATAAATCTTTGTCAACATCAATCAGACCAGTTCTTAAGCAATTTGTTCTTAGTACCCAGGAAGGATGGGGGGTATCGACCTGTAATAAATTTAAAGGAACTCAACAAACATGTACCCTACCAACACTTCAAGATGGAGGGCTTACACAATCTAAAATACATGTTGAGAAAGGGAGATTTTTATGCAAAATAGATTTAATAGAGGCATACTTTTCAATCCCATTACACAGTTCTTCAAGGACAAAAGTGCGCTTTCAATGGTCAGGGAACTTATACGAATTTCTCTGCCTTTGTTTTGGGTTAGGACCTGTACCCAGGATTTTCACAAAGATTTTGAAAATACCAATGTCACTATACTGAGAAGGTTGAATATTCGTCTAGTGAAAAATCTGGACGATAAGCAATTGATGGGAAGTTTCATACAGGAAGTTTTGAAAGGCCGAGATACAGTAATCTTTCTACTGCAGCATCTAGGGTTCATAATAAATGTGAAAAAATCTGCATTAATTCCCACTCAAAAGTTCGAGTTCCTAGGCTTGAAGATCAATTCAAAACATCTTACCCTGTCCTTAACTCCTCATAACTTACAACACAAAATAGTATACGACTGTATGGAGATGTACAAGGCACCCAAAGCGTCCATTTTAGAATTAACGAGACTTCTAGTTCAAGCTGTGTTACCAGCACAAATACAAATGCGTTATTTACAACAACAACAAATACAAACCTTGAAGCAAAATTATTGCTATCAACTATGGAGCGCCATTACGGAAAAAAATGATTTCGGGGGAATGTCAAAACTTCTTGTTGGGGTTACACACACTTTCGATGGGGTAACACGATAATTGTGTTGGCCTTATGAAAAGTAAAGTGGGGTTACACTCAACTATGAAATTGGAGAATGTCAAATGAAAATCCATGCTCCTGTTACACGAAGTCGAACGCAGCTAATCATTAAAAATTTTGATAACAGATCGACTGAGGTACATAAAAACGCTGTCAGATTGATCAGGTCCCGTCATGTTAGTGTGGCCTGTTACACGACATCTCGTGCGCCATGTGATCAGCACTGTGCTGGATAAGAAAGAGTTTAGAAGCTAAAAAAGAAGATGGTTGACGAAATCGAACGATCGATATCTAATTTAATTGATGCTGTAGAAAGTTTTGGAAATATCCAATCAGCATTTCTGTTTCATTTACTATATCATTGGGTAGTAAGTAGGATGAACATAACAGTACAGTGAAATCAGAGAGTAAAGCGACTGTTTTTTGAATTCGTATCTAACCCACCACGAACTTCTCTCGCAAGTGATAAAAACCCAAAATATAATCTTGTGCACTCATTGGTAAACATGACTATTGTCGAGAAGACGTGAAAATAGGTTCGAGTAAGCAACACACGAAGATGTCGGAATGATGACGTGACGCCAGTCAATATAAGAGCAATTGTTTGAGATTCTCCAAATCATATCGAGGTCATCGATATGTTTTGACATTCCCCACTTTCATAACATGTGTGTAACCCCACTATAATTATGTACATTATCGTGTTACCCTATCGAAAGTGTGTGTTACCCCATCAAAAGTGTGTGTTACCCCATCACGAAGTTTTGACATTCCCCCGAAATTATTTTTTCCGTGATGGCTCTCCATAATCAACAACAAATCTACCTAAATTCAGACAGCAAACAGGAACTAATTTGGTGGGTCAAAAATTTAGAACTCTCAAATGGAAAATGCCTTGTACAACCCCACCACAGTTGCTTATTCAAGCAGATGCTTCAAAGTTAGGTTGGGACGCAGCTTGTCAAGGGATGAAAACAAGAAAAGGAAAAGAGTCCACATATCAACATCTTAGAACTTCCAGTGGTGAAGTTAGCTCTCTTGAATTTCACGAAGAACAAAGTTGTCAAAGCGATTCATTTCCAGATAGACAACACAACTGCGATAAGGTATCTTATGAAAATGAGAGGATTTTCGATCTTGGGGATGCTGTTTTCCATTGTTGTGGAAACACCTTTCGATCGATTGAATAATTGATGATGTTGACGATTGGCGAGATTAAGAATTCCGCAACTGGTTTGATGTAACGTCTGTTATCAAATCTATCAGAACAGTGATGTTTGAATTCATTTACAAATTTTGTTCATCTCCTCATACTGGTATGCTTGATTTGGACTTTATTATTATTTCTCTGATTGGGCATTTTATGTAGAATAGACTTAAACTCGCATTGTTTATTACGGCAGCAGCGAAAGCGAATACCGTATTAAAACACCCTTGGACTACTCCTCCTCCTCCTCCTCCTCCTCCTACTACTACCGACCGAAATGGCAGTTTAGCCTGTGCAGCCTACCAATGTCGCTTTCGAAACTGCGTAAATTGCAACTTAAGAACGGAGGCTAATAATCTTTATAACTATTATCAAAACGTTCTTTATACGTTCTTTTAGTATTTTACCATAGATTCGCCATTTCCAATAAACATTTTCCTATTAAAAACACGGTGGGGAACTTTAGTTGCACCTAATTTGAAACACGGTTAAAATAAACTTAAGCTTTGTTTTTGGTAACGTCTTGTGCTTCGAAGTTCGAAGCTCTCTTCTTCTTGCAGTTACAAAGATTCATCGAAATTCATCGAACTTAAACTTTTTAAAAGCATTTTACATTTTTTTAATATTTTGTACGTGTGTATTTGGTTTGCTTGTCTACAAAAATGTCTTGGATTAAAGTTTAAAACGGTTTTACTTTGTTTCTTATATTTTTAGAAGACGTTTGTTTTTTTTCTCTTTTCGGTCTTACAGCTTTCTTTTTATAAAAAAAAATCTGATATAAAAAAAACGTAGTTTCGCGTATTGTGCATATTTCTTTTGTTTGTATCAAATAGTTTTCTGGTGGTTTTAGTTAAGCCCTGTTAACACTTTTTCAAATGAAAATTGCCTTAATTTAAGCCTAAGAGATAAACAAAGGTCGACAAAGCTTCACAGGGCTTTCAGACTAATTAATTTAGAATCTATTTCGTTTTGTACATTGCGAGTTGAAATGCTGCTACCGTTTTGTGCCATATGGCTCTTGTTTTCTTTAGTTGTGATGTCAAATTACGTTGATGATGAGCGTTGTTACCCTTTCTTGATGAAGTTAGTTCACTCAACTTCTTCATAAGTGTCCTTCCATTTCTTACTACTTTTCAAATTCAGTCAATTTCTGTGAGAGACCCACTTATTATGAAGAGCTGCGCATCACTTTGACATTTAGGACACCTGTACTCCTCAGTTATGAACAATTTCGAGCGACAAATTCACAATTCGGGTCAAATTTAAACCAAATTCCATAAGTAATTCAATCTTCATAAAAAGTTGCACTTATAACAATTGAAGTGTTCGAATTTGAATCAATTTTCAGGTTCGTCGAAAATTGGTCAATTTGGTTCAAATTTGGACCTCCTAAATTTCAGTTTCAGCATAGATTCAGTTACTTGTTTTTAAAAAGCCTTTTGGAACATTACCGAGACTATTTATAATGCAGTTTTGAGTCTGGCGTGTGTGCGTGGGAACCTTCATGGGAATTCAGGACTGTTACAGGAGCCAAGCTTTAGTCCTTGAAGGTACTTGAAAATAAAGCTTTGGAATATGATTGAAGAGAAACGACTTTTCAATATGACAACTTTCGGCTTAAGAGAAGCACTAACGACTTTTCATCATGTTTTATGTTTTGAGATAAATAAAACCTTGACAATATAAACGAGTAATAACATTACAATAAATGATGAAATATTAAAAAACGACAAAACCAAAAGTAGATGAAATTGAAAAAAAATAGAAGAAGAAATGACTAAAATTTGACTAAAACGTGTGTGGATGGTACTAACGCAAGTTGCCATGGTAACCAAGAAATCAAGAAATAGTGGACGGTAAAGTCAAGACCAGATCGACGATTTGTCTAATATTACTAGTGAGCACTGAATACTTTTTCTGGGCAAAATAAGCAATATGTCGCTTCATGCCTCGCCCTTTCAAACGAATTTAAGAGACTTTGAACCATAAAGATTGCATCTTGTGAGACACTCATAGTCAATTATATCTGTAATGTGGATAAGCAAACAAGAAATAGGAGAAAACAATATACGAAGAAATTCCATTTCAAAAAACTCATTTGGTTTCATGGCAAGCGGTTTTCCACTATCGAAGTAACCTGATTGGACAAGAAGAAAAGGTGAATTTGGTCACACTTCTCCGTGCGTGATTTCGGCGAAATAGACCTTCTCTCTACGGAATTTCTGCTTAAACACGGTGCTAGCTCTATCTCAGAAGAAGAAACTTCTGCAACGTGAGGGAAATTTTCAACCGAGAGGAAAACCGTAATGAAATGCCACATGAATCTACGAAGAGGAATTTTGACTCTCTCTGAACCTCGAAGGGGAAAACAAAATCGTTCGAATTATGGAGAGTTCGAGTTCTTGAGAGTGATATTGCTAGGTTTTAGTTTGAAGGGACTCACTGATTCAGTTCGAATTATGAAGAGTTCGAGTAATGGAAAGTCGAATTACAGAGAGCCCACTAATGTGTGGCGATTACGTTGCTCTTATTTAACCAAGTCGATCTAGTTTGCTCGAAATAAGCTTTACAGAGAATTTGAAACAGTTTCGAAATTTACATACATCTTTATAAAAACCCCATAAATACAATGCAGAAAAATGGTGCTTACGCAAAAAAGTGGTCATTCTTACTAAGGAAACAAGTTGGGAATACCGAAGAGATGCGTTGGAGGTAATACGACCAAAGGTAACGATGTATTCTTGATATATATATTGGCTATTTATGACACCGTAGTGTACCACGATAAACGATGTCTTGGTAAGCATATGAGTTATTTCTGTTGTTGCATTTGAAGTTGCATTTTCGCAATCATTTCTTGCATGCGACGTAACTAAAAAGAAATAACCATGACAACAAATTTATCAAGAGGAAATAAAATACATAACAACATGTGGCTCGTTTTGAACTCCAGCCCAGTGGACAAAATCGTCAAAAAGTCACTGCGGCTAAGAGCATTTTTATTGAAATTATGTGTATATTTCTATAGAAATGGACTCCTTCGCAGCGAGTTTTTATCAAATGTGTCGGCTGGGATGCTTATGATTTTATCATGCACAAAAGCAATGATGAAGCATTTTATAAAGTTCCAGCAAATGACGTAGGAATCAACTTAGAAACGAGGCGGAAAGTGCAATGATATAATTCACGGTCTACTGACTACACAACAGACTACGTCTATAGTAATTTATACGTGAGCAATATCGATTACGTAATACACCATGAAACAAGACGGCAGACTATTCATAGAAGATGGCCTCGATTTCAAAACATTATTTGACGGTAAATAGAAACGCCTAAATTTCCAATCTTGATTAGCAAGTTCTACACAGCAAAGATAGGAAGTGTTGGGCCATCGAGCAAAACTGAACATTTTAACAAAAATATGTTTTAACTAAAAATCTCCAAGTATGAACCGGCCTTTATAGCCGGCCAGTTAGTTGGTTTTTATTAATGAACTTCACTAAGGTGTATATACCAACTTTGAATAATGGTATAAATAGATAAATTTATACGGGACAAAATTGATGACGAAACTTAGTTCCCATACCTCCTCTTCTTTTTGTTTCAGCATTTCGTCTTTATCCACACCACCGGCGGAGGTATCCGTGTGGTCGCCTGGTGCCGGTCTAAATATAATCGCGGAATTGCATTAAATATTCGGTATTAAAACTGAACAAGAGTCTAATAGTAAGTACAAATGACGCCCTTACCCTTTCGGCTTTTTTTCCACGCCCGGTGAACCAGGTGGTGTTGAAAGGCGCTGAGCACGGTAATTTTCATAATGGAAATCTTGCGTGACTTCCTTCAAGTCTTGCATATACGTGCTAGGTAAAGAAAGGATGCGTAGCTCATTCGGCAACCCTAGTGTGATAACTGATATTAGTGTACATCCTAGCAATGAAAGCGATGTGTACACTGAAGACGAATTCCATATATATGGTGTTCGTCGATGCTGGTCAAAACAAATATCAAAAATATTTTAAGACCGTCATCCAGTTAACAGACTGGTAGGCAAAAAAAAGGACATCGAATGCAAAATCGGTAAAACTCGATACGTGTACGAGATGAAGATAATTGAGGGAGAGTTTTATCGGATATTAACGTGAAGAAACGTGCAGTGAATAAACAACAACAACGACAACAACAACAACAAAATACATAAATTACTTACATGAGCATTGTACGCAACTTGATAAAATCACAATGGTTTGGGTTTTCAACTTAAACAAAGCAGAAAAATAGTTTGATTTTCACAAACAATTATTTACAATGAAACTCTGATAAAATGTTTGACGCATAAATGCTACCCAGCGGACAAAATCACCGCGAAGGAGTGTATTTCTATAGAAATATAGACGCAATTTCAATAAAATGCTCTTCATCACAGTGAATTTTTGAAGATTTTGCCCACTAGCTAGTATTCATTCAAGTATTGAATTTTCAAATTAAAATAAGAACAGGGAAAAAGGGCGTAAAACTATAATGCAAAAAAGGCGTTACAATAAACAGGGCTTACTTTCAACAGTACCCCAAGGATATTGACGCCCACGGACTTTCTTTCCGCCACGTTCGATTGTGGTATTGCTGCCAATAACTGCGTACGGCACTGCCAGCTAATAAGAGAACGAAACACCAAATAGAAATCATGAAGAGTACATTGGTAAGAATATTACACCAACCCATAACCTTAGTCTTAGCGCCCTCTGTTGAAGATATGCCCTAATTGTTGCCAAGAGTCAAACAAGATACAATGGTACTACCTCGAAAGTTTCTTGAGTTCGTTTAGAAGAGCAAAGCATTACAAAATAATTAGGTCGCTCAACCCAGGCAGAAATAATAAAGTTTTGACTGCAAATTTTCATGATCGCATTTCGCTAAGATTAATCTACAATTTATATCGATAATATTTTCAAGACCGTAGAGGGCACTAACTAGAATTTTTTTTTTTTTTTTTTTTTTGATAAAACGCTCATGGTTGTTGATCTGTAATCACGAACGCAGACTAGGGGCAGTGATGGCGGTTGACACTACAAACCCAGGCTTGTTACGACGTGAGATACCAACCTTAAGTTCTTTTGTCAGCTCCTTGAACTCGTCATCTTCGTCTTCGTCACATTCCGGGAAATCGTAAATCTTTATATGATTTTGACGAATTTCCTCCAACACCTAAAATAAGATCGAAGAACAAATTTTATTGGGAAACAGTGTAGTTTTGATAATCAAGACTTTGCAAGGAACTGAATTTCCGGTATGTAAATTGCATATTCAAGTGTCAAATGTGGTTGGTATTGTAAACATGAAGTTTATCTGTTTTCAGGTAAACCTCACTCGCTCCATCCATTAAATGAAACAGTGAAGAAGAACAGTCATTCACAAATGTTGCCGAATCGTCACACAAAGTTTTCAATTATGTGAGTTGTCAATGGTTTTGGTAGTAAAAAAAATGTGTTGAAATGCACTGTGATTATAGAGTATACTTCTATAGAAATGTATACACATTATTTCAATAGAAACTCTTTTCGCAGCAGTGGTTCTAGCGTCAAAGATTAAAAAAAATAAACTTGCCTGGAATATGGAAAGAGGACCAACGCAATTTCTGACGTCAGAACACGTAAAAATTGCAAGGCCAAGACGCATGTTTAATTGTTTTAATTATCTGTTAACTAAGAATTCCAAGGAAGGATTGTCTTGCAGGAGAGAACAAACACGGACAAATAAAGGCAGAAGGAAATCACCTTTCTTTTCAGTTCTTGAAGTTCTTTTCTGGTCAATGTGTCGGCCTTTCCAATCACTGGTACTATGTTTACACGCTCGTGTAGCAGGGTCATGAATTTTATATCTATCGGTCGTAACCTACAAGAAAGGTAGTGTGTAACGTTAATAGAGCACGTCCTCCTGCGTTCCTCATTCAAACCTTATCTAAAACAGTTAGTTCAATTTAAAAGAATCTAATTCTTAAGTAAATAGAAAGACTTGTCAGTGGGCAAAATCGTCACTACGATAAAGAGCACTTTTATTGAAATAATTTGTATATTTCTATAGAAATGCACTCTTTTGCAGTGTTTTTTTGCCAACAAAATGAGCCCACTGGGTTCCTCTTACCCATGCCCGGAAGGATTGATGAAATAGAAGCAGCAGTGAACCCGGTTGTCCGTAATGTTTCGTCGGTTTAAACCGGATTCGTCACGCAAGTAGTTTTCGAATTGATCTTCCACGTACTTAACGATTGGTTGAAATCTGTATGCAGAAAAACAAGACATAAAAATACAGCAGCGCCATGTATGCTGCGATAAAAAACATTTCATACTTTAAATCACAATTGTCAACAAAAAATGCTTACAAATATGAATAATACGGAAAATGGATGGAAAAATTATGGCGAAATAAAAACTGAATCAATACGTCTCCTTGTTAGAATTCGTGCTCCTTTTCATGACATCATTTGGTGTATATAAACGAAGGGGCGTAAACATTTTGGTAAATGGACAAAAACATTATCTCCTTCGTTTAGAATTGCAGCTATTGACGATGGTCAGACATTGAAACTTTAAGAAGCGATGAGATCTTAAAGAAGAGCATCGAAACTTTATTACGGAGAATAAAGCAAGACTTTCGTTACAGGAAAATAAACGATCTGTTCAAGCTCCAAAGCATTGTGTTACTGCAGAATGTAACGTCATATCGATTTAAGTTGCACCACACGACCGACTACCGTCTGTCAATGACAGATTCTTACATACCGTAAGTAAAGGCGAATTCCTTACCCGTCCGTGGAATCCAAGCTATCTGCAAATCCAGGTGTATCAACGACTGTCAACTTCAGCTTCACACCTCGCTCTTCGATCTCCACCGCGGATGTTTGGATCTCCAACGTGGTTTTAATTCGATCTACAGTCAAAAGAGAAACATAATCATTTCAAAACGTCTACCGCAATGACCTAACAGAACCCTCCCACAACACGATTAATAATAGAAAACAAACTATGAAGACCCAGAAAACAAATTATTGAAAAACTCACTGCGACAGAGAACATTTCTAAAGAAATATACACACTGTTTCAATGGAAATGCTCTTCGTCGTAGTGACATGATGCCCACTGAGGAGAAACTAGGTAAGTCGTTTCAGAGAAGATGAAATACTTTCGTCGAGATTTTCCTCGGTTAAAATCGCAAAGTAAACAAAATCATGTTCAAAAAATAACTGAAAAACAATTTTACAGGGAAATCACGAAAAATTATTGAAAAAATTGGGCTATGTTCACACGATACCGGATAGCTTTCTAATTTATATTTCCACATGAAAAACATGAGAAGTTCTACCATTTTCTACACTTTTTCTTTGTTTTAGCACTGTTAAATAAGCCTGAAAAAAATTTTCGCAGACCATCACCAACTACGTGTAGCTGTGGTTAACTTTGTGATAGAAAATCAAGATAATATTGAGCATAGGAATTTCAGGCATGTATACTCTCAATTCCTGTTAGTAGAAAATAACTTCATGTCTTGGGAAGAATTCTTATTAAACCAGGAGCAAAAATTCAGTTTCGTTTTCAGCATCTCAAATAGCAATCCGGGACGAACAAATATGCCATGTAGAAAACATGTAGGCCAAAACATGTATATATCAAAGAACTTTTTTTTTAAAAAACTCATTAAATAGTTTTGAGCATAACAGACAGACCATTGCTTGGAAAGGGTTTTTCCTATATACATGCATTTAGGATTTTCTTACATTCACAACGTAAGGGGAGAATAAAAAAATGGAACCTTTAGCAGTAGGGATACTTCGGCCAGCATACAAATCTGTCAAGAACAGGCTGTTTATCAGTGTTGATTTACCTAAACCAGATTCACCTAGAACAAGAACAGTTACAATCACATCAAACAACAGTAGAACTATTAATGCGGTTCCACTTTTGCTGAGGTCATAAAGCCAGTGGGAAGGTCTCCAAATTTTTAAAAATATTTTTGTTTTACTTGAGATCTTTAGGGGTTGTTTTGTTGTTTTTTTTATTTTTATTATGTTTTTGAAGATGGGACTTTCACTGGTGATCACCAAGATTTTTTTTATTCACAAGGAGATCTGACTAATAAAACACTTCACTTTATTCATTTTAGTAATAAAACATTTCCAGACTTTTGGCCAACATAGAAGCCCCACAAAGCATAACAGCCAAGGAGCAGACACTTCTTCGACAAACAAGTGAGGAAAAGGATGATTTTCTAGGCAAACACTTCAAAGAACGTTCTATATGGTTTATACTTGTAACTTCTTACTAAGAATAAATATACAAAGCATTAAAAACATTAAAAACAAATTTATGTTTATAGATTTTCTTGAATTTATTCAATGGAATGTTATTTTTTCAAGAGTAGAGTCATCATTAACAAGCAACATTAAAATGTCGTTGTTCAATTTTTACCTGTCCCATAAACAAAACGAAAACACTAGTAACTATTTTGGCATTTTTGAAGAGCTACTTGAAACCCTTCAATTTAAGATAGTGTTTTTTCAAGAGCTTTTATAAGTGGTTTTTTGAATTATGCTTCCAAATACGTTCAAAAGTAAACATAGGGGTAATTATAAACCATTAACATGATCGTTATTAAGGTATATTACCGCGTCCTGCTTTAATTAGCCTCGTTTGCTAATGAAGATGAAAATTTCAACCTCATTAAAATCAACATCCTGATATAAAATGAGTTGTTATTTTTTTGTAACCCACAAGATAGAGCTTAGAACTCTCTTCATAATCCTTCTCATCTCTGCCAAAAACAAAAATAAAATGTACACCTTCAACGAAAATAACAGTACTTACCGACAACCATAAGGGTAAATTCAAAACCTCTTTTTACAGTTTTTCGGTGCACCTGATTAGGCAAATTAGCAAAGCCAACGTAGGATGACATCCTGTCTAAAATTTGAAATATAAAATGAAGTTTAATTTTCTATTTACACTTTCATGTTGTAAGACCTTCTACCTCCCCCCCCCCCAAAAAAAAAAAAATCTACAAAATCTGAACTAGCCATTTGAATTTCCATTTAGTTTTCACAGGTAGTGTTTGCAAAAGAGTATAGATCAATATAGAAATCATATTGAAACAAACGACTTCAATATCAATATTTCTTCAATATTTTAAGAAGTTGATTAAAATCAAATCAAAATAAAAGGTTTTTGAACATTTTCAAAAAGGTTCACTCATGTCGTGTATATATATATATCAACAATATTGTACACATACACATATTTAAAAACATTCACAAACAAATGCTATTTTCATTCAACACAAACATTGAACTACCATTTGAAAATGGAAAAGAATTGAGACATTATCACCTCCTTTGATAAAAACCTTTTTGACAACTTCTGTCATACTGACTTTACACGAAAATCTATAGCTAGCACAAACCACTCGTAATCTTTATAGAGTTCAAATATTTCTGAAGTCATTTGAGAATGTATGCAGTTGCCTTTCATCGCTCAAAACATAATATTATTGAAAGCATTCCTCTTTTATAATATGGTTAAGTGGCCATAACGAGGGTTTTGTGATGATGAAAACCACAGATTCATAAAATGGAGTGCTCGTTGATATGGAAATCATAGAGCGGAAGTAACTCTCCACCACATGTGTATAGACATGTAAAATAAACAAACTTTGTGAATCAGGTTTTGTCAAATTGCAACTTTATCATTTTGATAAATTTTTTTATTATTATGATTTGTGAAAGATTTAGATTTCATTTTCAATTTGGAAGTGAGCGTACTACTGCTTTCGGGAGTTGGATAGACAAATGCTGTGAACTTTCCTTTTCCAATGCCGTTTCAGAACCCAATTCATCAAAACAGAGACATACCGTTGTTGAAATCTAAAGAAAAATGCAACATAAATAAGTTTACACATTATACTGTCAGATAATCAACAAAAGTTTTGTGGGAATTCATCAAGATAATCCCGAGAATCAAATTCAAAGCATCGGCTGAGAAAAGTATAGAAAAATCTGAACTCTATTACTCCACAAGAGACTTTATAACAATAGTTTCATATTATATCGCTTGTTCCTTGGATTTTTCTAACATCCTTTATTTATAATGTATAAACACTGTTTATTTTTAGAAGTCCTGCAAAGAAATCTTTTTCAAAGAACCTCAAAAGGAGTCTCGTCTCCCTCTCTCTCAAAAGGACCCCACTCTCCAATGAAAGAAAAAATGATATTGGCTGTAAATATATTGGAGGAGAAAAGGCAAAGTTTTTTAGCTGTTTCCATTTGATAATTACATATTATATAATAAGAAGAAACAATTCATTTATTTTAAATTGTATAAACTTTAAACATAAAAACTACATGATGCCAAGGTTGGGGGAGAATGACTTTGTAGAAATAATTTTTGACACATAATATTTAATGACAATCCGTAAATATTTTCGTGTAGAGAGAAATATGAAATATTGGTGACCTCTAGAGATCAAAAGTACATTAGCCTTAGAATTACAAGTAAACGTGATGATGATGATGATGATGAAAATGTATTGTCTACTGAAAGAAATGAATCTGCGTATAATTAAACGAAAAAAAATTGTGACACAATTGTTAGACTTAAATAGAAAATGCAACAAACACAACAAAAAACTTCGTAGCATTACAAATCACTTCCTAGGAACTTTCACATAGAAAATCCCATTGATTTTGTTAGAGATTCTACATGAAGTTTTTGAATTTCCCTTCAAAAGACCATAAATATAACTAAATCAAAAGATTTTCTTGTGTGAGCGAATGAGAAACTCTTGTTTTAAAGATTATTGCTCATATTTGCCATTCTGAAGTCATCTGGTGCAAATCTTGAATTTGGTCATATCACATGTGCACTGCACCACAAACACCCACATTAGGCATGTGGCACACTTGGCTTACAATCACAAACAAACTGTTCTAAGAAGAACAAAAAAACTTTTATTAGAAAGTCAACGAAAATCAACATGTTGAGAGTAAAAGAAAGTTTCGAAACGGCTCAATGACTATTATCTAGGATCCAAACATTTATTTCTAACTTAAGTTATTAGTTAAGTTATATACAGAAGTATAACATTTGCAAAGGTTGCTGTAATGAAAAGATCATCTTTTTTTATTAAGTCAGTGAGATTTGGAATAAAATGGTGTTTCAGTTACATTAACTAGATTTTTACTTGAATGCAAAAATGATTTGAACAAAAAACAAAATGGTGCAGAGTAACAAAAATTATTGGTTTAGAATTTTCCATTTTTTCTTATTTTTTTCAGATTTCATTTTATTCTTCTTTATCATCTTTCCTATGAATTTTATTTATCAACATGTATATACACGCTTTTTTTTAATAAGAATAATTTTAAAAGAACACGTGCCTCAGCCAAAAAATAAGAACAAAATAAGAACAAATTGAGGCTCAAATTATTGTTCCAAAAATTAAAAACAGCCTGAGCCTCAATTTTCTTGTAAAATAAGAGCAATTCATGTGAATTCCGTCATTGGTAAATGGTTGAGAAGTATATTGTTTTTTTACTTTTTTCACCCTCAATAAGTGTGCAAACGAGTCATTACTGCACAACAACCATGCTTTTCACTAGTTGTTCTTTTAAAAAAATATTTTTATTTTACTGGAAGTTCCATAATATATAAAAACAAAATGAGGCTGAAATGTGAAACTGTGTTCTTAAAGTCAAGAACAAAATAAGAACAATTTAGGCTCAAAAAGGCTCAAAAAATAAGAACAGCCAGCCTCAGATCAGATTTTACTGGTTCTCATAAAAAAAGCGTGTAGTTATTTAGTTTAGAACAATATCAAAGTGCATCTCAAAATTGACTTGACTGTAATACAATACGTAAAGGTTGTCTATCTTAAAGATAATGGAGGAAAAATATGATCACATGCCATTGTATATATCTATTAACATGACTGATATCATAACAGATATCATTATTAATTAAAATGTGTGACGACCACGTCTGTCAATTTTCTTACCATCAGGCCTTTACAACATGAATCAAATCACTTTCTTAAAAATCAGCTACCAGAGCTCCAGAAATAATGTGCATGTGTACATGAAACACTAAAACAAAGGGATTTCTTGAAGGCTGAAAAACACTGGTGTTCTGGTTAATCAATGTTTATATTCCTGCAGATTTATCCATTAAAAAAATCCGATTGAGGTGAAGTAAACATATACTTTGAGAAACAAGCTTGAAGGTTCGTTTTCAAAACTGTTTTTTAAGGTCTCATTCAACATTGCTGAATGATTCTGAAAACTACTTCTATAAAACATTTCTTTGTTGTTTCATTAGAACATTAATCATTATCAAGATACAGATAGATGAAATAGGTCCTCTTTAATCTCGATGTGTGTACAGTGATGTCAATGAATATTTTTTAAAGGAAAATCTTGCAAATATCTTATGGCGTCGTAGTATAGTGGTTATCACTCTCGCATTTCATGCGGGAGATCGGGGTTCAATTCCCCTTGGCGGCGATTCACCATGCGCGAGTGAATGTATCATAGCGCCGGGTCGACCCATGCCATGTGAGGGAAATTGGGTAGATGATACATCGGGTGTTGCAGGAGGTCATCCAGAAGAGCACAAGTCCTTGATTGGGTTTGTGTCACTCATGAGAGTGTCAAATACTTCGGAACCTCCAACCTAAGCCGTGGCCCCTCCTGGAAAGCAGATGCAGTAGCAACTGAGTGAGGCTAGCCACATAAAACAATATAAATAATTATTTCTTGCTATACATTTATTTTTTTTATAAGCATGATAATTTTGGATTAGCATAAGTATGAAATTGATTTCTATTTGCATTCTTTTTTTGAAGTTGGTTTTAGTAAGATCTGCTTTTAACTCATCTCGTTTGGACAGCAGTATATCTTCTTTGTTACGCGTTCGTTGTGAGGTATATATAATGTCATTTTCCTAATGAGTCTACGCACATTCCATTTCCCAATTATATCTAGATTTTTTACGTCAACCCCTGGAGACCCATACAAGCGGAGCCTACAGCATTCTCTCTAGGACCCTCTGCTGAAAGGTGAATTGCTGGTTTTTAACTTCCCAAAAGAATGCTTTTATAGTCAATTGGGGGGAAAAGCCACAACTTTTCTAAAACTTTTTACTTATTTGCATTATGCTTACGGTTAAACAATTCTAACCATTAATGTGAAAGACATTATTATTACAACAAAACACTGGTAATGTCTTTTTCACATATTCATGCATCTATCTTGTAAAAAAGTAAGAATTTTATCCTGAAAATCGGGGAAAAATCCGCAGTAAAGGGAAAAAAACGTGCATTGTATTATGTTTTTTCTAAGACACCATCTTTATTTATCTTTATTTTCGAAAACTACAGTCCAAGAGAATGGTAAAGGCCCTTTTCAACACCACAGAAATACTTTGTAGGCGAAACATTAAATCTATAAAGGCTGACTTCCAAACCACAGAGGCCGGTTTTCACACCACAGATATTCTTTGTAAGCAAAACATCTTGTATTCTGCTTTATATCAACAACTGTGGGAATGTATTCTCATTCAAATGCTCTTTGTTAGGAACCAAGGGAGCATTTAATAATGTGAGAATATGTTGCAGCATTTTTCCCCCATATACTACAATTTTCAAGAGGGGAAAAAAGCTGCATGAATTTTGGTAATACAGCATAACAGTTATGATGTAATAGTTATTGGATGGTTACAAGATGGTGTTGATAGCTACGTGAAGCGCAGCTTCTATTGATACACGGTTGCAATGAGTCTACATGAAGTTGCAATGAATTTAAACATTAATTGAAAAAAAAAAAATAGTTGTTAAATAGTTGATAAAGCATTACATATCTGGTTAGTTTTTCATGTATCTCACTACAAAAAAACATATAAACTCATAAAAACATATAAAATCGAATGCGGCTTAAGTCACATGCAGTCACATGCAAGGTTTTTAATGTACAATACATATTTAAAAAGTAAATGGAACTTTTCGGTTCTGGGTTAAAATGAAGGAACAGCGACTCTGAGTATAGATTCATCACATAAGAATACACAAAATCTATTGGTGTGACGTCAGTTTTTCACAGCAGAACCATGCCATTGCAGCTTTTTCGGGGGAAAAGATAATAAATGGGTAACTGACATTTTATGGGTCTGCGGTATCGGCAATGGGAAAACAAAAAATTTTGGTAAAAAAAATTGAGGGATCGGTCTTTCGACAGCATTGAAATTTTTAATCAACAATATTTCTTTAGGGCTTCAGTCGTACTTTAACAATCCCAAACAATTGTGATTTAATTTTTTATCATCTAAATTTTCAACACCAGATTTCCAACCCTTTTAATTCACGACGGCACACAGCAAATGCCGATGTAATTGCCGTTGTTATTTGAGAAAAGCCCACTTCACGTCGGCAAAAAATGCCGTTGCTTCGAATTTTGATATTTTCAGGTTAAGCAAATAAAACAAAGAAAGAAAACGCGGATGCTCCATCATGATTTTCGAGAAATGTCACCAGGATTATCGGAAAGCGAGCAGGAGTGTGTCGATTGCTCTAAGTTTTAAATATGTATAGGAAAACGAGGGGAAATGCATATTTAATAAAAACAATTTTGCCGACGTGTCCAACAAAATCATCATATATCACGACGGAAAAATTATGCCGTCGGAAAAAAATTCTAATTAAAAGGGCTGGATTTCTGTACATTGATTTCCATTAGACACAGTAAAAAGTTTTATTCAAGGATACTATACCCTCAATGTTCCTAATTACGGACAGCATTCCTAATTATGGACACAAAACCTAAACAATGAACAAAGATTCTTGACACAAAAATATATAACATTTTTATTCTTACCAAGTTCACCACGTAATAACTGAAATATTTCAAGCATTGAAATAAATTTACTTATCTCTGGTTTAGAAGTTCGTGCTATAGTTTGGCTGACAGTACAATACGGCATATTTTTAATTTACAGACAATTGGAATATGTTTTGATTTTTCACGGTCCACTTGTTGTGTTGCTATTGCTCTCTTTTGCTCTGTTTCACATAAAACATTTTATTCAGTTATATGTGGTGAGCTTGGTAAGAATGAATGTATGTTTTTCAGACAAGAATCTTTCTTTAATTTTTGCCAGAATTAGGTAGGCTGCCGTAATTTTAAGAACATTGATTATAATATTGTTTAGCAGTAAGAAGGTAATATCAGGCACTCTAACAATTTCCCTGCGTTTTCAAACTTCTCTCCTTTTCTTCATTATAAAGATTATCTCAATGGATGATAACAATGGATTTATACTACAATTGCGATATAGATTCCGCATTTATGGGATCCCGGGTTTAGCTGTTTTGTTTACCCTGATTGTCTGTAAACATTTTAACATTTTTAAAATTATTTATTATTAAAACTATATATTAATTTTAACTATTAATTTTCGAAAACTATGGTCCATGAGAACGATAAAGGCCATTTTCCACACCATAGAAATACTTCGTAGGCAAAACATCTTGTAAAACTACATAAAGGCCGGTTTCCACACCATAAACGCCCGTTTTCCACACCACATAAATTCTTATATTCTTACTTATAATGCATAAAAGAACTGGAAATGATTGATTCATAAAGCATTTTGTTTTCCTTCTCTTTTCTATCTCTATCCCACATTTGACAAAATCAAATCCTTGAATACACGTTATCAGACTATCAAACCCTATACATTCCAACCTGTTACTTGTCAAATTCGGGACAGTGTGCATAACATGTGTTAACCACCATAACACATCGGACTTCCACATTACCGGAAAATGGATTCTAACTAGTGAAAATTGATTGCGTCATGACAAAGGTGCACGAAAGGCAGCAAGGTAATTTCTGCGGACTTTGCGCCGTACGGCTACTTCGTGATGATTCATGGCTTTTGAAACTGATTTAAAAGCACTTTTAATAACTTTCATCATTTCTTCTGTTATTATCTATATATGGCTTTTCAAATTACATTTCAGAAGAGACATGAGGGACCTGGGGATGAGGTTGTTTAAAGTAATGGCAAAACAGAATTCTATAGATCAAAAGCACAAAAAATGGTAGAACTCGTGGAGTACGAAGTTATTTTTTGTATTTTATACGTTAGATATAGAGTACTAGAAATCTGGGTAATTTTTTTATGAGTTTTAATTTCGAAAATGATGTCTAGCCAACGAAATAAAATATTTGTTTGTTTTGGAAAGTGGAGACTTCAACTTTAATTCGGGACAAATCAATGGTATTTCGGGACTTTGGGACAGGGTACCTGAATTTGGGACAGTTGGAAACCTTGCAAACCCAACTGATTTTTTATAATTGTGACGTTACTTAATATTAAGTTTTTCACAACTAAAAATTGCTAATGGGGCAATTTCTGAAAATTTTCATCAAATTACCACATCAAAACAAGGCAAGGGAGCACAGTTTGGTATTTCGACATTTGAAGTAACAAGGTCTTTGAATTGCAATATAACAAATGTACATTACATTGATAGGATAAATTGCATACGTTTCAAAAAAACTAACAAAAATTACAGATATGTATTCAGTTATGGTATCGCTTGTGTCGGAAATTTGTTGAATGAATATCCGGCTTTCACGCATTCTACATTTTCGCTGGCAAACGGGTGATTCCACGCACCCACTCCACAAACCTTATATATTAATTTGATTTTAAAAGTTGTAAATTTATCATTACAATATATATAAATTCAATGAATGAATTTCGACAATAATTAAATTGGATGAGCCAAAAACTGCGTTACAGAAAATAAGAAGAAGCAAATAAACAGAAAGGAAAAAATATTACTGAAAGTAGTAACAAACCTTTTGCCTAAATAGTAAATTTGAACAAAATCTTCAAATTTGCAGACAAAAGAAGTTTAATTAGCTTGTAATAATAGCAAGCAACTCCCACCATAAAAACTTTCCATGTATAAAAACAAAATATAATTCTGTGAAAACATGGCACGAAAAAGTTTGAACTCTGGTCATACTTACGTAAAGTAATTTCAAGACTTCTCTTCTAACCAATTAATAGTGAGTGTGCAATCAAAAGACGCTTTCGTTAATTTTTTAATTTCCGCGCAGTGTAACATGTGTTTAGTAGTTTGGTCATGCGAAGAAGTTAAACGTACTTTGAATTTAAAGAAAATGTCAAAATTAAGGTTGAGGCAAAACTACAAGTAGTTCTTCTCTGTTCTTGATCTTATTGAAGGCTTGTTAAGTAGATATTCCGTAAGCTAATGATGGTTAAACCCTCACCTATTTCCTCCTCCACCACGCCACTATGTTCTGTCTGTTAAATGTTTTTAATGCCAATGAAGGAATTTCATTTTGACAATAGTAATAAAGTAAAAGTTTATTTAAAGGTATGATTGTAGACTTTCCATGTAAAATGTTTTTTTCATTGATGATTTTTCTGTCTTGCATGCATGATGATGGACGTATATAAACAGGGATTTTTCCAAGCACTTTTGGTTACTACCGTTTTTCGTAGAGAAGATTGAGTTTGACAGTCCAGGAAGCTATGCAATTTTAGAGATTTAAATCTCCACAAACAGGCCTTGTCATGAGAGGCATGTGAAGAGAGTTGGAAACTAAGATGTTTTTAAATTTCATTGAATAACATGAAAACGAGTCCTACTGGTACCACTTTCGTTTTCATATTCTTTGGTAAGGTGAAGAAATGAATGCGTGTAACAAAGGAAATTTCAAAATTACCTTAGCAACGGTGGTCGTTCTCCCTAGCAACAGAATATTTGGTGAATAATGGCCTAATTACTCTCTCAAAACATGTTTTTAAACACTACGCATTAAAGAGCTAAAAAATATTTAATTGACAATGAATGATTGAGTTTCTAAACTCAATTCAAGATTGAGTTTTAACTACCGGTAAACGGTAGTTGGAAAGTGCTTGGAAAAATCCCTGATAAATTTCAAAATGCAGTGAAACGTATATATATAAAAAGTGTTTTGGCAATGAATGCTTTTAGTAACACTTACATGAGACGTACTGAACTCAAACTAGTATGACATTATTAGTGCAGGTAGGAAAAGCCATACCAATTTTCAAATGTTTTCCTAAGAATGTTTTCCTGCAACCAAAATTTTTATCTCGACTCACTCCAAACAAAAGTGAAACAGATTATAGTGTAAATTAATTCCAGGGTATAACCAAAATATTTTTACACATATTGATATCTCAAAATAGTTTGTGTTCAGTATTATATATACAGCATTTGTGTAAACGTAGCTTTTGTTCATTTTTATTTCAGTTTTACAGTGTCTAATCTTAAGATTTTATCTGGGTGTCAGGCCGGGCCATTAAAATGGCTGGTTTTGGAATTATTGGTGACCCGATAGAAATTTTGGTGGCTCGACGGAAATATATCAGGGGGGATTTGGTTCATAATTTTGTATATTTTTGCTGATCACGCAATTGGTTGTTGGTATTGGTCGTTGCAAGCAACCTTGGAAAAAGATAATTTTTGAATATGAAAAAAATGCTTCATTAATTTTTTCCAAATGAATGGAATTTTATATATCAGAACCGAACACACTTAATTTTTCTGTTCCCATTTATTTGTTTAATGCCTATTTTAAAAACACCTTGATCAGTGTAGTTAAAACCAATTTCATTGTTCTATAGAAATCCTTTGTAATCAAATGAATAGTTGATAATAAAACATGTCAAATCAATGTTTCTCATTGCTTGTTAAAGACATGGTGGAGTGTCGTAGTATTTGTCTATAGTACCTAGTACAAACAGGAACTATCTTTAATGTTGCTCAAAGGAGATGAAGACTGTCTTAATGTTGCTCAAAGGAGATAAAGACTTAATGTTGCTAAAGAGATAAAGACTTGTAAAGAGTCTTTGTTAAACTTTTCAGTTTGTATATTTATTTTTTTTTGCCTGTCCAGTCGGGCCACCACAACACTGATTTTCTAAAATTTTGGTGGCCCGAACCAACTTTTGACTGTCACTGACAGTCAGGCCACCACTAAGGTTGACACTGTTTTAGTTGCATATATATGACACTAACTGACACCAAATTGATGTGACAGTTTTAGGGAAAATCATGTTACAGTTTGAGGGATAATCATAACATTATTCCTTGTAATATCAGAATACTATTAGCTTTTAGCACATGGTTGTAATCTATGCAACAAATCAGAAAGCAGTGTATATAATTAATAACGGAACAGAACTATGCAGGACTGATATAGGTTGATTTTGACAGTGGTACGCCAATTTTGGGGAAATCTAATTTGGGGACGCCCAAATTCAGCAACAGGTTTTGAAGGAAAGACAAACAATATTTTCAATATTTAAACAAGGAAGTTAAAGAACATTAAACTTCTTTGATTTATGCTACAAGATCATGATTTCTGATTTATATGATTTCTTTTTGCGAATGTAACAAGTGTTTAATGTTCTTGTTATTTTTGTTTCGTAATTTTCTTATAATGCGCAATTCAATTATATCATTGTCAATAGTCACTTAAAATCTGGTGAAAAAAGACTGTTCTAACATAACCTCTTTGAACGAAAACTTGACAAAAACAAAGACTAGTGGTAGAGGCAGAGCAAATAAAATGTTGAAACTAGAACAGAACGGACACCTGTTTTCAACAAGAACCCAAGTATATTTTTCACAAAACGTACAAAGGATGGGGGTAGACTCTGGTTGAAATCCTGGCTAGGATCCTGACAGGATTTTAAAAGATTCCTAACAGGATCCTATGTAAGATCTTACAGGATCCTGTCAGAATTTTAACCAGGGTAACCTTCCTGTGTAAACACTGATTCACCCTGGATGCAATTACATACGTCAGTAGCTTGGAAAAACAACTAGATCCCAGTCCAAGAAAAGTGAGATTAATACGAATTAATTGTTCATGTTATAATAATGGAACTCTTTTCCATTCTCATAAAAGGAACAAAAGAATGAAAAAAATGTTGAAGCTTTTTAATTAAAATGTATCAACCTGCTGTTGATCTAAAATAAATCATGAATTCTACTGAAACTGGTTTTTGATTAAAATAATAACAGACGATTGACTCAAAATGAAGAATTTTGCATGCATGTTTGTTGTGTAGTTATTTGTGTATGTGAGTATTATGTCTTACTAATAATGTTTTATTAAATTGTTTCTTGTGCAGTTATTAGTTTCATCTTTATCAGACTTTGATCCTTGTGGCAACTGTATACAAGCACACGAGCCAATGTTAAGTGACGAATGAAAAGAATTGATCTTATATGGGATAAAAAGTGACTCTTCAAGCTTAAATACACTGAGATTCTGGGGGCTTTGCAGATGCCATTGATTATCTTAGCTAGTGTTCATTACAATTATAATCTCTTTTTGTATCATCGTTGTATTCATTTGCTCTTATACCATTGTGTTTAAATATTTATAGACAATGTATATAAATCAATATTCCGTTTGAAGGTTAATATTACAGAGTACAAAGAAGATCAATATAAAACATAAACATATATTTTTAAAAAATATTACAGAAACTTGTCCATCACTACTACTGATAATCTATAAATTTGGATCTATTATCCCATAATTTTTCAAGAATTTACATACACACCTATGCATAAATTATCCCAAGCAAAACCAACCTGTTTTTAATAAAAGTATGTGGTGGTTTTTCGAAGAAATTCCTAGGCTTTGCTTTGCTTGAGGGGTTGATCTAGCAAATAATTTTGTACATGGATAGTAATAGCAACATAAGGCCAAAGGTTTTTTCAACATGTTGGAGGCTTGTAAATTGCCATTAAGTTGTTTTTTATAAAATGATAATCCTTGTGTTTGTTTCAGAAAATTATTTCACAACTAACTGCACGTTCTCCTATCTTTACTTTGTGCTAATAGATTCATGGTTGTTGTGTTTTATGTAACACTTACCTAAAGCTGGCATCCACAACATGTCGGATCCTAGAAAGCGAGAGTGATCTGGTGTTACAATGAATATTTCAAAATCTCCAATCAAATATTGTTATTTTAGTAAAATAAGGTAAAATAACATTTCCATTGTGTATATACAAAATAGAAATAAAACAACCTGAAATACTTATGTGAAAGAGGCAACTCAATTAAAATGACGTTGTATCAAATTGTTGTGGGAAATTAATGGATTTTCAGCATCTGTGTAAATTTTCTACCTTATAATTTCGTAGATGTTGATAATACTTTACTAACCTCATGTGTGTACTCACATCTAACTTCTGTTTCTTAAACCTGCTTTGCACCCCTCCTGGCATAATTCTATGTGTTTTTAGTATTCTTACAAACAAATTCATTTAAAGAGAAAAACCTTTTCTTTACTTATTTTTGCACATTTATTTAATGTAGCCTTCCAAGCCTTAAATGTTTTTGGAAATCTTATTTACAAAGTGGCCTTCAACTACATTAATTTTCTGTTGTATGTTTATTTTCTCCATGTTTAAATCATTGTGTGTTGAATAAGTTAGGAAAACGTTTTAATCCTCAGCTAATCTTTAATGTCAGCAGTTGAAAAACTGAACATATCACTTCATGAACATGTATTATTCAATGAATCATCTAAAAATAATTCTCTTTAATCGTAATAGAACTCTCAATGAAATTTCAAATTACTTTTCCTAGTTTCAATGTGTTGGTTCTTAGAATTTAATCATAGGCAAGTTTTTCGACAGGATTGTCTTTTATTTTGACGAATTCGAGCTTGAAACTTGGTCAAAACTTGTGAGTTTTCTCTTTGTGGTGCTTTTAACAATGGCTATCTTTACCAAACATTCAATAGAGGTTAAAATGATGATTTGTTTTTATTTTCTCTATTATCATTATAAATTGGAATGTTTTTTAAAACCATAATGTACTTTTTTATATTGTTAGGAAAATTCAAAAGTAGTAGCTGTTTGTTTGACAACTACTTTATTTATATGTTTTGTGATGTATGATACACCAATTATAATGAGCTGTGTGTGACACTACAAGAATATGACACTGCCTGTTGGAGCACAAGCCACCGCTGTAGATCCTGTAGAATTCTTTGTGACGGACCCTGGGATACCATTTCATCTTCTGAAGTGGAAGAAAGGTAAAGTCTTTAATATAATAATATAATTATAATAATATTATAAAAACCGTTTTTGTTTAAGTTTTGAGTTACTATTGTAGTCAGTTGTGCAAACTCCTTTTTCTTTAACATTGATGATTAGGCATTCAGTTACTTATGCAATGCCCTAAAGCTAAAAGTTTGCTCTCAGAAGTCTCCCTATGACTTGGATATTTTGTTTAAGTGCTGTTTTGAAGGTTCAATTTATCAGGATTCACCAAAATAAAACTTCTTCTTAACAGATGTTTGGATGTTTTTATGTTCACTTCAAAAATTCTATTTTTAAATTTAATTATTGTTTCCATAGCAATTCAAAATGGAGAGACTGGCAGTACGAATCAACTTACCCTTCATGGTTTGGACAATATGTTTGATAAATTTTCAGACAAAACAATCAAGGATGGACTGAGTAGTTTTTTGCCTCACTTGCCAGGTGCGTATTGATGGTGTTTTTATAGAATCATTTTTATTGACCGAGGCGATAATAGGGGGAGAAGCAGTGGTTTCATAAAGTATTAGTTCTAGATGGACAAACTATGATGGGAGGATGTTAGTTCAATCTAAAGGATGGTGGATAGCAAAAGGGGGAATTATGTTATCCTAAATTATCTTCACATCCCTTATGTTTTTCATGGTAACTTCTTGAATGTTTTGACTGTTCAGGAATTCAAAAAAAAAAAAAAAAACGTAACTGTCATTTCTATATAACACATTGATCCTTGTTTTTTAAAATCGACGTTAAACTCGTTTTCGAAACAATTAAGAATATGAAAATATACTATATTAAGATTAGAATTTTATAAACGGTTGACTTACGAACAAGTACCTGATGTCCCGTGTGTAATTTGCCGATGCGGCCGGCTGATCTTTCGTTTCGAATCCATTTCTCTCCCGTTGCTATTTTAACTTTCTCCCAGTCGAAATTCTGAAAATTCAAATCTCTGAATCTTTTTGTACAGTGTCCTCCCTGTATTCACTATCTCATTTCAATTTTTTCTTTTTTATGTTATTTTAAAACATGGCCGGGTTTACAGAGTACACGATGGCATTCAAGTTTGTAATTAGTTTTAAAACAATAAGAAGTTTTTTGAGAACCGTCGCAATTTGACGAGGTGACACTTGTAACCTTCATAATACCAGCTCTCTGTACTCATGTGTTTTGAAAGGTGACCACCTCTTATTCACCGTTTCACTAACATCCGTTTGGCAATGATTTATCTATTATTGATTGAAGCAAATATGTTTTTTTTTTTCCCTCAGAGCGGATTGTTTGTTTTGTGTCAATTTTTTACGTCCTTTTGTGATCATCTAAGATCTGTTCGTTTACGAAAGAAAGTGTCTTTTAAGTGCCTGCTTCGATTGGTTTTAAAGAAGTGTACGGAACTCCGACGGCGCAATGTGCACAACCAAGCGAGTAAAAAATGCAAAATATGATAGTATCGGCAAAAGAAAGTTTGAAGAACTTGTTTTTAATATTCTTAGAAACATTCATTTAAGTGGGAAAACCTTCTTTTTTTTTTTTTTTTGCACAATAATTGCACGCTATTTTTTCTATAAGAATGGTGTTTTTTCGTTTCATCATGAATATTTCTAACTTTTTAGTCAAAATCAACCTAACCTATTCTTAAGACATTCTTAAGGCCGTACCTAACTTTTCGTGCCCGGAAACTAAAGATAAAACTCAAAAGGCAAAAAAAGGTTGATAGGAGAAAACTGCAACAAAACAGCAATGGAAAGCCACGCGAGAGAATGCTTACATCGATAACTACAAAAAAAAATAGCACCTACATATAAAACAAAATAAATTCTGACAAAATAAATTTTGAGCTCATGAAATCTTAAGATGACAATATTCTTAAGACATTCTTAACTTTTTGGCCAATTCCATCTTGAACATTCTTATAAAGCGTATTCTCATAAAAAGAAAAACGTGTAAATCTAGCCTTCAGAACATTGTTAAATGTTTTTTGAAAATTTTATTTACAAAGTGGCCTTCAGCTACATCAATTTTTTTCTTTGAGACTATGTGATTGACGGATTATTAACGAAAGAAAAGCTATCACAAAACTGGCGAAAAGGAAGAAGGCTTAACAACTTTAATGGTATTTCAGTTGCCAGTACGACTTCAAAACGAGTTTTTTCGCGTTTTGTATAGAAGTGCCATTCTGCTGATGTCATTATGTCACAAAGCTTGCCCAATAGTGTTATAAGACACTCTTTTTCTTAATGAATTCCAATTAGAAGAAAACGAAACTTTTGTTTAAAATGTTATCGTGGTCGTCATCGATGTGATAGCATAAGACCACTAACCAACGTCATATCTTCTATTTTCTTTGTAAATAAAAGCATTTGATAAGCACAAATGAGAGAATGTGAGATAAAAATTGGATGGCCATTCTCCGTTGCGATCCTGTTTGCCTTCATCTCATGACAAGTCTCAGAACAATCTTGCTAATAGTTTTACTGGAGTGACAACTTAATCCCCCAATAACTAATTCGAAAAAAAAAAACGTTATAAAATTGATGGGTTCAATTTGCTATGCTTTTAGGTTACATCGATGCTCCATCGACCCCTGAAGATAGGTACTTGTAACTTTCACCACCATTTTTTTTCTTGTTTTTCGTTTGTTTTTTTTGGTTTTTTTGAAAATAAACTGAAATATGCTCTTCTTAACTACAATTCCAATCGAGTCTAAAGTTATTGGTCACGCTAGACAAATTCCTTCATTTAAGTACAGTAGACTCTATAGTTCGACTTTTCCATTACTCGAACTCTCCATAATTCGAACTGAATCCAGTGAGTCCCTTCAAGCTAAAACCTAGCAATATCACTCTCTTTTACTCGGCCACTTCATAATTCGAACGATTTTGTTTTCCCCTTCGAAGTTGGAGTCAGAGAGAGACTACTGTTAATGTTTTGCAGGCGTATGGGCACACGTTGATTTGCTTTCACGTGAGGGAAACCCTAGTAATCCCTGTGTACGCGACGTAATCTCTCTGTTTTTCTGAATTCAATCTTTCAGCCTTCAGGGATTGATCGATAAACCACCAGTCGGCGGTAGAGAGCTGGTCACACTCTCTGAGACATCTCTTCAAGGTTTTCGATTGATGCCGGGATCGGTAAGTTTAACCAGTGATCGGTATAGATTATGAATATTTAGGGAGAATTTTTAATTTGAAGTTATAAGAGGACTGCATTCTCAGTTGTTCTCTTCCGTAGCCGTTTCACACCCGCAATTAGTGCCTTCAGAACGCCTTTTAGAAGTATGGTATAACTGTTGACTTTTTTAGGTCCCTGAACAATTTAAGTTTCTAAATAAACCCCCTGACAAGAAGAAGAAGAAAAAACACAAGCAACGGCATGATGAATCGGAAAAGAACGGCTTGCCGTTAACCGGTACGATCAGTTCTGATTTCCCTCTGACTTTTTCTGTTAAGTTCGCTGTAAATGCATCCAGCGAACGAATCTCATTAAATTCTATCATTTCTGGCGAACCATGTTTTGGGAAAGCGAGGATATGAATGTCTCATTGTTTCAGACAAAATTGTGGATCACAATTCTATTGTCACTCATCTTTACGCCCGTTCTTATTTTCAGGTGCTGCACCAGAACGCAAACACAAGAAGGTTAGTTGAAACTGTTGACTCATCATTTTTAGAATTTGTTATTTTGGTTTAGCGAATGGAAAGCTATGCCTTCTTTGATACCACTTGATTTCGTTACCGTAAATTTTGCCCGTATCCTTTTTTAGCGTAAAAAAGAAGAGGGGGATAGAAAGAAAAAAGAAAAGAAGAAAAAGAGGAAGAAAGATAAAGTGAGCCTCTTCGGTTACCGTAGATAAAGCTTCTTATCTCGTCAAAGACAGCATCATCTCGAGAACCTCGAAATGTTTGCTTGATCATCCATACAGAAACTATATTAAGCGTTTTCATTCTTAGAAAGGTGATCAAGACGACCAAGCACCTTCGTGACATTGAAGAATCCACTAATTTTTGAATGAAATTGCCGTCAGAAATAGTCGAGACGCGACGTAAAACCTGACGTGTTTTTGACGTCGTCATGTCGAGTTTTCAAGTTGTTTTTTTGTATGTGGGGCTTTTACAATTTGAAGCTGAAGGAAAGTACTTTGTATAAAATGTACATAAAATATCTTTAGTAAAGAACTTAAAATACAGTGTTATTCTATTGGCTGGTTTCTCATTCATGCGCCATCTTTGTTTCCAAACTCCTATGTACTGCTTTAGAAAGTGCAATATAGTATTTTACTAGTTCTACGAAAGACAACAGGTAAGTAGTGAGAAAATAAAATTTGATCACCAAAGACATTCGCAAATTGTCATCAGACAAAACTTCTCATGAGATAATGTTATTTCATTCTCAAGCCTTCTCCTCTTCTTGACAGATCTTGACGGCGAGAGGGACATCATTATTATCAGTTCTTTTTAGACCTCCCAACTTTCATGGACAACCTCATTTTCAAGGTAGGCGTTCCTACATTGAGTAATTTTAAAAATACGATCTTATCAACGTTGATTGAAAAAGCCATGCGTAGGAGCGACAAGTAGCACGCCATTGCAATTCCTTAGTCTCCGCCTAAATGATTGCTCAATCCAAGGCTAATTTGAAATGTTCAAATTTTTTCTCCACGATTTTGAACCATACTCAGAAAGAAATCACAAACAAACAAAACAATATGCAAAACTCAAACTTTCAAGCCATTATAAGCAATCATGGATTGCTACAAGTTGCTAATATTTTTAAGTATCCGAAATCTCAATTTAATCATCTCGTTATAACTGACTCAATTTTTTCGTAGATAGTTAAACGATTTGTAGGTAAAATTGTTAAAAAAAAGTCACTGCGGCGAAGAATATTATCATTGAAATTATGTGTATATTTCTATAGAAATGCACTCCTTCGCAGTGATTTTTCAGTGATTTTTGCCCGTTGAACCCTCGTTTTGTCATTCAATTCATAGTCACTGTGCTGAAGTGTGTTTTCATTGAAATGGTGTGTACACGTATGAGCTTTTCGACAGAAATGTTCTCCACCGAAGTGATTTTTCAATAAATTCAAGTTTTTACTCCTTAAAGCGTGAAATAATGAGTAGAATTGACGAAATACAACACTACATGATGAACACAAAAATTTTTAATAAATTTTCAATAATTTTTTTTTAAATTCTAATTTCAATTTCATCATAACGTAGAATAACCGATACCTAAAAGAATTGCCTTCCTTAAGCGTAATATTTTCAAGGTGCGAATTTTCGAAAATAGACCTTTCCCGAATGTCTGTTTAAACGATGCATTGTGGCCGAGTTGTCGTGTCTAACCTCGCTTTTAATATTCAAACTGTTTCTAATTGGAATGAGAATTGAGAATAATAGAGACTATAATTAAGTTGTAAACTAATGAAATCAGTGGAACAATGAATCGCATGAAAACGAGGTTAGATATGAAACTCAGTCACAGTTCAGTGTTTAAACTGAAATTTGGGAAAGGTCTGTTCTGCAAAATTAACTTAAGACTGAAAGTTAATAACGGTTTGACTTCCGGTTTAAATGCCAGACCCACACTGACCTATCATGCGGTTTCTAAT
Organism: Turritopsis dohrnii; assembly: GCA_027922465.2. Taxonomy (NCBI): domain Eukaryota; kingdom Metazoa; phylum Cnidaria; class Hydrozoa; order Anthoathecata; family Oceaniidae; genus Turritopsis; species Turritopsis dohrnii. The sequence goes on along the minus strand of BQMF02000361.1, from coordinate 341,072 downwards.
TGTACCAATGTCGTTTACAGCAGGCAGATGTTCAACGTGAAGTGACGCGACGTTCACTAACGGTGACGTTTTCTGTTCGTTGTCACAGTGACGGTGATCATGATGCTACAGTCATCTTTGTCATGACTACCATCAGTTTCCTATATCTTATCAGTCTGTAACTCGACTACAAAATGATTTCTTCCCTTTCTGTCGGACAATTAAACCTTTTCGACGACGTCACGATGGTGAAACAGTCCGTAAAGTATGTTGACATCCGACATCATACTGGAAAAGTCCGCTAATTCCTGCAAATATTTATGTCCAGTTTTTGGCCATATAAAGAACTCGATAATGTAGTCTTGGTAAAGGGCTTCCTGATATCTTGTAAACAGATTTTTATACACACAAAAGCCCTGAAGTTTTCCTTTAGCTACCAACTTCATTTGGTCGATCAGATTATTAGCCTGGTGACCTACATAGTCTAGACTCACTCTGGCATTTGAACGCTTTAAAAAACATATAATCTGTTCTGGTATTTCTTTCTCGGTACCGGTCATATCGCCTACTGATCGATACTCATCCGTCCAAATAACTTTTGTGTTGATATCAAAGATGCCGAGTTGAATTTTCTTTATCGGTCCAACGCACTTTCGGATGATTGTTTTACCTAGTGATGAGTTGTTAAATTCTTCCAACGTCCACGTACTTTTGGTGTAAAATGCGAAGGGCGTTGATTGAGAAAGACTTACACTAGGTGATAGGGCGTAGACCGCCTTGTGGTGTTCACCCTTTAGTTGCAAGATGGACTTTAAATGTATTCTTTTAAAGGCAGGCATATACTTGGGCGGCACCTGAATACCATCAAAATGAAATACCGTCATATCTAGTGCATAGTCTGACGGTCGTCGTCCTCTTCCTAATGTGACGGGTCTACAAAAGAAGTTACAAAAAATTATCAATTAAGGAGTCTCTTTCTACTTGGGAAATGCAGCCTTGAAATACTACTTTTGAGACTGCTACAGAATACACCTTTCCCGAATTTTCTGTTTAAATGCTGAGTTAATGCTTAGTTATCAAGTTTAGCCTCGTTTCTATGTTCTTCATTGTTTTTCTAATTGCATAATGTTTTCAGTGGAATAATTACAAGTAATTAAGAGTTTGACAAAGAGACGAAACTTAGCGGTTTGGCTATCACACGATGTTTAAACAGAAATAGGCCTTTCCCGAATTTCGGTTTAAACACTGAATTGTGGCTGAGTTCATATCTAACCTCGTTTTTATGCAAGTCATTGTTCCACTGATTTCATTACTTTATAACTTAATGATAGTCTTTATTATTTCTAATTCCCATTCCAATAATTAGAAGCAGTTTAAATATTCAAAGCGAGGTTAGACACGACAACTCGGCCACAATGCATCGTTTAAACATGAATTAGGGAACGGTCTATTCGGGAAAAGTCTATTAATTGAGGTTTGAAGGAGCGAGGCAACACGCAAGAATGGTCTCGTTAGCCCAAAAGGAAAAAAAACAAATCTCCCCTGTAAACTATCGATCATAGCGAATTTGTTTTTCTAGCGTGCTCTAATAATTAAACCTGTCTTCTTTAAGAAACACACAACAAAAAGAAGAAGTCATTAAAGAAGGCCACTTTTGGATACTGATTACTTTATAACAGGCCTGAGGATGTAAGACCAGATTTATATTGTTTGAGAATATTTTCATGAGAAAAAAAGTTTGTAGCTTGAGCTCCTTTCCTGTATGTAAAAAGAGACATCATAAAAACACTTTGTGGCTAAACTTTTCTATTAAGAAACAAGTGGTTTGCAATCACGCTGCGGAATGAGGTTTTAATGTTTGTATGCACGCTAGTTCTAAATTACGACGACACTGATCACAACTTGATCTGTTTGAACAGAAGAACTCAGGAAATTTCGTGCAATAAAAACAACGGAAGCTGCATGATTTTTTTCCATATAGGGTTTTTATGAACAATCTGACATTTTCCTAAAATTATATCATTTTTATACAGTACGCTGAAGAATCAAATTACCTTATCGGGGATAGTTTCGTCGAGGAAAATTTTATGTCGGGGAAAATTTTTCGTCGGAGAAAATTTTCGTCACGAAAGCAAAAATTTCGTCACTTTTCCTCGACGAAATTATCCCCGGTAAGGTAATTTGATTCTTCAGCGTACTGTATATGCGTTTTTGATCCAAGAGTTAAAATAATTGCATAATTGCCGATCTAAATTGATTTTTGTTTTCTTGGCGCTCCGTGAAAAGCAAAACATTAGACCAGCAACTGCTTTTAACCGTATTTCTATGTTTTAACAGAACACGCTTTGTATGTCACTTTGTTTAATATTGCATCCTCAGGAAATCTTGTTTATCACAACTACATGAGATTGGAAGCAGTGATTCTTTTGTCTATATTTAGATCTCTGCATTCAAGCTGCAAATAATTGCAGGAGTTATACAAAAAAGGCATTCCTAAAGATAATCTAAAATGTGATTGGTCCAGAATGTCATGGCGAAAACATTAGTTACTTGTTAATTTGATTTACAGAGAAGATCCGTAATGGAAACGCCATGTTTTTTTTTTTTACTATCTGGTCGAATTGTGTCTTTAAATTTCACTGCCTAATAAATAACATGGAAAACGCAATTTTCAAATAAGTTAGATTGTGTGACATTCACTAACCGAATATCCGGTCCTGTGAAATTTTCAGCATTTCTTTGAGTAAGTTAAGCCTATGGTTAAGTTTGCTTATGTCACACAGTCTTTCAGATATGCTTTTTGAAAAAGATATTGCTGCCTCAAAGAGACACAAATTTGAGCAGCCGATATGTAAAAGAAATGAGAAACTTTGCAGAACAGCAATCTGATGATTGAATTTGGCATTTGACAATTTTGAGAACCGCCGTTCTGTATCCAATAAAAAATGATAAAAATATAAAATACTTACTGGGAACTATGTTTCAACATGTTTCTTCTTCGTTGTCTGTAAACACTCAATCAAAAAAAACAAACTTGGCCATGATTTCCATAAGTATAATTGCTCGATATACCGTAATTAACATTGCACTCCATCGTTGATGTTTTAGCAAACTGATAGCTCATCTATTCTTTATGACATATGCTACGTCATAAGTTGCTTAGATACAACGGCGTAAACGACGACGATCGTTCCCTTGTTCAAAATATTATGGAGAATTCAAGCACGTGAGTCACCACTATAAATATGGAGTAGAAGCACGTTTGTCGCCATTATTCGAATTAGCAAATCCGGTTGCTGTAAAATTTTCCGCTGCTTATACTGTGAGTTGGTGGGCGAAAGAACCACTTCTACAAAATGAAACTAAAAAATCAAAAACTCCTTTTGCGTACTTTGTCACTTTGCATTTCGTAATTATATATTTCAGTTTAAGTTAGGGTTCTTTTGACATAACATGCTATCCCTTCTATTTTGACATTTTTTGACATTTTGACATAAACAGGGTCCAATATAGGGATTCAAAAATACTGAAAACAGTTTGATATACAAAGATTTGATGTTGGGTTAGTTTTTTAACTTTTCGTTCGATAGAAGATGTGCTTCTACAAAAGCTTAACTTTCATGTAGTAGCATTTTAAGAAAACCACCATTAAACCTATAACCTACGATAAAAGATAGATGAGGGAGTACTCGAAACTAGATACTGCTCTGACGTTTCGTTGGGTGATTATTGAAAAAGCGTAATTTTTGAATAATTAAACATTCTTCTCATTTTTGTTGATCACGCTTATCAATCTCATTTCATAATATCAAGTGGTTAATACAATTTCTTTCGAACACAATTTGAAGATTATTTAACTACTAATGGCTGCAGGAAGTGATAATGCACTAACACACTAAATTTTATAACGTTTGTATCACACGAAACTGCTTTTAATAATATGAAAACAATGATATTAATAGCGCAAAACATATGAAAATGTGGGTTAATTTTAGTTATTGTCATTTTGGTTATTCTAAGTGGTCGAAAGTACTTAAAAATCACCATTATGGAAATTGTTGCATCTATGGCAACCAATATGTAACGTCAGTTGTCTATCGAATTCACGCTTCCTGGTGATCTCGTGATCTTTTTGTTGTTTAGTCTTCGTTCAGCTGAAGCTGGAATAGCATACGTATAAAACGTAAACAAAAGAGTACTTCTCGAAATTTTTATTAGTCAGTAGCTTTAGCCAGCTGTCTATTGGTAAAGGATTGTTTTATCTTTGTCTATGATTTCCAAGATTATTACTGGTTAGTACTTATTCAAATGCAAGGAAGACCGTGCAAATCAAAAGATAAGTAAAAATACCGCTGATTTGCTGCCGTAATCGTCTGCATTTTTAATAATTCATTGATGCAAATAACAATCTTTTCATTGGTTGAAAAAATATCATTACATCATTTGCCAAACATTTTACAGTGGTGAACGAAAAAGGTCGATTAGCTACCAGACGATTGCTAATGTACTTCGATTGCTATGCAGTATCTTAAGCATCTATTGATAGAAACTCATCATCAAAAAGATTGTTTTAATTCGCTCTGACAGAAAACCGTAACATCAACGCGGCTATGTCACGTAAACCGTTCTTTTTTCCCCGGTTCCTATCGATTGCTCACCGTATTCTTATATCTAATTAATTATATCCCTACCGTCTACAGACTGATTTCGTGAGATAGAATTAAGTCAGGTTTAAACTTTATATTTCAAAGTAGTTTAAATTTATATAACCCTCTACGATTGACCTCTCTATAGCAGATATGCGCAACAAAGAGATCTTAAAAAACAATTCTTGTAAGAATATTTATTGATTTATTTTATTTATTCATTCTTTTTTAATTTTATTTATATTTGTGATGGCCTCTTTAAGACCATAATGAATTATCTTAGGGATTTCTAGTCTGTATCCACGGTTGATTCAATCGCCAAGACATCCATCCATCTAGAGTAACATTTTTCTTTGCTTGTTGTGATACTGGCTCGAGAATGTCCAAATGCAAGTGCAATCGACTGTAAACAAACTTAACATAAATTTTTAAGATTACTATTACTGCTTTTATGCATGGATATTAAGTTTATTATTGTAGGAAGAATGCAATGAATTGTAATGTTGTTTATGTTGTTATCACTGATTAGCCATTAAGCATTTCATTATAGAATATTGACTGCGTCCCATGTAAACAGAAAATAGGCACCGCAGGAAAGGCTTACTTAGGCATCACTGTACCAGAAGATGATTTATGATTTGGATGTTATCACCCTTTACCGACATGTGTTAATGTCATTTCTTAAATTGAGACTTTTTCGTAATGTTGTAATTAATTATTCCCCAGTAAATTCTCTACCGGATGAAAAAATCGTTTTTGCATTTGGCCACTTTTTAATTTTGAATGTAATTTTTATGTCATTTTGCCGACTGGTAGCCTTGTGGTAGAGTGCTCGCTTCCTGTTCGGGACCGAGTCATGCCAGCGACTATAACAGTGTGAATCACTCCTCTCTGCTTAGTACTCAGCAAGAGAGTAGGAATGATGTCTAGGATGGTTGTCTGGTTGAGCGGTTCCTGTCATTACATCTTCCCAATGGGGGCTTCAAATGCTCTAGGACCTCCTTTGCAGGACCATCATTGATACCAGTATCTTAAAGAACTGAGGAGGCTATCCTGGGTAAACATTCGGGTCTATTACGAAATTAGTTATCATCAAGGTGAAAAAAAAAATTTCGGAAACTTTTTCCAAAATCTCTCAAAATTGAACGATTAATACCTAAATTTGATAAAAATGACTTTAGGTGTGCTGATTTTGAGCCTATTCTTTCTCCAGTCAAGCACTTTTTGAATAGTTGTATGAAAAATTCCGTGACGGATGGACAAACTGTTTAAACAATTTAAAGCCCCATATACACTCCCACATTATTTATTATTTTTATTCTGACTTACACAATCCAAAAAAGAAATTTTGGAACAAAAAGCAATTGAATTGTCCAAAAATTAAAACTTATTTTCGTGTAATGAGTAAAATTTTGTCCATCCGTCACGAAATTCAACCTTAAAAGTTATCCTCAAATCATGAAAAAAAATATAAAGTGACTAAAATTCTTTTTAACTATCTCAGAGCAATCTATTTTAAGGACATTTCAAGCAAAATACATTCATACTTTCCTAATTATTATTTTAAGTCGCATTTTTGTCTGTCCATCCGTCACGAGAAAAAAAAGAAAATTCCTTTTACACACACAATTTATAAAATAAGCCTTTTTGGCCTAATATCATGGGAAGTAGGCAATTTTGGATATTGTTTTTACAACTTTATTTTTATTTATTTTTGTTGCTCTTTCGAATGGTACAAACATTTTTTGAATTTTACCCATTTTATATTTGACCTGCTCCAAAACTATGACGTCACGTGAGTCACATGAGTTTTATGTAGCAAATTAAATCGATTTAGATTTCTATATGAAGCGGACAATTCTCTCATTATAACGGACATATATTGAGGTCTAAGTTTAGTATCCTTTTCCTTTCGAATTAACTATTTGAACGGCTGCAATAAAGTAATCTTATGCACAGATATATGGCAATCATTTTGTTTGAAATGATTCTGACATCATACTGGCCGTTGTTACATTTATAGGGAAATGTTCACAAATGACGTCAACCATGCGCCAACTTTGCCTTACCCCCTCCCCCTGAGTTGACGTCATCGTTTGAAAAGAAAATTGTTCTGAAAATTGTGAATGTTGACGTAAAGAGTAGTATCACAGTAGGAACCACTTACAAAACATCAACGATGAAAAAGATGGCTGATTGAAAATGCCCAAATATATATTTCTTATTAGTTATATTTGTTATTAGTTATTATTGTAGCTTTGCTGGAAATTTGACTCAAAATAACTCCGAAGGCTTTGCATTTCACTTTCCAGCTTGTCTAGATTTTTTCCTATGTTGTCAATCGCTTTCTTTTCGTTTACTTCATCTTGTTCCAATTGCTGCAGATCTTTTTTCAATTCTAGTGGACCTACACCAGTATTAGCACCAGTATTGACACCAGTATTAGCACCAGTATTGACACCAGTATTGACACCAGTTCCGACGCTGTTACTACATGGTTCATCTAAGGCTCGCTTTGAACCATCTTTTTGTAACTCTAAAAAAAAAAATGATTTGTAAAAGGTTTGTAATTATTTCTTGGTTTCGAGGAAAATGGCGTCATATTAACAGATTCTCACAAATTATAGCTGGTCGTTTGAAAAGACGCCTTTAAGACATCCTTGTGCAGACTGGGTTGTGCTTTTTATTTAGTAAATTTCTTAAGGAACCCTTTCCATACATTCAAATTTATTATTAAAATCTTCTAATGTCTGCATTACTTCGCCTCTCACATCACTGTATGTGGGTGCATATCAATCTTTATTTCTCAGCCGTTGCAGAAAATCAAATTAAGTAAAAGAACTTGGAAATGCAGTTGTTGGTGTGCAATAGTTTTTACGAAAATTTGGACCTTAGAAAGTCGCCTGACTAACCCCTGAAAATTATACAAGAGGGAAAATATCTTTTGTTCAAATCTAAGCATCATTATGGACCGGTGTGAAAAGGTGCACAAATTGTATGTAAGCTTACTGTCGTTCGTCATTGGTTCCTCATTGTCGTCATTGTCATATCTAGAGGCTGGAGTTTTCAGGACTCTTTTGCAAGCATTAACTGAAGAAAAAAATTGTAAAAACTAAGAACACAAAGAGCAAATTTGCTGAAAATCATTGCGAAGGAGTGCATTTTTATTATAGAAATATACCCACTATTTCTATAAAACTGCTCTTCATCGCAGTGATTTTTTGACAACTGTGCCCAATGGGGACAAATCAGAAAATTAAAGCCCATTTTGCTGGACATTGCAAGAAACAAGAAAAGTGGAATTGGAACTGTAAGGAACAATCTGTAAAATAGTGAATGCTGGAAACAACATTTATAAATGGTATTAGAGGAAAGAGACACTTAAGCCCCTACATCCGAAAAAAAACTTTCCTGTTTTCAAATCTAACTGAATGTCTATACAAATTTTAATTACATCTTCATATTAACTCGACAGTAACAATGAAAACTTTTAAAACACAGACACAAATTCTATTTGGAAAACTTAACACGAGGATATGACATATACATTTAACGTAAGTTCGTGGGAGTACTCTTCACCCTCTTGAAGTTTTGATAAGGGTTACATTTTAAAACAAATTACTAACCTGTCACTGCCAATGATAACAACAATGCAATCAAAGTGAAAGTTTTGCAAGATTCCATCTAAAGGTGCAATCATTAGTTAATCTATCATGATCAGAAATGAAAAGATGATCAAGTGATTAGAATAACAGTCTTCAAATCGTTTTTTTATTGGTTCAGTGAATCATCCTTTATGTTTTAAATTTTTCCATAGAAAAGTTCTGATCATGTTTTAGGACATGAATGGAATCAAGAGTGTGATGAAATTAACGTTTAAAGACATTACAAATAACGCATATTTTTCCACCACGGTGTAGAGAATTTTGTGCCATATCCTTTTTTGTCCGTACCCACCATTTTTTACTTCAATGAGAAGTTTCACTTGTTTTTACTTTGATTTCTACGTGTTGATGATATTGATTTACAAAGTGAAGATTTGCGAATTAACAATACGCGTTCAAAAAGTGATTGCTTCTTTCTCAAATAACTAACATACCTTTCAACTTTTGTAATTTTTTTCTTGTTATTCAAAGTGGCTCTTGGCTATAAGATCCTGTAAGCATAATATGAATATTTATAATGAACGATATTTCAGTGTTTTTTTATCACTTCACATCAGCAAAACCGTTTATTTAGATTTAACTTGGTCCTTAGATTTAAGTTGGTTCTGACGAGATAAGAGAGACTAGCAGATAAAGCAGGTATTGTTTATTTGTTTTTGAATTTCGGAATCAGTAGTACATGTCCTTCTTATCACAATATGAAAAATTCAATAAGGAGTTGTTATGCTTTTACAAATGCTTAGTTGTTTCAATGTTTATAAAATGATACTGCAAATCAACCATTTGATTAACCATATCTAAAACGTGGTCTATAACGCCCATAACGAGATGGAGGCTTCCTTTTACGCTGGCAGTTTCCCTCAATGAATGCCTTTAGCTCTTTGAGTTCTTCAAAGGCTTTATCTATTCTATCGTATATTTCCATCACATATTTTTCACCAAGACGTTCTTTCTCTTTCAAGTTTTCCATTCCAGTTTCAACTTCGTTGACGGTTTGTGCCACTTTTCCCACTTCTTTTACCACTTCAATTACGTCAGCTTCATTATTTCCACCACCAGTATTTGTGACTGAAGGAGCTGAAATACCAGGAGGTGCAGATGCACCATTCCCAGCTCCACCATTTAAGCCATTGAGCGCATTGAGGTTTACACCACCGTCGTTTGCAGCACCAGCACTAGCACCAGCACCAGCACCTAAACTATTGATAACATTGCCAGCCATTTTCGCAAGGTTTGCGCCGCCATCACCACCACCACCTAAACTATTAATCACTTGGCCAGCCATTTCCGCAAGCTTTGCGCCACCATCACCACCTCCACCACCACCACCACCTAGCCCATTGATAACATCGCCAGCTATTTTTGCAAGGTTTGCGCCACCATCACCACCTCCACCACCTAAACCATTAATCACTTGGCCAGCCATTTTCGCAAGGTTTGCAGCACCAGCACCACCTCCACCACCAGCACCTAAACCATTGATTATTTTGCCAGCCGTTTTCGCAAGGTTTCCAAGGTTTCCACCACCAAAGAGGTTATTTAACATGCTGCCGAAGAATCGTTTTGAACCTTTATGGTGATGACCTACAGAATTCAAAGTAATAGTTTCGTCGATTTGATATGATATTCATATGTATAATCACTTTAATTTCGAGAAGTTGCATATATAGTTATAAATCTAATTTAACCGATACATAACATCATTTGGGGACGAAACACGACAGTCTTAGGCTATGAAATGTCGACAACTCAAGCAAACACCTTCTACACTTTTATGACAAAATTCAAAATTCAAGTATGCTGGAGTAACCAAATTGTTCCACACAGAACATATACCTCTATGTTTGACTGTATGCTGTTGATTTTCATCAGCGCTCCCGTCATCGTATATATTTGTTTGTTTGTGATGTTTGCAACGAACACCTAGAACAACGAACAACCAGATATGCCTTGATTTATCTACTTCTTTAGGGAATGTTCATGGTTAATAGGGGAGTTTCATAATCTACTAGACAGTACAGTACGGACAGTAGCTCAATGAACACTTCCACGACGACCAATAATAGGAGAAGGGTTACGGTTAAGGTTGCGGTTAAGGGTTAGGGACGACCAATAAGGTCGTCGAGTGAATGTCCAGTCGAGGAAATATCCAGTTGGGCTACTGTCTCTTGGGGACAGATTTCGATTGGGATATTGTTCTAAAATCAATCATATATATCTTTATCATACAAATTATTTGAATAGGGGATAAAGATGAAACATTGTCGCCTTACTTGCTAAGAAAGCAAGGAGTACCACCAAGGTGAAAATCGTGTTCATGTTACCACAATCTAAATAAAATCGGTGAAAATTTTAGAGGCTATTTCGATTAATTGAAAATAAATGAAATTAAATTGTTATTTTTATATGGAAGAAAGGTTGAAGTAATTCTAGTAGATTATAGTGTGCAATTATACTATTACTAGATACAATTGCGCGCAGAAAATTGCAATATCAAGTGATTAACATTTACTTTTAGGCCTGGTTCAGACCTGACGATTACGATGATTAAAATTTAGTGTAATTATCATAATCGTCATAATCGTCTAATGTGAACACTTTTATAATCGTCGTAATCGTTGTATGCGCCTGGCGTTTGCGACGACAAAATGTCAAGTGTTTAGAAATACTTGAGAGTGTTCACACCTAACGATTGGCAGTTACGACCATTCATTTTTATTTTAATCGTCGTAATCGTCAGGTCTGAACTAGGCTTTAATGTTAACTAACACGAACTTCTAATGTGGACAGTTGAAAACCCTTATTTTGTTCTCATGTCTCGTTTAGTCAAACTACTTTGAACAAATTATTGTTTTAAAATCATGGATCATCAGGGCAAATATAAATATCAGAAAATAATTTTCTCTTCGATTTTTTTAGAACGACTCATGTACACATACAAAAGTGCTTGCCAAATGTTATTCTTACGATCTAAAGTTAAGTAATGAATGATAATTTCGGAAAGATACAATATTGAAAACATTGATCCAAATACAAAGTTTACAAAACAACATCCCTTAAAAGCTCATACATAAAATGTTTGATGGCAACTTACTGAATAACTGGATAATCATGTACAGCTCTCCAACTTAAACAGCTTCCAATCTTCCACTGTCTTTAAACTAAGGAACCATTTATAATGGTCTTGTCCAGGACATAAGAAATAAAATGCGTAGGAATTAAAATTCTCGATGGAATTGTACATAATTAACCAGGTATCCTTTTTTGTTTCAAGTCATCCATACTGAAGCAGGACTGGTAGAGATGGCGGTGACAGAAATAGCCTCGAGGTCCAGTTACCAAGAGTTCAAGTTGTTAAACAAAAAAACAAAAGAAAAACAAACACGAGCTACGAATAGCAACTATAATCTTGACCAAAGTCGTTAACGATGAAATCTTTTTCTTCACTTTCTTATGTGAGTGTTATGGCATGTTTGTAAACCTGCAAAATTCAACACCGCAATCAAGCCATTCTAATAACTCTGGTCAACATAGCAAGTTATTGAAATTAGTTAACAATGAATATCAAAGTGTCAGGACAATCCCCCCCCCCCTGTTGCCCCTGGATGATTTCCCCCTGGAAAATTCCCACTCGGAGGGGAATCATCCGGGGGAAATTTTCCATGGGGAATTGTCCTAGTATCGAATATCAAGTACCATGAAAAACAACAAGTTAGTCTACATATCCTTTTATTCGAAAGATATCACAAAACCATACAATAATAATTACTATTCTTTGTCAAAAAAATCGTTTTGTTTTGGCTTTTGGCATACGATGCTTTTGTAAGAATATGGTACTTTGAGCCCTTATAAAAATTTGGTCAGGAATATTGTTAAAGTATACTTCTAGCACGTAATACTGATACCACTAATACAAAATATTATATAGTCCTAAGGTAACATTCAGTAGTCATAAACAAGAACATAAAGATGCCGCAATCAATATTCTACCAGCGGCGGATCTAGAGAGTGTAAGCAATTCAACCATAAAAGAAAAAAGGTTCACATAATCCCAATGTAGATTGAATTCAAAAATAATGTTAATGCACTTCTGCCCTCTAGATCTGCGGCTGACACTACTACTTTGGAACGTTTTCAATTTCAGTAGGCTCTTTTACAGTATTCTTAATTTTATATTGTATTAATATTTTCATAAAAAAGCGTGTAGTTATTAATGAATAAATAGGCATTTCAAAAAGCTATGAACCGATCACCAAAAATAGTTGGTTGGGCATTGTAGAGAATGTGCAGTCTATTTTCCATATCTACTGTTAATCCGGCTATCCAAAGTGCTGATGGAGTTTCTGTTCTGTTCAATTTCACCTTCCACATGCGCCATTTGTTGAACATAATCCTCTTTCTTTACTTTCTCTCCATCCATGAGCTGAAAAAAGGCGCCAACAGCTCCCATCACAATCTCAGGCGTCATAAGTGACTGTAAATTTTGGAGAAATCTTTTTGAAGGTTTTTCTGAAGAATCTATAAAAGAAAACTTCCTTAAAAGAAAAGTCATTTTTCCCCTATTGCTTCTAAAGACTATCTACACTTATATGAAAGGTAAGAATATCAAGAATTTTTGAAGATTTCCCCGGTGAAATTGTAAGTGAAAAAATACCTAAAATTTCTAAAATGTTTTAGTGTGAGCCAGGCAGAAATTTTCGCGGTTCGAAAAAAAACGCGAACATTTTGTATTTTACAGAATTAATTTTTGCGGTTTAGTAGGGAAAATGCATTTCGCAGAATTATTTTTTGCGGTTCAGTAGGGAAAATGCATTTTGCGGGAATTTGCTTTCGCGGATGAACAAAAATTATATTTTACCATAAATGAAAATGAAATTTTGGGACGATTTTTTGACAATTCTCATTCAAAAATTTTATAACAATGCCTTTCAGTTGATTTCTAATTATTATCTCGTAAAGGGAATTTTCGGTCATCAAATGAAACTTTTTACGTTGATAATTCGTCAAATTTTTGAAGAACCACGAAATTTTTTGAAGGGAAAATTTCTGACAAGAAAGTAATAAGAAAATGAGAAATGAACCCCCCACCCCACTTTCCATATAATTTAATACAAACTCACTTTTGATCTTGGAACGTTCTTGCGCAAATTTCTCAGCCAAAGAAGACAGCTTAGAGTGCTTCTTGCACACTCCATCTAAAACAAAGACAATTACATTAAATTTGAATTTTCGTTTCATTGGAAATTTTAAAGGTTATCACAAGGTTCAAGTAACAACACAAACAAAGTATATTGTCCTTTAACTCATTACCTGCAGTGAAAAAGACTAAAAGGGTTAGTAATATAGCTGCCTTCATCTTCTGACCTATAATAAAGAAAATAATATCTTTTATCAATCATTAAAACGCAGAAGCGTAAGGCTCTGGGCGATACTTCGATGTTTCCATACTTTGTATAGAGGGGCTTGTTCGAGAAGGGCACTTAATTGAACAATTAAAATTTACACAAAATGACGCAAGAAGTGTACCCGTTGTGACTAAACAGCAGAGAAAAAGGATAAAATTAGCTAACTCAAAGATGGAATTCTAAGAAATCTGTTACATAAAGTTGGTCGCTATCTCTATGTGAGGAATAGTTAACTAAAATTTCTGTTGGCTGTAAGAACGTACCTGTAAATTGTCCTGTCGCCAAGAATCTGTAACGTGTCCTGTCATAATGAACCTGTAATGTCGTCACATGCCTTTGACGTGTCGTGTTGCTGGTTTTTAAAGCAATCAATCCGTTCTGGACGTCCGCAAAAATTTAAATTTAAATTCTATCTTTTATGCTTAACACACACTTAACGCATTATGCTATCAGTATATTGTCATTTACAGATACGGATATAAACCTGTGCATATCGGTCACCCTCTGTTCCGAAGACAGTTTCTACTATGTTCAGTGTACGCTATATAGCATGTCTCCTGTGTACAGGGTTGACTGTTATATTAAGCAATCTTGCTAATGGAGGGAATATTAATTTCAATCTCATGATATAGATAGTCTTAAAAACAAGTATACATTTTATAAGTGATCTATTGGGAATAGTGCTAAGAATCATTGGCAAACATTATCAGGTGGACTATTCGCTAAAGAGACATATAGATATGAAGAAGCGATACAAGCAATGACTTAGGTATCTAGAGAGGTAGATATGGATAAGGTGTTTTTATTGTCGACGCATCCAATATATTCAACTCGATCAATAGAAAGTTTCAGTAACACTATCGTACGTAATCAAATGCTATCAACATCCTTCACGATCAATAAGTTTTGATCAATAGAAAGAAACATCCATCGCGATTATTAGTGTTACGAGAAAAATCAAATCTTCTCAGGAGGTAAAGATGGGCCTTTGGTGTTACCCTGTTCAAAAGAAGTAACCATTCAAAACAATGGTATATATGCCGACAATCTGAAAGATTCAGTAATCTAGAAAGTTCAGCAAAATTAGAAAATAGTTAGATCATATCATTTTAAATGAGCCTCTTCTGAGCTACAACCTAATCCAAAAGGAATCTTGTGTTGTGGTCAGCAAGATTTGCAATTGAAGATATTACGGGGAACTGCGTGAACGATAAATCTAGCGCCGCAGCGGTATGATACAAAAACTTTTCAAAGCAACATGCCACAGCCGATTCCACTACAAAAAGTGAACTTCAGGAGCTGCGTTAACTTCTTTTAACAGTGGATAACATCAAAAATTCAGCTATCATACCTTGAGTGTTGTATAGGAAAAAGGCTTTCACCTTGAGTTAGCTCACAATGTCAAATTTGAAGTCTTTTTAGTTCATCAATTATTTATTAAAGAAGCGAAGCATATTTCTGTATAATAAAAGTTCATTCATGCTGAGTTATTTAGTTGTTTTTTAGAAAACTCATAATGAAAAACATGATCAGCCAAAATAAATTTTGAGATGATTGATAACAATGTTCGAATAGAATTTATGCAAATAACTGTCATTTCAAAAATCAATAACTAACAAAACGAATAGTAAGAACATCCTTGTGGGGAAATTTGTTGAAAAATCACTGCAAAGGAGGTCATTTCTATAGAAATATACATGCTATTTCAATAACAAAGCTCTTCGTTGCAGTGACTTTTTGAAGATTTTCCCCACTGGGAAAGGTGTTTGTTATTCTTATTTACATGCTCCTCGACTAAACTTTTTTATGGTAGTCAGCAAAATATAATCATAATGATTGGTTAAAATCAGTTTGAAATTCCGGAGTGAAAGCCTTTTTCCTATACAACACAGTTTTCACTTTTCAACATTTACGTACAGTAGAATCTCTCTTACTCGAACCTCCATAGCAATTCGAATCAATTTTATGGTCCCTTTACCTTTGTAAAGAAACCTCCGTAATTCGAACTTTCTATAAATCGAACATTTTTTCGATTTCTTCAGATGTTCGAATAAAATAGAGTATGTTGTAATTGATTTAACTTCAGGTCACATGAAATGTTTTGCGTCAAAATCTCGATTTGAAAAACCACTTTAAAATCTCCAAAATTGGTTCCAGTGACATGTGAACATCCTCATAAAAATATCATGCAGAAGCAGAATCCTTTTTGTTTTTGCAATTCCCCATACCAAAATCCCCAATCATGGGAAACATCGTTTAGAAACTTCTACGTCTAATAATCGCAGATTGGTATACTGTTCTCTCAATATGTCAAGAAATTGTCAATAGTCAATATTTTGAGAAAATGCATGCGAAAGTTCACTTTAAGGAGGCATTTTTTGATGAAAGCGTTGATCTAAAACAACAATTTGATCTCAGAATATTTTTTTAGTGCTGTTCTGAAAAAATGAAAAAAAAACCCAAAAAAACAAAAACAAAAACATTTGACAATTGAAAATTAAAAATTTCTCTATTGAGTTCTCAAGATTTCAGGATATATGAACTGCAACAATACCAATAACCAAGCAATTTGGACATGTAGGAAAATGGCAGAATTAAAAATGGAATGATGTCAAATCATCACATTATGTTGCGTCATCGTCACGTCGTCGTCATGTAATTGTGCATGAAAATCTTTGGTTTCTCATTTATTCTCACGTATTTCCTCTTTTTTTGACCCAGTTTAAGAAAACACTGTATTAAGCACTCACTTAATTTTGAAAACAATCAACAAATACCCGAACTCCTATTACCCAGTAAAAACAAAAACGAGTTTCAAAGAGGGAGTTAAAGATAAGTTCCAAAGACGTTAAGTTGGTTTAAATTAGATTTTAATCTACGGTAAACCAACTTGAAATAAATAAAATAAATAAATAAAGATAATGAACGGTGGTATGTAGAGCTGAGGGTTGCACTATGCGGATGTCAGTAGAAATAGAACAATTGAGAAATGGTCTGGTAACGATCAGCTGTTTTTTACAAAGCCCTTAAACAAAGTTAAAAAAATGATTGGCTTCCTCGTGGAGATTATCTCACAAGAAAACTGCTGACACACTTTTTTTTCGACCTTATGATAGTTCATTATCTTTAAAATGGTCAGATATTTCTGCCAAACAAGATTTTCAGGAAACACGTAAAGTTAATTAATTAATGATTCGAGATACAAATACAAAGTAAATCCTAACCTCTAAATGATGCTCAAAAGATTTGCTCTTTTTCGATAAATCATTCAGTTTTATTTTTCTCAAAATGTTCTTCAAAGAATGAATTCGTCATTATTCGACATTCAGTATAAATTTAACATCCACAGCATGAAAAGCAGTTTAGGCAACCATTTTGAATTTCGTGTTTACCTTGCGCATAATTGAAGGTTTACAAACCGAGTGGGCAAAATCGTCAAAGGAAATCACGCCGGTGAAGAGCATTTTTATTGAAATAGTATGTATTTCTATAGAAATGCACTCATTCGCAGTAATTTTCAATAAATTTGACTACTGGGTTATCTTAAGGTTCTTGCTAGTGTGCTTCACAAAAAAGATTCATAAAGATTCAAGGAGGTTCACATAAAAATGACAATATATTTCCCCAAAGTTGAGAAATTGGAATTCCGTATTCATCGTGACAGTACAAATTTCCATGGAAAATATTTTACCTAGGATCTCCTTAATCCATCTTGCTAGACAAACTTATGTAATGAGAATGCTCATCGACCTTATCACTTCATAGTTGGCAAAATCGTCAAAAAGTCGCTGAGATGAAGAGCATTTTCATTGAAATAGTTTGTATAATGCTATGGAAATACACTCCTTCGCAGCGATTTTTCAGCGAATTTACCCACTGGATTATCACTTATCACTTATCATTAATTATTCACTTATTACTTATTACTTTTATCACTTGCAATATTTGCAGACGATTTAGAAGGTGAATAAAGGTACTGTAGGCAGACCGAAAAAATAAAAATTTACATAAATGCAGCTAATAATTCCCCTTAAATAGCTGAATATCTTTGCAGAACATGCAATGAATGTAATACTATACTATTAAGAACAATATTAGAGACAACATTACTGCGAAGAGAAAAATCATTTTATCAACAATAAAACCAATATAGTTTTTCAAGACCCCTCTTTATTTTATACTGACTTGTAATTCTTCAAAATTATTCACTTCCTCCCAAAAATTCACAATACCAGTTTCAGCATGTTATAAAAATTGCAACCAACAAATTTGAAATTATTGAAAATTGTAAAGACAATGACTCTCAAATTCAAAATCAGCAACTTTGAATCGTACTTTAATGGAATTTGAAGAACATCCAACATTTGGTCAAAACTTGCCCGGAACTTTCCGAATTTTGTACAAATCTGAAAACATGGATGGTGTTGATTTCGGATTTGAAAGTCAGTTTTCAGATTTAGCCAAAATTGGACATTTGCCTGTCATATACGTTTCGCCTACTTAAATCATTTGGTTGTATATTGAGACATGAAGCTTATTGTCGAACAGTATTGCAGTTGTGAGATACGTCCAAAAGTCTTCAACCCATGCAACTTCTTGAAATTATATTTCAAAGGCTTTGCTCTACTACGGGTGTTCTAAAGTCAACTACGAACTACTAAGAACTGGGACCAAAATTTCTACAAGGTAAAAACAAGTCAATGAACTAAAAGTTATCGATAGAAAAAACATTACAAATAATCAGAAAAGTCATTTCTTCCTCATTTAAGCTTCAGTTTTATTAAATGCAGGATTATCAAAAGTTTCACTTTTCATGTTTTTTATAGATGCATGGTATCGTTTTCTCAAGCGGGAAGCAGTTAAAACAGTCACTAGCAATACCAATATAACTGCCAAAGCCACAGCTATGATTGCATACGTGGTGTAACCCGAACTGCTGGAATCGCTCACATTTGCGATATAACAAAGCAAACTTCTGTAATGAATCATTGATGATATTGGAATCGAAACTGACGAGTTGGCAGAGCATGTCCCGTTAATGTTGCTTGCATTATTGTTAATGGTAAATTTGTATAAATTGCAGCTGCACTTCAGATTGTTCCTAGTCAACAATACACTCTTCAACATTGTGTTGTGCTTTAAAAGACCACTAGGTATGGTTGTAAGCAAATTGTCTTGCAACGAAAGAAAATTCAAATTATGCAGTCTTGAAAAAGAATCTTTGTCTATTTTTGTAATGTTGTTTTTTGAAAGATCAAGCATTTGTAGCGATACCAAACTGTTAACTTCGTTTGATAACGACTTAAGATAATTTTGAGAAATGTTCAATTTTTGAAGTTTGTGTGAGAATGAGAATTGCACTGCAGCTAATGAGAAAATTCGGTTTCTGTCAAGGTGGAGTTCAAGTAAGTTGGTCAGAGATTTTAAGGATGTATTACCGATCACTTTAATTTGATTATTTGAGAGATATAGCAGTTGAAGATGACGGAGTTTTTCAAATTGATTCCCAATACGTGTGATACTATTATTGCTCAGATCGAGTGAGATCAGCTTATTGTTGTTCTTCATGAAGGGCATCTTTAGCGACACAAACTTGTTAGAGCTAAGATTGAGATTTTCAATATCATTAGACAGTGGAAATGTAACTTTTTCAATCAAATTCAATGAAGCATCGAGTTCTTGTAATGATGCCACTTCTGTAAGTGAAATTTTCGTTAATCTATTGTTATGTACATGCAGCACTTTCAAATCCTTCAGTCCCTTTAAATGTCTTTTGTTAAATTTAAGCAGGCGATTGTTGCTTACTCGCAAATCCATCAATTTGCTCAGATTTGTAAATACACTCCTAGGTAGCGATACAAGGTGATTCGTATCTAAATTGATGTGCTTGAGGTTATGAAGGTTTGCAAAAGTATTTTTTGGTAGCTTTGTTATTTTGTTGCGATCAAGAGCAAGGAATTCCAGTGAAAATAAATCTGAAAATGTTCCCTTTAGAACGTCCGTGATGACATTGCCTTGTAATTCAAGATGTGTCAAATGTTTTAAATTTTTAAAGCTAGTGTTTGCAAGATGATTGATTTGATTGTCTGCTAAATTGATTCTACTTATATTGCCAATACCATAAAACGCCTGATAACCTAAACTCTTTATTTCGTTTGACTGCAAATTCAATTCCTTCAGATTTCGAAAACTTCTTAATTCAGTCTCTTTAAATGACTTACGAGTCTCCAATGGTTGTCCAAAAATGTCTGGCACTTTCTCAATGTTGTTAAAGCTAAAATCGAGTCGACTGAACCGATTTGTTGCAGAGAAAATAATCTGTTTAATAAAATTCTTTGAAGCATCTAGCTCTTGTAATGATGGCACTTCTGTGAGTGAAATCTTTGTTAATCTATTATTATGTACATGCAGCACTTTCAAATCCTTCAGTCCTTTTAAATGTCTCTTGTTAAATTTAAGCAGGCGATTGTTACTTACTCGCAAATCCATCAATTTGCTCAGATTTGTAAATACACTTCTAGGTAGTGATACAAGGTGATTCGTATCTAAATTGATGTGCTTGAGATTATGAAGGTTTGCAAAAGTATTTTTTGGTAATTTTGTTATTTTGTTGTTACTGAGGGTCAACGTTTCTAACGATATCAGGTCTTGGAATGAAGTTTCTTGAATACCATGTATCAGGTTGCCATGAAGAGACAAGTGCTTCAGCATTGTCAACTTCTTAAAACTTTCATTCGATATTGATTCAATTCTGTTATCATCTAAGTGAAATAGTACAACATTGGGAATTCTTTCAGATAGATTATTGTTCAATTTTCGTATGGAATTCGATCGCATGTCGAGTACTGTCAAATTTGGCAAACGTGATAAAATAGCATTGTTTATGTACGTTATATTATTTCCTTGAAGATAAAGTTCTGTTGTAGTTATATCAATGTTGATGAAATTTGTCATTCCAGTAAAAGAGCAATTTGTGATGTAGCGCCGAGATCCATCTTGATAGCAACTACATTCATCCGGACATATCCCATCTTCAAAGTTTAAAACAAGCACCGTTGAGTGAAACAAGATTACAAAAAACCACTTCGTTTGTATCATGTTTGTAAACACTAAAACAATGGTCTATGTTAAAATATTTTTGTAAGTATGACATTTTTAAATGCAATGGAAACATTTATAAGCAATCAGGAAATATGACTACTAAGCAATATTGATAATTTTCATAAACTGGTTTCTATAAAGGTCAACATAATTTTTGTTTCAACACTTGACACTTGTTTCTTATGTTTTGAATACATAGTTTTTCCAGTCTGAAATGCTCTAATAGCGGTCACCTTTAGCGCTTTATTCAAAGATGACATCGATCCGACTTCAACGCGCGTTCTAAAAGCTCCAACCAAACAAAATACAACACCTGATGAAAAGTATGGTCAGCAATCAGCGTTTAAAAAAGATGTCATTCAAAAATATCGAGAGAAAAAACACTATCACACAATTTCATATTGTGAATGAGAAAGATGAACTCAGTTTACGTTCATGATATAACTGTTTTACCCAAAACCTTTTAGGGTACTTGTTTGTTTTTGTGTTTCTTTTTCATCATTATCTATTGTTCAATTCGTTGCTTTTGTAACATTTTAACTGAAAATGTTTTGCACTTGTGGAGAAACCAATATTCTGATAAAACGTCACCTATTATTTGATCATTTTACAAACTAAACCACAGAAGAAAAACAGTTGGTATTGAGGTATTTCAGTGATTCAATATATTGGCGTGATTAATTAATACTGCGGAAAATACAACAATTGATTGACACTCAAAATTTCCCTTCATAATAACGGACGTTGATGAAAGAGTACACACAAAAGATTCCAACTATATAAGAGGACTCAAAATGCTAAAAATTCCGTTTTTTTAGTGTCTTTTTCTTTAATGTTTTGTTGAACTTCTATACTAATCTGGGTCAAATACGTCATAAGATAGATAAAAAGAATTGCGTTTGCTATTGAAAACACATTGAAAACTAATTGCAATTTGAAATCATAAAGATTTATTAAAACTTGCGAAACAGTGGCAGCGACAAAAATTGTAAAGTAATTGTTTTTTGTTTTTGCAAATTAGAGTGTTATTACTGATCGTCTTAATTGATCGTTAAGAAGATAATTTTCCAAACATATGTGTTTTTTTCAAACTTATTATACTTATTGTGGTTGTCACTCTTGTATTTCATGCGAGAGATCGGGGTTCATTTCCACTTGGCGGCGAGTCACCACGCACGAGTGAATGTACCATAACGCCTAGTCGACCCATTGGTAGATGATACAGCGGGTGTTGTAGGAGGTCATCCAGAAGAGCACAGGCCCTTGATTAGGTTTGTGTCACTCATGAGAGTGTCAAATACTTGGTGCCTCCAACCTAAGTTGTGGCCCTCCTGAAAAGCAGATGCAATAGCAAATGAGTGGGGCTAGCCACGTAAAACAATACCAAATAAATAAAAATAAATACTTTTCATTTTTTTAAAAAAAAAATAACATATATCTTAAGAAAGGTAAAAGCAAGGCTTGTTGTATGGGAAAATATGTGCTCCGTCTCGGTGCTGGGAGGGAAAATACATTTTTTATGAAAGTTTCTTCAGACTTGTCAAAGCAAATGTCACAAATTTAGTCAAACAAGGTTGAATATCGCCATCTCACACACTCCCTCATAAAACGTTGTTTGACTAAGGTTGCGATGCATTGATGTACGAAGTAGTTTTTGGTCAACGCATTTTGCGATCAAAAGAACTTCCCAAAAACCATTTCTTCTGCTTTCTTTTGCTAATTCAACAAATCTATTTTCTTCCAAAATAAAGTTTCAATTGTCCCTATAACATCCAAATAACATCTGTCCGCAGCGACATTAGTGACCTTAAGCAAGGGCGGCGGAGGTGGTTCCCAGGCGGTATTCACCTCGAAAATTTACAAATACGCATGCGCAAAATGGGTAATTCCCTGCGCGAATTCCTCTGCCTTGATATCTGAAACGGGAAATCAAAATAAACTCGTTCTGTGTGAGGTTTTCAAAATATCTGGAAATATCATGGATCAACAACAACAACAACAACAACAACCAAATAAAAGAAAGTAAGTGCATTTTTTACTAGCTTTTTGTATTTTCTTTTATCATAGGACGTTTTTGATTTAGTTTGCACTGAAATTTGAATGTTTTTTCATCTCATCTTAAGTCCTAATTCCTCAAGTTGTTGTTTTGGTTGTTGGTTTGAGCTAGGCTAGCTATATGATGATAAATTTTTTGGTCTATCGACATATTTGTCCCTATTCTTTGGTTCTTTTAATATTTGACATGTATGTGTCTACAGTATTAGTTATTGCAGTGTTTTCTTTTCCCAGACCTGTGATGATTTGGAATAAAATACATGAGGAAATTCTATGTCGTGAAATTCTCACTTATGAACCTTTCAACTATAAAAGTGGAACAGTGCAACGAGGTGAAGCTTGGAAGCTCATAACAGAATCTCTTAATAGACTCGATAATCCAAAGTTTTCTGTACCTCATTGTGGTGTTCGTGAAAGATATACAGTTCTTGAACGTAATTTCAAACAGAAAATTGCTGCTGAAGAAAAGGCAACTGGGATTTCTCCTGATGAACCCACAGACCTCAAAAAAGCACTCGAAGAAATTGTGCAAAAATTTAAAGATATTGAGCTCACCGATATAGCAAAAAGGTGTTAGAAGAAAAGGAACGGCAGACAGCAGCAGACCATGAGACAACAATGCATGGAAACATTCAAAGAGTCAGAAAAAAGAAAGGGTGACGAAGGAAGTGCAGATAAGGAAAATGGAAAACGTAGAAGAAGATCTGGAAACGTACCATAGCATACTTACAAGAAAAAATGGAATCAGACAGGCAGCTAAAAGAAAGAGAATTGGACATTGCACAGTTACGAGAAGAGAATTTACAAAGAATGATGTTACAACAGCAACAACAAAATCAAAGTATGTTGAATTTGTTGTTCCAAATGCAAAATTCAAATCAAAATAAGAACTAACTGGGAACTAAAAACATTTGTTGAGTTGTTTTGAACTGTTTGGAAAGCTGTTATTTTGAGATTTGTTTTGTTTTTGTTTGTTGTTCTAAATATCAGAGATGTGTTTTTCTCCTACATAGAATAATATTCTTGGTATCTTTCTGATCTTTTAAAAACAGTTTGTCAATGAAAATGTCAAGTAACTCAGTTTTTATAGTTTTAATAACAAAAAATTCTTTCTATTTGGACATTTACACCTCAAAGCTGAGTTTTGAATTATTATTTTGCATAGATCTGTTTGTATTGGTATTTATATTTTGTTAATCATACATTTTGTTATTTATGGATGTAATATTATAAACTTTTTAAACTTGTTAATATTACTATAGTAGGTTATTTTTTGTCTCAACTGAAAAAAAACAACAACATAAAATGAGAGAACAATTTTTCTAAATAAACTTTTTATCTGTTACAAGATTGTATTAAAAATATAAACAATTTTTCCTTTTCATCATGCCAAGTAAGTTTCAATATTTGGAGGATCACCATCAAAGCATTGAGAAACTTGATTTCCATATAAACAGGTTCTGCAGTTTTGCAAGAAAGCACAAACAATGTACATTTTACCAACTGCACTTAAACGAACCTTCAAATTTTTCTTTAAGTCCATGAACTTGAAATAGTTGATAATTTCTAATAACCATTCAACAATCACTCTGACTTTACTCATACTTTTGTTGAATTGTGCTTGATCTGGGGTTAAACCAGGTCCTCTGAATGGAGCTTGAAGGTGGGATCTTAAAGCATGCGTGTATCAAAACGTCCATTCAGTTTTTTACTAAAATCAATGTAAATTTTTACGAAAAATTGATTTTTGGATTCAATTTCCAATTTTCAATTTTTAAAAGTTTAATTAAATTTGACGTTGTAATTGATTTTGAGTATACTTACTTGATAACAACTTACCCATATGAGCGTTTATAATGTTACATTTTACCATTCAGTTTATCAGACAGAGGACTGGGAACAATGTAAGACGGGGGAACCACTGAATAAAAGTGTGACTTGATCTCCTGCTGCACGACATTTTTAATCATTCGCCTTGTTTTAGTAAAACTAAATTGCGCTAAACCCTGTGATGGAGAGTTCTAGACATTCGAAAATTTTATTGTTATTATAATGTGGCGATTGTCGATTAGCAGACAGTTTCGTGTAAAGAAAAGCAAATAGTTCGTCTAAAAAACAAGTAGCGTGTTATAAGGAAGATGATTTTGCTCAAGTTTTGTTATAATAACCGAGAAATATCTCTAAGAGATAGCTAAGTTGCACAAAGTAATCTTAAACGAAGTTTTCAAGTAAGTCGATTTATTGTTTTTCTTTATGGATTATTTGATTGCTGCCACGACGTAATTGTAATTAAACTTTTTTACCCAGATTTCAGACACAGTTAGTATTCAGTTAATCGAACGTTCATCTGGTTGTCATGAGTATGCCAATGATGGGAAATTCAATCTTGGCAATGATTACCAACAGGGAGCTGTATTCGAAGTCATCATTGGAAATTCCACTGTTGCTTCCTCGACTGTAACAATTACATCATTGAATACAATAAATAATTCAATGTTTGAGTCGCCTCAAGTTCATCAGCAAACTCAATCAAGTAGCGTTTCAACACCACTAAATAGAAGAACTTCATTAGCTGTAGTGAGAATTGTGCGGGCTAATTTGAATGCGTCTGGGAAACCTATCAATATGCATCGTTTGAACCATACCACGCATGTACCTATTTATCGTGAAGATCAAGCCACGCTATCATATGTTTTGCAGTACATCAGAAGGGAAATGGGATGCCGTGACTTGGAAATTGTTGGACCAAATGGAATGAAGTACTTTCATGAAGAAGGGACTACAGGTAAAATCTGTTGGTTGTCTCACAATTGTAAGGCAGTGCATATTTGAATACAAAAAAATAATTTAAACATAAAAAAACATGGACGAATAATAAAGTGCTGTGAAGGAATACAATTCCAATACACTACAGACATAGTTGGCTATGTTATCTATATATTATTAGCCGATTCTCCGTCTGTTTGTTTGTTTGTTTGTAAGTCACGCAAAATGGTAGATGTGAACTGCGAAAGAGAGTCAGCAATGTAAGATCACACATAAATTATTTCTCGCGACGTCAGTGTGAAACCATTGTATTGAGACCCTAATCGAATACGACGTTTAGGGAAAATTATCTCGGTAACCAATAGAGATAACTGACGTTTTTTGGGGTCCGCGATACAGGTTATGGGGTGACGAAAAAATTTAGGCCAAATTTTTTTTGCGACGGGTGTGTGACGTCATCAAAATCTTTGATCGACGATATCTTTGTAACGGTGCGTCGTAGACATATCATCCCATAAGTTTTCTTGCTCAGAATTTTGAGCTCTACAAGATGGTAACACTTTCTATTGTCAATTCCTTAATTCCATTTTTCGTGAACTCTTTGGGAGGTGACACAACGCAGGCTGAACCTGGGCGGCGAGCAACGCCGCCTTGGCGGCTAGTCTATATATTAATAGCCGATTCTCTGTCCGTTTGTCTGTTACGCAAAATGGTAGATATAAACTGCGAAAGAAATCAGGAAGTCAGCAATGTAAGATCACACATAAATTATTTCTCCTCTTGTGCGCGACGTCAGTCTGAAACCATTGTATTGAGACCCTAATCGAATGCGACGTTTAGGGAAAATTATCTCGACAACCAATAGAGATAACTGACGTTTTTTGGGGTCCGCGATACAGGCAATAGGGTGACAAGAAATTTGGGTCTAATTTTTTGGGGGCTTGGGTCTGTGACGTCATCAAAATTTTTGACCGACAATATCTCTGTAACGGTTGGTCGTAGCAAAATGTTCCCATACATTCTTTGATCAGTTTTTCGAGCCCTACAACATGGGCACACTGATTATTGCCAATTACTTAATTTTATTTTTCGTGAAATCTGAAGACGACAGAACGCATGCTGAACATGGGCGGCGAGCGACGCCGCCTTGGCGGCTAGTCTACTCTTAATTTCACAGACTTGAATGCCTGTACTTTGTCAATTTTATTTATCATCATACTTTATTTGTAAAATGGTTAAAGTTGGATAGTTCTTTTTAGTGGTGTCGCTTTCTGAAAGGTTGGATCTAGAAAACTATTTGCTGTTCCTAAAGAAGATATCGCGATGTTAAGTAAATATCCGGTTTCAGATTTGGATGAAGATGCCTTTGTACCATTAAAAAGAAGTAAATTTAGGAAAGAAGGAAACTCAGCAGAAATTACTAGACAATTGGAAGAAATCAGTCAGGATGTTAAGCAGATACTAAAAACGGCAACCAAATTTAAACTCAATGTTGGTTTTCTAAATACCCTCGAAGAATATTTTTCATGTGTTATATGCAAAACTTGTCCACCAAAGCTACCATTGATTGGCTGCAGGTCATGCAGTTCTTTCTTAGGATGTCAGCAATGTGTAGACGAGTGGTATGCAGGAGACCGGACAAAAGTATGTCCTAAATGTCGCAGTGTTAGGGGTTTAAGTGCTACATTCATAATGAAGGGGTTTGATGAGCTCGTCGACCAGACGAAATGCTTATTTCCCTCTTTTGATGAGGAAGAGATCAACGGCGACGACGACGTTTTTCTCCCACCAGCAGCTCTTTAAGCGAACTCCAAAAGAAATACAGATCACGTGTTTATGTTTTTGTTGATATTTTATTTCATGTATTACGGTAGTTCTCATAAAGATGTCTTGTATAATTGATATAAAAAAACAAAGCATTTTTAAAACTTTCCGAATTATTGTTTGCAATGTGATGAAAGATTGTTTCCCAACTAAGCAAATGCTTTTCACAAGCGATAGCACGTAACTCTTGTAATCTCGGATAACCTTCAAGCGCGTCTTTGCCAAAACCACTGCTACTTTTCAAAATCTTCCCAGTCAATTGAGTGTATAGCTTCATTGCATCCTCTGTTGGCAAGAGTCGGTCAAAGTCTATTTGAAACGTTTTGTTGTTTTTTTGGAACAAACTCAATGGAATACCTTTTCCTGCAAGAGGATCACAAGAACAATTTATTTTTCGTACAAACTTTCTTTGCAGCACTACTTTCAAAACATATTTCTTGCCGGGTATGCTGTGGTGATTCAAAGCGATTACAAAAGTTTCAATCCCAACCCTTGAGACAGCGCAAGTGATCCAAGACACTGCGAATCTAGTGCTGGCATTTCCCATATCAATGTGAGCCTCATTCACGATCTTGTTAAGCGCTTCCTTTAAGGGATAGTTGACTCGACTGTTGACTTCTACCCAAATCCTTTCAATTACATTATTCTAATTAATATGAAGCGTTGCGAATAAAGTATAATTCGTCATTATGTAAAAGAACTGACGAACGCCGGAAACTACAGACAAATATTACTCACGTCAGTTGATTTGGTTGATTTGAAAGGTTCGATTGCTGTATTCGTTCTGAAATTTCTTAGCTGCAAGAGAGTAGGAATGATGTCTAGGGTGGTTGTCTAGTTGAGCGGTTCCTGTCATTACAGCTTTCGTAGCCCAAATGGGGGCTTTAAATGCTCTAGGACCTCCTTCGCAGGACCCTCATTGATAACAGTACCTTAAGGAACTGAAGAGGCTATCCTGGGTAAACATTCGTAAATAATAATAATGATCCTGGGCGTGACAAATAAGATTAAACTCACCTCCACCATCTACTCGCATTTGGTCCCACATACCGTAATTATAAACAAAAGATCTAAACAAGATTTTATCTGGAAAGATTTGCTCATAACTACTTTGTTGATCACTTGTATACAAACGTTTTCAAATTACCTAAAAATTTTCTCATAGATGGATGGATTATTCTTCACCGGAATAGTTGTGTTAGAGAATCATGCCAGAGAATCCGTCACGTGCCAGTATGTGCGTAACCCCATACATCACCAATTTCTCATTCTGATCAATGTGGACTTTATGTCCAAAATAGTCAGCTTTGTAACATTTAGGATTTAGTGAACACCCTGCAGTTTTCGTCCTTTTCTTGTGGGATTCTGGATGCAACTTCTTCAGTGACCGGCCAACTCGACACTCCCCAACAGGTACACCTGTACTTCTCAGTAAACCAGTCATCATTTTTCGGCCGTATGAAGAACCAACATTTGAAAACAAAAAATTCTAAAGGAATAAGAATCGTAAACAATTAAAAGTTTTTTTAACTCTTTAAATGCTATACTTACACATAAAACTTGTAATGAAACTGTAGAATCCATGTAATTCTCATCGAACACAGATCGTTTATTAATATGATCTTCAGAACAAAAGCGGCGAACCGATCTTTCAGACAGCCCTCTTTCGTACGGATAAAGTTCTTTAAGATACATAGAAATTTCCAGGTAGCTTTTGCCCTCTCTTACAAGCTCTTCGATTGTATACTTTTCCAATGAAAGAGCCATGATTATCCTCCGAAAGATTTAACTTGTTGTTATCTTTGTCTGAAATTTTTATAAATTGTAGAGCTACCCCCCGTCTTTCCATTCATTAGCGAAGCACGTGTCTAGACCTCCCATCAATTTTGGCATATTCGATCAATTTTTTTCACATTTAATATCACACAAAATATTAACTTTTAGAGGTTGTGTGTCTATTTCATGATGCTCTTGAAGAACCTACAGGAGAAAATAGTAAATATGTTTACTTAGCTAGTTATATTTTGACATAATAATAAAATTGAAAATTGAAAATTGAATTCAAAAATCAATTTTTTGTCAATGTCAAAATTGATTCACACAAATAAACAAATGGACATTTCGATACACGGACGGCAGGGGACATCCATGGATGACCGAAACCAGTGAGTAACCCGTTGAAGTTATCATAGATGTGATTTAAAACTTTATATGAGATCGTGCTGAACTCTGGAACTGGTCTTCCAAACAACGGTATCATGTCTCCATATCGAATTGGGTAGGCAAACCTCTTAAAGAAGAATGCACAAAGTTTCCAGCCCATCAACTTTAGTTCTATTATAACAAATCAAATCATCTGGAATGCCTAGTAGATCTTTTAGCTCGTAAATGTCATTTTCTTGGAATCGAAAATTTGCATAGCATTCACTTTCATCCAAAAGATCAAGCTCAAATGATGGGTATTTTCAGTGAGGGAAGTCGGGATTTTTCGATGTGTTGACATCATACAGCAATAAAAAATCTTTATCACCCATAGAATCGTCATAATTTGCAAGTAAAAGGGCTTCTCTTAGTTCTCTGAAGCCAGGCATTTTGAATTACCTTATGATTAAAAATTTGAGGCTACCAATTTTGCTTACATTTTTCGCGCGATTTTTTTCTGTTTTGCTTAATCCCATTTTTTGACGGCGGTGATGATGAGGAGGCGGTATACACCGAATGCCGTCACGAAAACCACCGCCGCCTTAGCTTAAGGTCACTTCATCGTCAGCAAGAGTGTATTGAGCACTCTGCTGACATGCAAAATATAATGGAACTGTGGCCAGTTGGTGTAATAGATGTAACATCAACCTTGGACTCGAAAGGATCCAGGTTTAAAGCTGATGATCAGGCGAAACAAGCTTTTTGTGGGTTGTGTACAACATCCAATTATAATAACACTCTACGACTTAGCTTGACTTTGATTAAAAGTTTAATTAAAGTCATGACGTCGGATTAAAGTCAAAGTGTGTTTAATGTTCACGATAACTTTGCAATTTCATTCTGATGAATTCGACATTAGCAGTAGGCTGTCGATATATTTTGAGTGTATGTTTACTACAGTAGATCGTAACCAAATAACTCTAACACTAATTGAATTATGAAAAGAATACCGGAAACGTATACTCAATTCCTAGACATTTTAAAATAGTATCTAATACAAATTGCATAAAAACTTTAAGTTTGACAAATACAAAATAATGAAAGAAGAATAGATTTCATAATATTAACCTAAAATAATATACACCGACGGATTTATGTCCACAAATAATATTCGAATGTTATTTCTGTATTGCACATTGCCTAAATTGCTATTTCCAACAAAAAGAAATTGAAGAAAAACTCAATCAAGTGATCAGTGTCTTATTCGGACACAGTAAAAAACATCACAACATCTACTGTTAACCAACCAATAGCAGACACAAACATTGATTTTCGTACTATCATGAAGGAGGCGAAGGATGAAGAGCTTGCTGAAGAAGGTGAACAACGGCGTGGATCCTGTAACGTAATTCGAGCAGCGATGGTGTAGTGGTTAGTACCTTTGAGTGCGACCGCTGCGACTCGTGTTCGAGTCCAGTCATGTCGTATCTCAATGCACCACTCCGATGCGCTTTAAAAGCAGCGTGTCAGCCCATTAGGAGCCATCGACTGACTGCACACTGGCCTTCGGGCAAGTTAGAGCAATGCTATACGTATCTCTGGCGGTAAGTCAACTAATAGTTGCAAGTCGGCGGGCGGAAGAACCAACCATTACGGATGGAAGCCCAAGGACTGAAAACTCCCGTTACTTACTTACTTACTTACTTACTTACTAATTCTACATGGAGTGAAGGAAGATAGTAGTATCAACAGAGAAGATTGGAAAAAAGTGGATGAGGCATATGCTGTTTCTTTGATAGAAGCACTAAAAATTTCAGTAACTTGTAAATCAATTGTTAGAATTGGAACTGATCCTACAAAGAAGCGACCAATCAAACTGACGATGAGATCTCAAGATGACAAGATTATGAATAACCTGATAAATCTGAAGGGTCAAGTAATGTACCGAGATCTAAGTTTTACCGATGACTATACGCAAAAACAAAGACAAACCATTAAACATTAGGTGGAAAAAGCCAAACAAAAAAATGACGACGAAGCAACTGACGTGGTACTCCAAAAAACGGAATGTTCTTAAAGAAGTTGCTGAAGCGGAGCCCTACAGTCTTGCTACAGTAATTCAAGAAAACCAGTATAAGAAGAATCCACGAAGTAATGTTATTGCGACAATAATGAGAGTGACGTAATTCACACAGTAAAGAAGTTCAAGAAGGCTTTGGATAGACACTGGAAAAACGAGCCTACAAAGTTCTATCATCGAACTATGAATGATTCATAGAGGCTTCTTTTTTAGCCTGAGAATCTGTATTGCATTAATATATTATAGTAAACTCCCTCTAACACCCAAAGGACCACAAAAACTTTGATTTTTGGAAAGTTCGAATTTCGGAACTTCGATTTATAGAGATTGGAATGTATTAACCATCAACAAAAATCTGAGCAAGAGGTGTGTTAACAAGTACTTGAATAGACCTTTTCGGAAATTATGTCACTAGAGATCTTGTCTCGTTTCTAATGTGCTAAATTACTTGTGTAATTAAGAACGATAAAAAAAGTTCGTGTAAGATTTCCCCCTTGGGTATCATTTCTTTTCAAAAACGACACAAATGTCATTATTAAATGGTTTGAAAGCGATACAAGATGCGCTGTGACGTATTTTCCGAAAAGGTCTATAAGATGGCAGAATATAAAAACTTCGATAGTCTGTTATGAAGTACCTTATGAAACTACAACAGACAAAATATTCATCATATACAGGATTAACAAAAAATTTGGCCATCTGGTTATGATAATAAGTTATTTTTAATGAACAGACTGCACGAAAAGAAGGTTTGAAATTTTTTTTACGCGTGTAACGCAAAAGGGCGGGATAATTTGTTTACAACATTTAGCTTCGTACAATGCATCATATACAAAGTTTGAAATAGAACTTTCTGGTGTTTTTTACTACAAATACGGATAAAAACTACTTAAATTGTCGACAATTTACCTCAAATCTCGATTACGACTGGGGCAGGAGCTAATTGGACCCTTGTCGTGGATGAGTTTTGATGGTAAACAAAAATGTTTAAAAGAAGAACGTCATTTATATTAACAAGCCTATTAATTTTTGTGGTTGGTGTCGCGGCAGATGGTTATTTACAACCGAATCTAACCTTGCTGAAAGAAATGCAGGCTGTTAAGAAGGAGAGATGGTCCACGCGAATTTCTTATTACCGCAATCATGACTGTACGTTTCGTCTTCTAATATCTGGCGATATCGAGTCGAATCCCGGACCAGCACTGAAGTGCCCACAATGCCTCAAAACAATAAAAAGCAACCAAAAAGCACACGTATGTGAAATTTGCTTTCAGTCATCGCATTCTAAATGTGTAACCAAAATCAAACATCAAATTGCAAGACATTCTTGGACTTGCCATAATTGTATAGGGTATGCACTTCCTTTCCATAACATGAGAAGTATGGTACACCTAAACGCCACTGATACCCCTCTAACAGAACAGTTACAGATTAATCGCCAATATGATTAAAAAATCAATCTCAACCACTGATATGTAGCTCATCTCAATACTCGATCCATTTGCCTGGCTAAGAAATGATAAGAATCTCCTAAAGTACGTTCATTTACCAGAATATCAACTCACTTACAAAAATCGAGGGGAAAGGCGAGGTGGTGGCGTTGGAATTTTTGTCAAAAATAATATCAAATTCAAAGTTGGCAACGATCTCAATAACATTACTTCCGACCTAGAACACCTATGGATAGGAGTTGCTGGAAAAAACAAGAACAGTTCCTTTCTCCTTGGTACGTTTTACCAACCAAGTGCAGTTGAGCAGGATAAAAGAATCTGTCTAGAAACATTTGATCGTACCATTGCACAAGTTCATACAAAATTGGCTAGGGCCTCTGATTATCACCGGTGACTTCAACATTAACCTGCTAAAACCTCAGAAACAGCAATTACAATCAACCACAACATATCTTGATATCCTACAGAGTTACAACCTTACTCAACACATCACTGAACCGACAAGAGAGGGGAAATCACTTATTGAACATGTCATGACAAACTTTCCATCTCGACGGTGTCCTCCCTGCTGACACAATAAGCGACCATGATGCACCGTTTATTACAGCCAACATACAGAAAGAGCGATACGAACAAAGATTGGAATATACGCAATGAAAAGAACTTCAATTTACATGACTACATTACTGATTTAAGTCGTCTGCCTCTGGCAAAGTTGAAAAAAATCAAAAGATTCACGCCATTCCACCTGAGGAAAAGTTTAGCTGAAATGTTGATCTTCACTAAACTTGACTACTGCAACATGGTATTCATGCAATCGTAGAAACGGCTGCAAAAACTTCAGAATGCAGCAACAAGTTATGTCACCAACCACTATAGTAAAACTTCTTCTGACATCGTCAACCTAAACTGGCTTCCGATCAAAGAAAGGATGGAGTTCTCAGCAGCGAAAATCCATCTACGATGAGCACTGGCTTGAACATCTGAAGAATCGATTTCGTGAACCAAATGAACGTCTACGAAATGCAGGAAATTTTAAGCTGCTGACGTCAAATATCAAGAACTCATTTCTAGACGTAACTAGTCAAGTGTTCAACGATTTACCATTGAGCATACGGAATGAAAGTAATTTTACAAACTTCATCAAAAAATCCAAGAGATACCTTTACGACAAGGCTCTTGCCAGAACAATTTCTGAATGACTTCTATAACTAGTGTTGTGTTAACTTTTTTTTTTTTCACGTTCTTTTATATAACACACATGCACAATTTCATACGCTATTTCAAGAGAAGAGCCAATGTAATATTTGGAACTTGAAATATAAACAATTATTATTATTGTTATTATTAATAATATTATTATTTTTATTAATAGAACTTTGATAGCTATCCCCCGAAAGATTAACGCCTAACATTTTTGTATAAGCGATAGGGCCACAACATAGCTATAAACATAGTGAATCGTTGCCATGAGTTTAAAAAACATTCAAGACATAACATTGTCACGACAACGTCCACAGTACCAAACTGATTGCCTCGTCTGCTGGCAATATAAATCATTTTGTGTGAGTCAGCGTTTACTGATAGTCATTCAGCGTTGACTTTTTCATGAATGCATTTCTCTTTTAATACAAAAAAACAAACAACAAAAAAAACAAAAACAAAAACAAGTTACCCTTGTATTCGCAGTTTATTTATTTATTTATCTATTTATGACGAATATTTACACAGGATGTCCATTTCAACAAAAGCTGGTATCAAGTGGGTCCTGTATATAAAAGTTTAAAAAATTTTTATCCTACAATAAAATCATATAAAATCAAAAAAAATCAAAGCAAATTAAACGAAGCAATTAGAAGGCTGACTTCCGCGCAAATTCAAGGCCTGCTTTTGGAGGCTTCAATAAGGCGTTTGCGTTCCTTGTATTTCTACCATGCATGTTTATGTTAAAATAATTTTTGAAATTGTCGCAAGTTTCTCCATTTAACATTGGCGGACAAACTTTGATGCACGCCGTTTTTTAAATGAAGATACCGTCACAACTTCAACATCGCATGACCCTCCAATAATTTTTCTGGCACGTTCGTCAATCAAAGCAAGTTTCTGTTCTTCAGTTTTCGTAGAGCACAATGAAACAAGGCTGCAATACGTGACAATTGGTAAGACTATGGTGTTATAGATATCTGCTGCAGCTTTTGACGTCATCTGGTGACGTAGCTTTGACATGAGGTTCAAGCGTGATGTTGCCTTCTTGAAAGATTTATCGAAATGACCGTTGAGAGTGAGGGTAGGGTCAATTTCTACCCCTAGGTACTTGTATCTTGTTGTGACATTAATAGATTGGTGAGAATAGCGTAGCTCTAGTGTCTTAGGAGCTGCAGATAAGCGCTGAGCCGTGCCAAAAAGCATGCATTCAGTCTTACCTTTCTTCAGATTTAAGATAAGCTCATTCTCGGTAAACCAGGCCTCAAGTTCTTGAAGATCAGAGGAGAGGTGCTCTTCGATAACGATGATATTCTTATCAGCTGTATACAAAACGGTATCGTCTGCATATTTTATGATTTGAGAGTGCTTCACAACATCCACAATATCATTTACATAAATAATAAATAGAAGGGGCCCGAGGATTGACCCTTGTGGAACCCCGCTTGTTATAGCGTTAACAACAGAAGATTCACTATTGTAGTACACGAACTGCTTACGGTGGAACATATAACTAGAGAACCATTGCAATTCCACATCGCTGATACCGTAAGCTGACAATTTCTGGAGAAGTCTGACGTGGGATAAAGTATCAAACGCTTTACTGAAATCGATAAACACGCAGCCAACAAGCTTCTTGGCATCAACAGATCGGCGGATGTCGTCAGTAAGGAGTGTTACAGCAAGCTCTGTTGATCGTTTTGGACGGAAACCAAACTGCTGAGATGATATAAGGTGTTCCCTTTCCAAGTATTCGGTCAGTCTCTTGTGAACGATTTTTTCAATTATCTTTGAGACGATAGGGAGTGCAGAGATCGGACGATAATTATCAAAGGAATCCGAGGGACCACTCTTATGCAGTGGCAAAAGCTTTGCAATTTTCCACTGATCCGGAAAAAATCCAGTGCGGAGAGACAGGTTGATAACATACGCTAAATGCCGAGCAATAACTGATGCTACATCTTTCAATAAAGTAGCAGAGAGATCGTCATATCCTGTTGTTTTATTGCGTTTTAGCTTTTGTAGGTGATTTAGCACTTCTACGGTTGTAACGTATGAGAACCTAAATTTTTCATTAGTTCTTGAACGGAAGAAGCTGTGCTTGCGCCAAACAGTGTTTGTAATGGGATATGCTGCACGCTTCATCAATTTTACGATATTGGTAAAATAGCTACAGAAGCTGTTACATATTTTGACTTTGTCACTGATGATAGTGTCCCCAACTTTGAAAGACTGCTCGAACTTACATTTTTTGGACTTCGATGGAAATATCTTTTTGATTGAAAGCCAGAACTTGGTGGGGTCGCGTGCATTTTCCAGAAGCAGCGACTTGGCATAGTCAGCTTTGGCGGAGCGGATCATGATGTTGACCTCATTTCTCTTAAGTTCAAGCACGTATTCTTCTGTACAAGCTAATATGTTCGTGTTTTGTCGTTTTGGAAATATAATTTTTTTTACATATCCTTACATATAACTTGTATAAGCGTCTGGTGCTTATTGATTTTTGAGTGTGTAGCTCTTCCTGAATTTGTTATTTTCGTCAAGTACCAACAAAAACAGCGATGACGAAAAACATATTAGGCATGAGGTATGTTAATTGCCCTCATGTTTGCCTATAGATTAAACCACCACCACCACCAACAACAACAACACCACCAACAACAACAACAGGACTTAAAATCTTTTGAATAATAAAGGTAAGTAAAGGAAAAAATCGTTGAATTTTCGGAAAAAAAACTTTTTTGCACGTAAAGAGCATAGGAACACTCAATTTTTCAATGGTGAAACTATTTTTTTGGGAAGTGGCTGGGAAATCTACTCATTTTCCAAAAACGTTGTTTTAGCGGCTAGTTAAGTAATTATTTGTGTACATGAAGGATCATGAAAAAATCACACATGTTGATCATGTTTTGTGTTTGTCTTTTTGTTTTTCATTATTTTAATTGACTCATTTATCTTAAGAATGCAGACGGAATAAAAAGTGACCACATGGTGCTTTGTCTACAAAATTCCGATGTCATAGCGATTGAATAGTTTGATCTTAGAAAAATCTTTGAAGCCCTTTTCTTCAGTGTTCATTTTTCGCGTCAAAGCCACTTACGTTTGATGTTCCATTCACAAAACTAAAAAGCTCTGAGATTGAGATTTGGCTTACCGAGAAGCTGACGGACAGATCTAAAAACCTTTTTATTTGGTATCATTTAATTTTGAACAGGTCCATTTTCTTTGACTCATTCTAAAATTTAAAATTTCTAGTAACTCAAAATGGTCTCATGGTCTTTTAGATATGTAAATAAGCTTTTCAAAAATGTATCATACTTGACATAAATGGCGCCGTATGGTTATCTTTTTCGTAATTCATGCAAGAGATCTGGGTTCAATTTCCCCTTCACGGCGATTCACCATGCGCGAGTGAATGTACCATAGCGCCGCGTCGACCCATGCCATGTGAAGGAAATTAGGAATATGATATATCAGGTGCTGCAGGAGGTCATTCAGAAGAGCACATTCCCTTCATTGGGTTTGTGTCACTCATGAGAGTGTCAAATACTTCGGAGACTCCAATCTAAGCCGTGGCCCCTCCTGGAAAGCAGATGCAATAGCAACTGAGTGAGGCTAGCCACGTAAAGCAATACAAAAATAAATCAATAAAAAAAAACAAAAAACATATTCCTGTCAAAAGGATCAATTTAAAATCAAAAACAGGCTTTTCCTCTTATTCACACCTTAAATCAGTGTTTTATCCTATACCTTTGTTTGTATCTTATAAATGTTACTTTCTATAAAAGTTACAGGTGATTTCCACATAGAATAACACATTTGTTATCTTTACATGGAATTTCAGTTGGATATTATGTACAGCTTATGATAATGTGGACGGTGAAAAGATATAATGTGCATAGTCGTGGTCACAAAAAAACATGAAGGACAACTCACAATAACAAAGTCGGTAAGACGATTATAGAAACTTTCAAATGACGAATGAAAGTGTACAGTGTTGACCTATTTGACTAAAGTATTGATGGGACTTATCAATAGAAATTGAAGATATTCTTCAAACTAAGTGTTGGTTTTCTAATTCACTCATGAAAATATCAGCAAATAATGGTCCCAAAGGTGATCCCATCATGACACCGTCAACTTGTATGTACATTTTTCCATTAAATGTAAAAGGCGTCCCTTGTGTACAAAGAAGGAGAAGTTTCTTCAAGTCCTTTCTTGGAATTTTAGTTTTAATTAATTTCTCATCATATACTTTTCTCAAAATTATATCAATTGTTTTTTGGAATGGAACGTTTGTGAATAGACTAATTACATCAAAAGAGATGGTTTTGTATCCTTCGGGTGCTTTGATCTTCCTTACTTTATTCACGAATTCGGTTGTGTTTCGGACGTTATAGTTTGATTTTCCCAGTGGACTTAAAAGGTTGCAAAGATATTGTGCTGTCTTATGGGTCGCCGTTCCTACATTCGATATAATTGGTCGGAGTGGTAATTTTCCAATTTGGTCTTGTTCATCTGGTTTGATTTTATAAACTTTAGCAGTACCATAGAATTTCCCCGGTTGTGATCCTGATGGGTACATTTTGCGATAATCGGTTTCTTCGATAGTTGTTTTGATGTTCAACAGGGCACGTTGCATTGATTCTTCTACCGATTTTGTTTTGTCTACGGCAAGTTCTTGAAAATTATCGGTATTAAGTATTTCAAGTACCTTTTCCACGTATTTCGTACGGTCGAGTAGAACAACTCCTCTGCCTTTATCTTGTTTCATCACGATAACTTTTTTATTTTTTGATAGATTTGCGATAATTTTAACGATGTTGTTTGAGTTTTTGGTGTTATAGTAGTTTTCGCAAGTTTTCCTGAGATTTGTTTTTAGTTCGTCTTTTTCTTTGCTCGTAAGATGTTGAAGTTGTTTGTCAAGATTATAGTAAAAGGCTTCGAATTCAGTTTTTATTGCATTTCCATCGAGCTTCATAGGGATGTGATGATCGAGTCCGAAGGATAGAATGTGTTGCTCTTCTGCAGTCAATTGATAAGAAGAAAAGTTATGTATAATGTTTTCGGGTCTACCTTTTTTCTTTTTCGTCTGAACAACTTCAAATAATTTTCGTAATTTGCATTCGTGGATCAATTTCCATTCTTTGCTTTTGTTATTAATGTGATTGTTGATTGTTTTGTTGAGTGAACAATAAGACCAAAACAGATCGAAGTTTGATAAGATCGAGTTTTACCTCTGCTTTTAATTGTTTGAGTTTCCTGTGTTTGTTTGTAAGTTCAGTTTGTATAATTACTTTTGCGATGCGTTTTATTGTTTTCATGTTCATTTTAACGGCAAATTTCGGCTGAGCGAAGGTTGGTATCAGGTTATGTCATTTGCATGTTTCCAGAAACTTTATGTCATACTTGATTTTCCGGATCTTTAGTCTTTTCTGTTCCATTTTTCGTGTAGATTTTATTGTTTCTTGCCCATAATTCTCACATATATAATTGAAGATATTCTTCAGGGCGTAAACCTTTATCAAAAAGAGAATAACGAGAAGTTTCATTTTGATTATTATTCAATTCAATATTTCGTTCTGCATCCGCAGAACATCGTCAGGAATGTTTAACTGGATCATGAAGACATTACATTGTTAACGAAAATTATTTGTGACGTATGACGTCATTAATAAAGTTTTAGCCGGTACGCATCTTTTTGAATATTCAAGTCCGGTTTATGTTCTTTTATGAATAACGATTCGCTAATTTTTCTTTTGAATGCAGATTTGTAATTTTTTCCTAATATTATAAAGTCTTCTAACCAAACTCTGTGGTGGTTTGTGTTGTCAGCATGCTTCAGCAGGTGTGATTTTTTATCGGATTTGTTGTGTTGTATGACGCGTTTTTGTAATCTACAAGTAGTTTGACCGATGTAATGGGAGCGACAAGTAGGGTCAGGACATTGTGCGTGATAAACGATGTTGTGTTGGTGTGCCTTATGTGCTTCATCTTTGATTTGAAATTTCGAACTTAGTTTTTTGGTGTTGTAGATGATGCGTATTTTGTTTGTCGAACATTTACCAATAATGTTTTTCATTTTCTTCACGATTTGTTCCCCTTTTTGCCCAGCATACGGTAAAGAAAGGTTAACTATTTCAGATTTGGTTGAAGGTTGTTCAGCAATTTCATTCTCTTGGGTGTCAGTTTTATTGATTTCATTTTGGATGATGTTTTCAATGAACTTGATTGGGTAGTTGTTGTATTCAGTGAAGACCTTTTTAAGATGTGATAGTTCGGTTTTTACGTTTGCGTCTGTAGATGAAATTATCAGTGCACGTTTCACTGAGCTTTTAACCGTCGCAGCTTTCCAGGCTATGGGGGCACATGCATTCCAATTTAGGTAAACAAATCGTGAAGAAAATGAAAAACATTATTGGTAAATGTTCGACAAACAAAATACGCATCATCTACAACACCAAAAAACTAAGTTCGAAATTTCAAATCAAAGATGAAACACATAAGGCACACCAACACAACATCGTTTATCACGCACAATGTCCTGACCCTACTTGTCGCTCCCATTACATCGGTCAAACTAGTTGTAGATTACAAAAACGCGTCATACAACACAACAAATCCGATAAAAAATCACACCTGCTGAAGCATGCTGACAACACAAACCACCACAGAGTTTGGTTAGAAGACTTTAAAATATTAGGAAAAAATTACAAATCTGCATTCAAAAGAAAAATTAGCGAATCGTTATTCATAAAAGAACATAAACCGGACTTGAATATTCAAAAAGATGCGTACCGGCTAAAACGTTATTAATGACGTCATACGTCACAAATAATTTTCGTTAACAATGTAATGTCTTCATGATCCAGTTAAACGTTCCTGACAATGTTTTGCGGATGCATAACGAAATATTGAATTGAATAATAATCAAAATGAAACTTCTCGTTATTCTCTTTTTAATAAATGAATAGAAATATAACATATGGAATTTCATGCTCCCATTATAACAATATGTATCAATCACCACGATTTATCGATATTTATCTTTTTAAACATTTTTACTTAATAACCTTTATTGTTTAGTCGTTTTACAATACACCCCCATTTACATTTGTACTACTTAAGCCAATATGTCTTTCCAGCACAACATCCGTAACTCCATTTGTCCAGAACGTGTCCCTTGCAACAGATTTCGGTCCACAAGTTGCATGGCTTCCAATTGCAGCAACCGTACTTCAAGTTGTGCACAATTTGGCCGCCACAACATATGTGATTACTTTTGTGATACGGTTTTACGGTAGCATCTTTGTGTGGTCTTTTTGATAACTTGTCCTCCACAGCATTTTTCGGTCCACAAACTGTATGGTTTTCTATTACAGCAACCGTATTTTCGTTTGTGCACAATCTTTCCACCACAGCAGATATGTGTCCATCTGTTGTAACAGACTGTATTTGCTTTTGGGTTTGACAAATCTATTACAGCAAAGATGTGTACGTGGATTTTAATAATTATGATAATTACCAATAAAGCAGAAAATGTTAAGAAATTGATTCCGGAAGTTTAAGATTTATCCAAATATGTCGAAAATAGCCTTTTTACCCTTGGACCCAAGTTATTACAGTTAAATACAATTATTTCATACAAAATAAAACTGTTTGTGGGAAGTTTTCGGTTATGAACTTAAAAAGGAATAAATTGTATAACTCAAACATATTCTAATGTTATTGCGAATTGGTTTGTGTGATTAGAACGATAAGGACATAAAGTAAGAATGAAACAAAGTTAAATATTCAACTTCAAGAAATGAAATCAAAATCAAAATTAACATATATTATCGTATGCCAACAGTTCAAATTTTCATTCAAATTCATCTTTGAAATATAACGCTGACGATAGAGAAACTTTTAGTAAAAAAATAGTGAAACAAAAAAATCTTGTCAACACGATTTTCTTAGTTCCAATGCTAGTGACTTCATACCTTGACTTTTCCTTTTCTTTTCATTAATTTGTGATTTGGGATAAAGGTTGACAAAATATTTTGATGGATGTTGAGATTTTTAAATGCTTTGATCTTTCTTTTACTTTCGTAAAAGTATAACACCCTGAAATAATTGTGTAGATTAGAATGACAGTAAGGGAAACATCAAATCAATGATGAAAACATCAAAAGAAGTGGGTGAGTTATGAGTTTTTGGCCAGCGCCGTAAGGTAGCTGATCTTTCATTTCCCCGTGTCTGTCAGTCAGTCAGTCCGTGTGTGTAATGTTGCAGGTGAAGGTTTATCGTGCAGACTGACAGAACTTAAGCTAATTTGGTCCATGGTTTAATTAAGAAACGTTCAGAATTGAGTAGTTACATACTTTTTTTCATGGTAAGTGCGGCGTAAAAATGAAAAATTGGAATGCGAACTTGCCAGAAGAAAGGTGCAGCGTTCAAGCCAGTTTGTTTGCGAAAGTTTGGTAATGAACCAAGAATGCGTCCAGTCATATGTTTTATATCAATGGTTCCAAGAAGGCAAATTCTCATAGTTTCGACTGTGTATTTTGAGTATCCCTAGGTTATATACTGGATTTTGTGGAGTTTTTTGTGATGGTGTGTGTTTATCAAGATTGGGTGAGGGTGTGGGGTTAAATGACCTAATGAATATGATAGTTCAGCTGTTTCCAAGGGTCCATATTTTCTCGGATTTATATGTTTTCATTTGTGATCATGTCTCGTTTTTTATGGTCATTCATCATGTTTTTCATAAAGTATTTGCTACTTCTGCCTGAGCTAAAATTCAAAGAAAAATTAACTGATAGTGGGGTCAATGTGGTGAATTAAAATAAAAAAGGCAATGAAATTCAATACCAGCAATGGATATTATTTGAGAATCAATTTCCTAAATCAACTTCAGCTTCAGATATAATACATAACAAAAACGGTTGAACTGTATAGAAACATCTAACAAAGTCAAGTAATATATACATTGCAAAAACTTTCTTGAGTTTCAGTAATTTATAGTTATACCCAATGCTTTATTATTTT
The DNA here is from genome assembly GCA_027922465.2 of Turritopsis dohrnii. Lineage (NCBI taxonomy): Eukaryota > Metazoa > Cnidaria > Hydrozoa > Anthoathecata > Oceaniidae > Turritopsis > Turritopsis dohrnii. The sequence goes on along the minus strand of BQMF02000361.1, from coordinate 297,725 downwards.
TTTGATGTTATTGTTTTGAAGAGCTGTATTTATTACAGTATTAAGTAGCATATAAGGGCAGGTTACCATTAGAGGATAATCTGAGGGAATGTCACGATTGCTTTCAATTTCTTAGTTTTCTTTTACTCTGACTCTAAGGCCTAATAGCCTCTTTTTCAAATTCAAAATGTTTCAGCAGTTTACTAGATGGCAATTTAAAGATGAATGAACTGTTATATGTAAAGCTGAGGGTTTCACTATGCTGATGTCAGTAGAAATAGAACGATTGAGAATTCCTCTGGGCAAGCAGTTGTTTATTATTAACAAACCCCGAAGTAAAAGAATCCTTGGCACCCTTCTGGAGATTATATCACAAGAAAACTGCTGACACACCTTTTTCTCGATCTTATGATATTTCATTATGTATAAGTACACGCTACAGTATACGTGTTGTCGATAGTGAGCATAGTTCATTTTGAGCATTTTCAAAAAGTGTTGCACAGGGCAACAAATAATTTACAATAAAATCAGAACAAAAACACACGTTTTGTTCAAACTAAACTTTTGTTATTCATCATATCAATACTACCTAAAGAATTTTTCTGTATATAAAGGTTTAAAGGTTTATATATTAGGCATAGTAGTTTCAAGAGAAACATCTTGAAACTACTATGCCTAACACTTCATCCTCCTCCTCCTCCTCTTGATGTTTTAGCTCTAAATCTTGGCTATTTTCTATTTTGAATCAAAACTTGAAACGCTTGAAATGATTGCGAATGGATTTTTTGCTTTTACTTTTTTTTTTCGAAAAAGTTTTTTTCTTTCCTTTGACTCTCAAATAAATTACTTTACAAAATCTTATTTTTATTACAAAATACGTATCTATGGTTGCAGTTCACACATTTCTTTTGTTGATACCAAAACTTTCTGATATTACTTGTTAAGCCTTATCTACACCTTTTAAAAGGTATATTAGCATTAGTGTGACTTAAGCAACAAAAATTATTTATGCCGATTTTCAACTGCGCAAGTAGATCTGTTTGGTTTGCATATTCCAAGTTAGTGTAACCACCGCTACACTATGCCACAAGGTAACACTACTCATTAAAAATTTCGTTGTATAACTTGAATATCTATATATACTAATTCGCTTTGTGCATACCACTTTTATTTTAGAGAGTGACATATTGTTTTTTGAATTAGCCAGAGGAGATTTTAACTCAGATTAAAAATGTGGTTGTTTTCAATTTTTTATAAACTCTTTAGATATATAAATTCTGTCATCACGTTTGTGTTTTTAATTATTATTCATAAGGTAGATGTGAATGGATTATGTATTTAAGAAGTTCATTAGTTATTACTGTGCAATGAAATGTTTATGCATTATTTTGTGTTATGGTAATCGTTTACGTACCTGGGTATATATATAAGTTTGGCATTATGATTTTATTTGTGACTTTTTATCTTCTGGGTAAATTTTTGTTTTAAGGATAAATGCGTAGTTGAATTTCACGTTTTGTTGTTGTTGTTTATTTCAATATTCTTATAGCATGATTAGGTTTTCGGTATTACAGTATTACAATTACTATTACGGTGTTTTGTTGTTTTGAGTTATTGTTTTTAGGATAAATGCGTAGTTGAATTGCATTTTTTGTTGTTGTTGTTGTTGTTGTGTATTTCAATATTCTTATAGCATGATTAGGTTTTCGGTATTACAATTCAAGTATTAATTTTTTAGGTAACAATAAAAAAAAGCATAAAGAAATGAAACTCATGGTTTTAATCATGACGTTGATGGTTTTGGGAAGAACAGACTATATATCATTTCAAAAATTCATTAATGGTTACTGTATAATGTAACTTCTGCACGAAAGAAACACAGTTGGAAGGTATCAATTTGTTTTCAATTCACATTTTGTAATGTTATTAAATGTTTGGTTTCGTATGTCTGGGTAAACAGTTCTGTGTTATATATTGCCATTTTTTTTTACATTAAAGTTACTTCTCTTCTGCGTATAAATATATTATTCTGAGCCATGTTGCTATTTGTTTCTGTTTTTAATCTTCTGAATGTAATAACAAATTAATGCCTGAAAAGAAACTTTTACACGAGTTAAATTCTGTGACATAACGCATACTGAACATGGGTGGCGAGTGACGCGTACGTACCACAGGAATGGCAGATCTGACCTAATGTTTTCAAAGTTAAGTTCGGTAAAAAGTTTTTACCCGGGATACTAGTCTTATTATACTAATTCGCGATTGTGTGTCACACTTTTATTTTAGAGAGTGACATATTTGGTTTTTTTTCACGGTCAAATCCTTCTTATTTTTTCCCTTTTTGTCGTAAAACCACGTAGATGCGAGAACACTTTTTTTGATTTTCCGCGATTAGTATATGCTCCTCTGTTTTGTTATTTTTGGTTTGCGCAGTGGAAATCAGCCGAAAAAAGTCTTTGGAGGAGTGCGAGCAATGCAATGTTAATCGTTCGAAATTTGTCAACGATCATTTCGTGAGCAAGAAACTTTTAATTTAAATATTTTAATATATAAATATTTTAATTTAAATTTGATTATTTTAGGCAGTTTCTGCGAAAAAACCTATCGTGAAGTGTGGAAGCAAATCGACGAAAGAACTGACAAAGAAACACAGGTTTGTATGCACGAAGGTATTGTTATTATTATAAAACGTTTTATTATCGTGTTTATTGCTAAACTTTTACTCTTATTAGCACGTGTAAGTGAGTTAGTTGTTTGTTTACAATGAAAAATCATATTTAGATATACAGAAGAAGTGCAGTGCAGTTTTTAAAAGTTAGCTGCAGAAAGATCGAACGAACAAAAGGAATTATTATAAAACTGTTATTTTTGATTAAGGTCAAGTTAGTATATAAATGTATTTAAATGTTTGTTTACGTTTTAGTTATCAATTTATTGTTAAACTTTTATTGTTATTGTATTTTAGATTTTATTTTAAGGCCCCATTACACGAAAGAATAATCGTGAAGAATAAGACGATATTTTGTTATTTTTTTCTTAATCTTTCAAAATCTACACGTAGGAATTTAATAAGAATAACACGTTTGAGAAATTCAGTGTTGATTATTCTTTTATAATTCTTGAAAAAAATACACGAGAGAATTTCAAAGAATATTAAAAAAATCAAATCAAATATCAAAACAAAAGGAGCGCGCAGTACGTTATGTGTTTACAAGAGTTGAGTTTGCAATGATGTATGAAGAAGAAGAAGAAGAAGTAATAATTGCTACTATTACTTTGGCTTAACACTTAGTGATGACTTGGATAATCGCGTTGGAACAACTTTTCTTACTCAATTGTTGCCCCGTTGTTGCTTGCCATGAATCCATTTTTTAAATAAAACCATGAGTCTGCCTAAAATTTCTCCTCAGCAGTCACATAAATCACTACTTTTTCTTCGTTTTTTGTTTACATCTCTTTAAATTCCCTTTAAATTTCAAAACACAATTAACTCACATGCTTTCCTATTGTTTCAATATTCTTCTCGTGGTGAATTCATTTGAATCAGTTCAAACGAATTCACGATGTGAAGAATATTGAAACAAAGAAAGTGGAAACCCCCAAGTTCTATTCGTATATAAAAATACACGAAAGAATTTTAAAAAATCTTTTAAAAATAACAGGTGCGCTCAAAATATCGCCTTATTCTTCGTGATTATTCTTTCGTGTAATGGGGCCTTTAGATTAATAAATGAACAGGTATAACAACATGCTAGGTGAGTTTTTAAACAGATGTTGTTTTTTATATATAGGTTTTTTCAGAGGAAAAAGAAACAAAGAACGAGATGAAGAAAGTCTATTTTTATTTTACGAGCTGTTTACGTATTTCTTTTTATAGTTATCAAATAGTTATGGGAGTGCAGCAGTAGAGTAGTGTAGATGAAGTTGAAGTTGTTTAAAAATGGTTGCAGAAAGGATGCTGTTTATTTACATTGGTGAAGGAAATGGTTTTACTTCTTTTCGGAGAGAAATTTTTCGGAAAAGATATAAAGTAATATACGTAAGTACATGAGTCAAACGGATTTAGTAAATACAGCGTTAAAAGAGAGTAAAAACAGAGTTAAAACGATCAAATCATTAAGATGCATGTCCCTCGAGCAGTTAATGATTTGTTTTGGTAACGAAGTTGCTGCTCCTTATTTTATTTAATTCAAAATGGCTCCACAGTTATGAAGTTACGAAGAAAGCATTTTTATGACTTTCACTGTATAAAAATGGTATTGGAATTTCAGTAGAAAGCAAAGAGAAAGTGAAAGTATGCTGGAAAGTTAATCAAGTGTTATTAATTTGTTTAAAGGTATGAAATACAGAAAGTAAAAGAGTTTAGAAGTGTTTGATAATGGCTACAGAACATGATCAATATTGTTTACTATCATGATGATGTGAATTGCTATTGAAAGGTAAAGTTAAAATAGTATCTATTTAGTTGAAACACAGTTAGTATTAGTGGATAAATAAAGGATAAGAGGGATGTTTACTGTTGTGTTTTGAATTTTCCAGCGCAGAGAGGAGCTTTGAACTGGAAAAAAAAATGGCTCCACGAATGTTTTCATATGTTAAAAATTTTTCAGCTATACTAATTCTCTCATTACGTTTGTGATATAGATTTTTAAGGTTAATATATTTTCAAAGTTTCTTTTACTTTGTTTTGTTTTTCTTTAGATTTCGTCATAGCATGATTAGGTTTTTTGTATATGTTTTTTGAATGTTTTCATCTGTTAAAATAGAAATGAAGCACATGATGGGTTATAATGTTGAGAGGGTTACTTAAGAGAAGAATGGATTACGTAATTTAAATGACTGTGCAATGAAATTATCCTACAAAAAATAAGCGTTGTTGGCTGTATTTTTCTTAAGTTTATATTTTATCACGTTTATGCATATTTTGTGTTATGGTAATCGTTTACGTACTATGCCTAGGTATATAACTTTGGCTGTATGATTTTATTTGTGACTTTTTATCTTCTGTGTAAATTTTTGTTCTTAGTTATTGTTTTTAGGATAAATGCGTACTTGAATTTCCTTTTTTTTGTTTCTTTTTTTTATTATTATTATTTTCGGTATTACGTTTGAAATATTATTCTTTTAGGCAATAATAAAAAAAGCACAAAGAAATGAAACTCATGGTTTTAATCATGATGATGATGGTTTTGGGAAGAACTAAAACTATTATTTCAAAAATTCATTAATGGTTGCAGTCCAGTAGTAACTTTTGAACAAAAGAAAAAGTTGGAAGGTATCATTTTTGTAATATTATTCAATGTTTGGTTTTGTATGTCTGGGTAAACGGTTCTGTGTTATACATTGCGTTTTTTTACATTGAAGTTACTTCTCTTCTGCGTATGAATATATATTCTGAGCCATGTTGCTATTTGTTTCTGTTTTAAATTTTCTGAATGTAAGAAATGAATTAAAAAATTAATGCCTGTAGAAACTTTTACATGAGTTAAATTTTGCAACACAACGCATACTGAACATGCGTGGCGAGCGACGCCGCCTAGGATGTTTTTGATTTGCCATTCTGTGATTTATTTTTTCGTCACGGGGTACGTACACGGGAATGGTGGATTTGACCTAATGTTTTTGAAGTTAAGTTCGGTAAAAAGTTTTTACCCGGGATACTAGTCTATATACTAATACGGGCTGTGCATCCGCTTTTTTCACGCTTTCACTCTCTAAAATATTGGGTTGTTCTTGCGGGCAGTTATTCATAAAAGTGTGTCAGAACAAGGCAGTTAATATTTTTCTACGATTAGTATAAGGAGGAAACATTGCATTGCATTTAATCGTTTCAAATGTTTTGATTATTCGCGAGATCAAAAAACGATAGCAGCGTTCGTTCGCCAGCAAGTTTTCATTTTTTGATTTGAAAAGCTTCAAGACAACAAAGTTATTAACGAAATTATTGCACGAAGATTTATTAATGTTTTTAGGGTAAGTTACGCTTTTGAACTTTTTTGTTTGTTTGTTTTGTTTTTCTTATAGTATGAACAGAGTTTCTGCATCATTACTTTTCCTTTAGGGAAGACAGAGACAAAAACAATAATACGCGATTGAAGAAATGAATGACGTTCTGGGTTGGTGAAGAACAATATTCTATATTGGTATCCGATCTTAGCTTCGTAAAAAGAAAATCACTAGAAGGTAATTTGTTCATAATTCATATTTTGACACGTGTTTGGCTTCTGTTTACGTTACGGGTTCCATGAACAGTCACGGCCATTTCAGTCTTTCTGTTGTTTTCATGTACGCATAATTTATTTCTTTATCGTATTGTGAAAGGGCTTATTATGAGAATTTTTTATGTGTTTCAGATCTTCCAAGTAAGAAGATGTTTACGTTCAGAGGTGCAGTGTTGATAATGAACACGTAAAAATGCTTTAGCTGGAATACCTAAAGAGTTTTAATTAAAATGGTGAGGAGTACTTTTTTCCATTTTGACGTTACATTTTTTTATCACGAGGAACCATTGCATTGCATCTCGAATCAAACAAGACGCTTTTCGGAAGATATCTCAAGAACTACATTTTTGAGGGTCCACAACATTGGTGAACAGGGCTGTGATGTTTGATCGCCGACCTCTCGGTAACTGTATTTTTCAGATCAGATGGATGTACTTTCTAAACATCGTTCCGTGATTAAAATTTTGGTAGCCATTTTTTGAATCAAAACCCATAAAAATATTTTACACGGGATGCAATATATTTTAGAGAGTGAAAATAGCGGATGTACAGCGCGTATCTAGAACTTCTAAGAAAATAAGTGGCATTTTTATGGTCCGCGTCATTGACACGAAGGAGTGACTTCAACATTGATGCACTTTCTATTTATCATTTTGTAAATTAATTTTTCAACACCATTTTTGAGACGTCATTTTCAGAACTAAAACCCGTAAAAAAATTTTTACACGGGATACTAGTTTACACTTTATTATGAGATTGTCGACACGCGCTTTCCTCACTGGATACAAACCCTTTGGTCACGATTTGTATTTGAAATATTGTATATCTTGCGATACATAAAAGACTGGTCTTTGTCGAAATATTTAAAAGATCCTAATTATCAGTCCCCAAATCGATCAGAAACACTTACAAAAATCCTTAAATTGCGAAATGTTTGTTGGAAAGTTTTCTTTTTTAATGTATAGCTTGCTGTGTGTACAGATTAGAAAGCTTGAGCGTGGGGGCACTTTTAGCTAAAGGTACATGCTAATATTCCAGTCGTAGCAAATGTACAGTAAGCAAGGTGGGATTATTTGTACCAAGTTTGCAAGATTTTTGTAAGCAACGCAAATTTATTGTTGATGCTCAAGGTTACTAACTTCTGTTACAAACTTAGCAAACTGAAAAGTCATCTATGAACGTTTCCTACTGTCCGGCTTCTTAAAGTCCTTGTATTACAGTGAGTATACATATCCATCAGTAAATTGGTTATTTTTTTCTTTTCTTTCTGCTGGAATCTGACATATCCTCATTAGCATCTCATTTTCCGACTTTCATTTATTAACCACACCGTAATCGTAATATCAATCTATAATAATTATTGCGAATGATATAAAATGTATTCATAACAAACTGTCTGTGAATGACGGTAAGCCATTATTGTTATGATTATCTTTACTTTTCATTATCGTAATGATTCTTTGTCTGGTCTTTTTTCTGATGTCAATACAATGTTCGTGTCTAGTATACAATACCTTACAAGGATTTGTAACTCGAAAACCCAACATGTTCTTAAAAGTCCACAGCAATACGTTTTCTATTCCATATGACGCATACGTCATGTTCTGTAATCTTGAAAACTTGTTATATGGAAAATGAGTTTTAACATGAAACACATATGTGTCATGGGAACCTACATATGCGCTACCATCATTGCAAACACCGGTTTTAAGTGTTCCCGAACAGTTTGATGCAGAAGAATGTCTTGTTAAACTATACATCAACATGTTACTTTTTAAGTGTTGGAAATTCAACTTTTCCCAGCCACTGGTAAACTTGATATCAAAATTTGTGATGGCAATAACTTCATTTTGAAAGCATCTCGTGCCGTAGTCAATTAAATGTGGTATTTTAACTTCTTTTTTGATGTTATGTATGATCAATTTGTCGCTATTTGTAAAGTCGTAGCGACGTAACAAATCTTCTGCTTCTTGGTGTTCAATAAAGGTGACGATGTTTTTTATCAACGGGTGATTCAGGTTTGCTTGTAGAGTGTTCATTACTTCCAACCATCGAAGTTCAATTAGCATGGAATTATATCTTGTGTAGTTCTTAGCATACTTTTCATGCACAAGATACAATATGTTTGTGATAATGATGAATTTATTTTCAGTGGTAATGGTGTTGTTTGGGCACATTCTGAACAACAACTGCTTGATTGACACCAGTTTTAAGAGTGGCAACAGGAATTATGTTAAATCCAGAAAGATGTAAAACGACTTTGGATCTTTCCTTTGTCATTGCAGTATTTTGCTTGAATTCTGTGAAGTTGTAATTTGCATACCAGCATACGCTGATTGTGAGTAAAATTACAGTGAATGCCAAAACAAAAACTAGCAAAACCTTTTGCATCTTTGTTTCCCTGAAAGAGAAAATTAAAACCGTTATACAACAATGTCATAATGAGAAGCAAAAATGAATATTCCTAAAACGGGAAGGGAAAGCCAGAAGTCCTTTGTTCAAAAATATTTATGTTAAAAGCTATTAAAAACAAATTTAAAAAGAGTTTACAATGTTGACATCTTTTTTGCATATCACATTGTAAGGGAGCTTTCAAGTATTTGCCTGATTCCTTTAGCTCTGATATTGTGTTGGTGTTCAGCCGATCGTTTTCAAGAACGAAATTTTTTTTTGAAATTTTGAAAATTTCTAAAACATTTAAAGTTTGTGTTTTATACTTACCAAAGTGTACAGTGCCTTATTTTTCTTTTAAATGTATGATAATTTTCACTATACAAGAATACTAGTATGAGGAGACCTGCAACTCAGTTAGTCCTTGCTGATATCATGTTGGTTGAATTAATTAAAATTAATTTGCTTTCTCTGTTGCCTTTATAATTAATTAATTTACCATATCATGTCTATTTATAACTTTGAAATGGTTGGCTTTTTTTTTCCAAAGTACTGATATGCATCAATAAAAAATATTTGTAATTGTATTGCGTCGTGCATGATTACTGGTGGTGAAGCTTACACATTTGCACTAAAACTGTTCTTCAGAAATGCACTGGGAATCTTGAAAATGTCACAAAAAAGATTTTGCTGCGATCATATTGAAAGAAACTCTTTTGAATTTACTTTATGCACGTCACGAATACCTATTTTGTTGCAGTAACACATCATGTCTCTCCTGAATCATCTTATTATGATTGACAACTTTTGCTTTGATACATAATCAAAGTTTAATTGCATTCATGGAAATACAAAATTTACCCTGATGCAATAGGAATTTTTTTCAGCTAAGGAAATATCAATATTATCTTACCACATTTTGGTGCACTTTAATTGTGTGATAAATTCACTGATATCCTCAAGTATATTCTGCCAAAACAGTCCTTCTGAACATTTTAAATATGTTAAATCTCCTCTGCGAAGCAATTGCTTTTGCTTGAAAATGATCTCCTATGCTGTGGCAACTAATTATCTTCATCCTTTTCCTTTGTGTAGGTTATGGCAAGCCTAGCCTTAAACATAAGATTATTGGCAATAACGGAAAAGTTCTTAATTCATTTTTTTCTTCGTTATTTTCTTTGCCGCCTTAAAAATACAACTATTTGAATGAAACTAGAATCTAACGAAAAATCATAGAATAAAGCGGATTATAAAGAAAATCAGGAGAATCACGAGAACCACGCAAAAAAAGAAAGAAAGAAACAAACAACAACATCATCAGAATATGCGATAAAGCACTGCGTAAAAGGGAATATAATACGGTAAAATACGGAAACGCACACTAAAAGAAATAACAGTAAAATACGGGATTGTGTGTGAAACGTATTTGGATATATCACGTGCACATAGTGTTTCAGGCGGACGGATGAATACGTGATGGTTAGGACTCGTATACGGATGAATACCGTTGGCGTTAATATTTGTATTCCTCGTATTCACACCGGGGACACAAAAACGTAAAATATTTTTGTTGTGCGGAAAGGATTTCTGACGTGTTTTTTTTACCCGGGACACTGTTACTTGCCCGTGTACAAACGTAAAATATTTATGATGTGCGTAAAAGATTTCTGATGCGTTTTTTATATCCGAGATACTGTTATTTTCCCGTGGTCAAACGTAAAATATTAATGAGGTGCACAAAAGATTTCTTGTTTTGTATCAAGGGGACACTGCTACCTAACGATAGTCCAAACGATAAATATGTGTGCTTTCTGTTGACATTGAAATTTTACAGACAGCATTAGCTACTTGTTGTATCAAAACGAAGGAGAACTATAATTTCCTGAGGATAATTATTCTTTACGCACCACTATTATTTGAAAAGTACTTTGATCGGACAGAACGAAGGGATAAAGAGATATAGGTTCACGGACGTTAATCCTTGCGAAATTTATGAATGATTCAGAAACGAAATTTAGCAATATGTAAACCATAAAAAATATGTTATTATGTGATTATCAACTTTATCGAACAAAGAGGAAGGTTGCATGCATTGCAAACAGTTTTGAAACCTCCTTGACATAAGATATAGATTGAAACTAAAGATTTGACAAGTCAATTATGAATACGAAATCAACAGTCGATATCTCTGATCTAGAACACTCATTTAGCTGCAAAAAGGAAGCTTCAGGTTGGCAATCATCATAGAAACGTCACATGCAAGCAAGTTGTTTGAAAACATATCGTGTAAACTGTGACTAAGTGACAAAGCCAGATTGGATATTGTCGCACGTGAATTTTGGTTCAAATAGCCTTTATTAATAATTATGAAAATTATAACCAATTTATTTCCAGTTCTATGTTTTAACTGGATTTTGTTCGGGAAATGCAAAAGATTGTGTATGTGTGTAAACGTGTCGATATGATAAAAAAACGTGCAAAATATGACTGTTTTTTATAGATTGCACGCAGAAGTGAGAGGCTGTTTTGTCAATGAAATGACTACAAATATTTCAAGTCTTGATCATTATTATGAATTTTTAATACATCAAGTTTTAGCTTTTATGCAGTATTTGGTATATATACTTGTAAAAAGATGGTACCTGGATACATGCCTGGGATTTACAGCCATACCTTTTCATCTAATTCTGAACATTTTGTGTGTGAGACTGTAAGAGGGATCAAATATTGAAAATTGGCTATAAAACAAACGTAGAAATTTTTAATTGAATCCTTTTTTCTTTTGTGAAAATAAAAACTCACTGAGGACAGATGTGCTTGAATAGATTTATAAAAGTTGTAAGTCCCTCTCTTTTTTTAATGCGTTCATTTTAGAATAAATCCTTTTCCATCTCCTTCCTTTTTCCACAAGAATTTACAATTTATCCTCGCAGCGCCTCAATTTCTCGCATTAAATTTCAAACAAATCGTAGTTGTGACCTGGAAATTGAAAAAGAATTGCATAAAACATATTCAAAGTAAACTCTTCGTGAACTGAGCTAAGCCAGAATGCTTTCCATTAATTCTTGGTCTAGCATTAGTGTTCCTGATGTCAACACAATGTTCGTGTCTAGTATACAATACCTTACAAGGATTTGTAACTCGAAAACCCAACATGTTCTTAAAAGTCCACAGCAATACGTTTTCAATTCCATATGATGCCGCCGGCGTGTTGTGTAATTCCCGAAACGTTTCATACTTAAAATGCTTCTTGACATGAAACACATACGTGTCATGGGAACCGAAATATTCATGACCATCATCGCAAACACCGTTGTTAACTGTTCTGGAACATTTCAATTCAGAAGAATGTCTTGTTAAACTAAACATCAACTTATTCCTTTCTAAATGCTGGAAATTCAACTTTTCCCAGCCACTGGTAAACTTGATATCAAAATTTGTGATGGCAATAACTTCATTTTGAAAGCATCTCGTGCCGTAGTCAATTAAATGTGGTATTTTAACTTCTTTTCTGATGTTATGTATAATCAATTTGTCGCTATTTGTAAAGTCGTAGCGACGTAACAAATCCTCCGCTTCCTGGTGTTCAATAAAGGTGACAATGTTTTTTATCAACGGGTGATTCAGGTTTGCTTGTAGAGTGCTTATTACTTCCAACCATCGAAGTTCAATTAGCATAGGATTATATGATTTGAGTTGTTTAGCATACTTTTCATTCTTAAGGTATACCAAATTTATGATAATGATAAGTTTCTTTTCAGTGGCATTGGTGATGTTTGGGCATTGTTGGACTACTACTGCTTGGTTTAGACCAGCTGAAAGAGTAGCAACAGGAGTTATGTTAAATCCAGGAAGATGAATAACGAATGTGGATTGATCCGTTTTAATTGCAGTATATTTTGGGGATACTGTGAGCTTGGAAGTTGCATACCAGCATGTGCAACTTGCCACTAAAATTATAGTCAGTGTTGCAACAGTCACTAGCAATGCTTTATGTATCTTTGTGGTTCTAAAAGAGACGAGACGAAGAAAATAAAATTTACACTCGTATTTAAAAAAATCTCCTTGTAAAAAACAGGCGAAGTGAGAAAACACTTACAACATCATTGTATTGTAAAAGGGTTTTTACAACTTTACTTGATCCTTTTATGTTTTACGTTCTGCTGGTGTTACTTGTTATTGCTTTTACGAAACCTGAAACATTTTAGCTATTTCCTTTACACTTAACAACGTCTACAGCTTTCTATGCCTTTTTTGAAATTGTTGTTAATTTTCACAACGGCCAACTCATTGAAAACTGTTATGAAATTGAATAGGCTGATAATTTCGTTATATTAATAGAAATATAAAATTTATTTGCTTTCACTGTTGCTATGGCAAGTAATAAAATTGCAATTCTATTTATAACTTTTAAATGGTTTACTTCATTTCAAATGACCTTATAATGTGCAGTATAAGAAATGGAGTTGCTGGTGCGAGATGTTCCCTTTTTTTGTTGAAATGCACAGAAAGCACCAAAGAACATGTCACTACGGTTGTCTTGAAGGAAATACTTTATATATGTTACATTTGTCATGAATAATGCGATTTTTTCACCGTATCATATTTCTTTTCATTTTAAGTCTTTTCGTGATCGTCAACTTTTGATTTGATATGATATTAAAATTTTATTACACTTATTTGCTTTCGCTGTTGCCGTTATAAATAATCAATTTATCTGTCATGTTTATAAATACTTTTATATGTGCTGGTATATATTGACTCACAATAAAGTCTAGGGTAAATGTTTTTACTGTGTCATATTTTCACCTGAATAATTTTTTCCCTCCTTCCCTCCTCTTTTTTCTGTGTGGATCTTGTGCCAAGAACAGGTGATGAAAAGTAAATACACCTATTTTGCAGAGATCAAAAAACCGATCTGACAACTGCAAGGATTTGTTTTTGGAGACAAATTGCAACCAAGACTTTAATGACGTTACCGCATCAGCTCGTTTCAACAATGAGGGAAGTGACATAACCCGTCAATTCGTGACAGAGGTCGTACTTAACAGACGTCTGAAATTGTATGTTAACATATTTGAGTAGTGTTATTATATTTATAATAATAATAGTAACAATATATAATCGTAGAAGAGAAAAAGTGTTCCGTATTACTTGATTGAATCTGGTAAAAGACAGAATTTTTTGCGAAGAGAAGTTTATAAAGATAACCTATTCAAATTTTGAAGAGATTATATTACATCAACAATTGTTGGAAAGTATCATGTGTACGTTGTTCGGCTTTTGTAACTTGAAAAACAATCAAGAGAAGAACGTGGTCGACTTTATATCCGGCTATTCATCGAAAATCCACAACTAGGAAGCACCTTATCGGAAGATGCTATGAAAAGTAACAATGACGAGTCGTTGGCTGGATTCACACAAAACGATAACATTGATGATGACAACGACGACAGTGCTTGTAATATCGAAGTGGAGCATTTTTAAGTATCGCTTCCAAAATTGGAGAACGAAAATACAGGCAATGAATAGTGTGCAAGCTGAATTGCGAACTGAGTGGGAAGATTTTTCGTTCCGAAAACGATGTTGATTTCTTTGCACCTATTGACAATCCTGACGATTTCGTGCTTGAACGAAAACCTTTTGCCACAAGAGTAATTCCAACGTACGCCATAGAAATCAGCAGCGACGAAGATGAAGACCGAAAACCATTCGTAGCCACACATGTATCAAAAGAAGTGGTAGTTATAAGACGAATAAATAATGTAGCACTTACATTGAGTATTTCATATCTAAGCCACAAAAAAATAAATAAACAAAGCAATAAATACTTTAAGGTCATCTAACTACTTAGTTTCCAGGCTGTCCAATAAGCAAGTTGCCTTGCGGCACCTTATCACCCCTTGTTCCTTCTTGTTCCTCCTTCTTTCCCCTTCTTTCCCGTTATTCCCTATGTCAAGAAGATAAGTTATGGAGTTATTCCTCTAGAGGGCGTTACCTATGGGTGGTAGTTATAGGCGTTAACCTTATTTTCCCTTCTTCCTTATTGTTCCTGCTTATTCCCATTCTTCCCCGTTATTCCCCTTATGAAAGAGAAAAGTTTATGAACTTAAAAGAGGCTCGAAGGCACCTGTTCCGAGCAAAGAGTGACGTCATAACGGACTTGACTTAAGTCTGAATTAAGTCCATAACTTATCTTCTTGACATGAGGAATAACGGGGAATAAGGAGGAATAAGGGGAAATAAGGGGAAATAAGGGGAAACAACGGGTAACAAACAGGCAACACCCTCTAGAGGACAAAGTCCATAACTGTGCTGCAAGGCAACTCGCTAATCAGAGGATCTGGAAACTAAGTAGTAAGATGACCTTCCTCTTATCGGTAGTAGGCAACGCCCACCCCATCCGCAGAGGAGCAGCAGCGCCATCTTGCCACCGCTTCTTCCCCCTTACCGCCCCTTGTTCCTCCTTATTCTCCCTTGTTCCTCCTTATTCCCCCTTGTTCCCCGTTATTCCCCTTGTCACAGAGAAAAGATTATAGACTTAACGGAGCAAAGCGTTACCTCATAGCGTACTTGACTAAAGTTTGAATTAAGTCCATAACTTATCTTCTTGACATGGGGAATAACGGGGAATAAGGAGGAATAAGGGGAAATAAGGGAAATAACGGGCAACAAACAGGCAACGCCATAACTAACCTCCTGCTCCAACCTCCCCTCGCCCTCTAAGTACCCCGTCTGGTAATTAATTGATAATTTATCTTCTTGGCATGGGAAATAACGGGGAATAAGGGGAAACTAGGAGGAACAAGAAGGAACAAGAGGTGATAAGTTGCTGCAAGACAACTTGCTTATCGGAGAGTCTGGAAACTAAGTAGTTAGATGACTTATTACTCCTATCAAATTGCCTGGTAGTAGGTAACAAATTGTAACCAGATATTACAAGGTGCTGTAAAGGCCATTTGCTTATCGAAGGGTCAAAAGGTAGAATTAGGCGTGATAAGGTGATTAAAATGCCATAGGGGACTACAGATTGAAGAGGCAGATATTCATTTTAAGTTTTTCTTCACTCTTAAATTTTCTTTACATTTCTTCAAAAGTACTATATGTTTTAAGTCTTTCTGCAACAGGTTATGTTTTTCCTTCCTCTTTAAGAAGATCAGCTTAGCCATCAGTCCTGTGGAGTCGGTTATATTTGCGAAATAAAATGGTCTTGGTCCTATTATTTGGCTTGCATCTAACAAACTTTTCAAGCATCGTCGATCTTCTTCACTTAGTTCAAACTTTGTGTGGATCTCCCCATTATTGGTAAACATACATTTACGGAACTTGAAGAACATCCTGATCTACCAACTGTTACTCGTTAAGAAAGCTGTTCTCCTTTAGTTAGTGCTTATGTAGTGATACAAAGTAACAAACTGTTTACAAATTTAACACAGACATAGTAGATAAATCTCGT
Source organism: Turritopsis dohrnii (assembly GCA_027922465.2). Lineage (NCBI taxonomy): Eukaryota > Metazoa > Cnidaria > Hydrozoa > Anthoathecata > Oceaniidae > Turritopsis > Turritopsis dohrnii. The sequence goes on along the minus strand of BQMF02000361.1, from coordinate 281,678 downwards.
ATGTTAAATTAAGTTTAACTTCTTTGCTCTGATCATTAGAGTACTCGGTTTTCGTGAAGGATGAAAGCTATATTCCGGGTCTCGTAAAATCGCTGTCCATTTTCCCTGACCATATCTTTTGATGCCATAAGAAAGAAACGAGTCTTCAGTAGCCGAAAATGCAGCCTTGCTTTGTCGTTTGATGCCTTTATTCTGCGGTTCTGCTGCAGCGGATAAGTTTTCGTTTAAAGCAATGTTAAGACAGGATTTCGCTCGTTCATTTCTTCGGTCCACTCCATTACTGTCGAGTTCGTTAGAAGATGATATCGTAAAATGATTGTTCAAACGATGGTTATTCGTAAATTCTTTGTCCATGGTTACCAGCTTTTCCATACACTGTTGACCCTGACGAGCTACTTCGGTTGATTGAAGTTTTTGATAATGTATTCTAGCTACGTGTGATGTATGCTTTTGATCACGTGATAAAGCCGCTTGCTCACGTTCGTTCAGTTTACCCATGCTTTCCGTTTCGATAATCTGCCTGTATCTTGTCGGGTTTATATACTTTCCAATAGCCTGGTATACAATTCTTCCAAAAATGTCACTTAACTGTTTTAGCTGGGTTCCATTCTTTGTTACCAAAACGTACTCACAGATAGGATTTAGTCTAGTCCGAATACAAGCTATATACCCATTCAAAATATCAACCACTCTTTTCGAAATAATGAGAGTATCAAATCTATATTCATAATTTGCATTGAATCTTGTTTGATCGATAACACCGCCTTCACTTCCAACGCCACGTACCATTGCAACAGTTAAATACTGATATGTCATTGGTCGACTTGCTTTCACCATTAGAAACAGTACAGCTACAACCAACGAAGTGCTGAAAGATAAATCGTGTGCTGGAATGATGGCATTCGAATCACTAGCGTTAATCAATATCTGTGAAAATTTGTTGGCATGAAAAGGAATAACATTTTGCAAATCTTCCAGACTAGCCCAACAATGGATAGTTTCAAGGTATTCCTTGCTCAGTACTGTACTCCATTCAATCCTCATTTGCTTTGCTAAGCACTTTTTTACCCTGTCTAAGTAAATTTCAGCTGCAATGAATACAGGTATATTCTCGCTTTTAATTGCATTACTCCTTCTGAAGTCAAGCGTGTGAGAAATGGCGTTCATGTAGCCAATAATTCCAGAATGACCAAGTTTCCAAGTGTCCTTCAAGTAATCCACAAAGTCAGAAAGCATTGTAATCGACCCAACGCAATAATCTATAACACATCCTGGTACGTCCCAGAGAATAGATACGTCATCGCAACAGAATTTCGCATACTTTAATAGTTTGGCTGTTATTTGTTCCGCTTGACACAAACTTTTTCCTCCTCCACCTGGACTTTGTAGCCATTTTGAAAACAGTTTTCCAACAGTACATGTTTTGACAAACATCGGCATTGAAGAAGTGCAGCCTAGTTTTCGTTTACTTTGAGTGGATACTCGTGTTGCAAATTCAGGAAATATAGTGGTAACGTCAGGTTTCTCGTCAAAAAAGTAAAACCAACCATGCTTTGTATAAACGTGTTTTCTACAACCTCTTTGCGTTTTAAAGCCTTCGCTTTCACATGACTTCACAGGGCATATGTACACTCCATTGCTAGTAGTTTTTAAGGACAACCTTTTCGGTTTTCTTTCATTTCCAACAGCTTTTTGCCACATCTTATTTGATAAAATGCGTCTTTTCAACATCTCTGTCACGTAGTGAATCAGAAGATCAAGACGATCCCTTTTATGCAAATGTTTTAATTAGGAAACGTGTGAATTTCGACCAATCAAAAAGCTGTTCTTTTATTGCAAACTTGCGGAAACTGACAGACCGAATTAAAGTGGTCAGCAGAAAGTTTTTAGGGTTTTCCACTTGTGTTCTGTATTATACACGACTGCATGATTTTTATAATGATTACACCAATAGGAACATTCTGTCTCATATATAACGGAACAAAGCCTTCCGTACAAATACATTGCAAGTTAGCAGAATACAGAACAACATAGACCGTTTAGGATATTAAACATCGGTCTTGCAAAGACTTTTCTATTCTATAAAACATCGTGCATCTGAAAAAAACTTTAAAGGTCCCAAGAGTGCCTCAGAAATTGTTCCTTTTATAACAAAAGGAACTAACGAAATAGGAACACGTGCAAATGATAAAAATGTTTATGCTCCATTGCTTTGCAAATTTACTTATACAAAGGAACAACATAAGTTTATACGCTATATAACGATATATTTCATAGTATCTCCAAAATGCTACGATTGGCTCTTCAACTGGAAATTAAGAAAATTATAGATATGCAGCGTCTAAAAAATATTGTACATTGAAAAATACTGGCACCGTCAGAAACTAGAGAGAAAATCGTAGTATGACATGCCTAGGTGCGGCTAAGGAGTGGAAGGCCCAGATAGTCGTAAACCAAAAAGAAAGAAAATACGACATGACTAAACCTAAGGACTAATGAAGTGTAAATTTTGAGGTAAACTTTGAGGTTAGAATCGAATGCTAGAAAAACAAAACTGTTTTAATATTTATGTGTTAACTTTATAAATTCATCCCTCCATTGCCAGTAAAGATATAACTTATACTAAACTCAAAAACTGATCAAAAACCTGAAATAGGTAAGAAGATATTATAAAGGAACTAGTATCCCGTGTAAAAACTTTTTACTGTTGTATTTCTCAAAACGACGCATCGCTCACACCCGTGTCGAAAATTTATAGAAATAAAAAGTTATCATAATCGGCGCTGTGCATACCACTTCTAATTTAGGGAGTGAAATATTTAACTTTTTTTAAACGGTTTTTCCTACATATTTGACGTAAGGCTACGCAAAGACGGCACTATTTTTTAATCTAACGTCATTATTAAATTGTCGTAAGATTTCATTAAAAAAGAGGTGATTACGAAACATAAAATGTAGATTTTGACACAGACACAAAAAAAACCTCATGTCACGATGGATGAAGTGGCTGCTGTATTTGCTGGTTAAGATGGCGCATAGCAAAGGGCAATAGGTGGGAATTTTGTTCTTACAGTCTTTAATGATAATGGGTGGTAAACAAAGCTGCCTTGGCGTGTAGTGAAAAATAAAAACGCCAAAAAAATATGAATGATAAACGGAATTATACGTGCTAACGTTGCTTCTTTACTCCAATAAGATTCGATAGCATTCGATGTTTCATTAGTCAGTTCTTTACAAAACACCCTTCATATTACAATGTCGAATTTATTTATTCTTTCATAATTAATTTTACCTAAAAAGGAAGATTTCTATTAATCATAAAAACATATTTAGCTACATATACGCACAAACAAAAGCAAACTAAAAGAACGAACGCAAACTTGAAGCAAACATATGGGTAGGAACAGGGAATATTTATTAAAAGATCATGAGTTTAGCTTCAGCCCACCAAACAGTCAAAAAAGAAATAAAGATATGTTATGAAGAAGAATAAAAGCGCCATGTAAATGATATGCGGAGTTATACTTGCTAATGTTGCTTTTTTATCCACTAAGATTCGATACCATTCGTTATTTTAATAGTCTGTTCTTTACCAAAACACTCAAGCATTTAGACTTGTTAAATTCTTTCGTAATTATTTTAAACTAAAAAAAAGAAGATTTCCATGAGCAATGAAAACCATATCATAATAAACAAAATGCTACACATACACACAAACAAAAAAGGAAAACAAAATAAAACAAAACACAAACTTGATTTCTTATCCAAATCGGAAAGCAAACATAGAAAAAGTTATTAAATTATCATGAGTATAGTTCCAGCCTACCAAACAGTCAAAAATGTCTTTTGTAAACTTTAAAAGGTTTATATCAAATTTTAAGTTTTGATTGAGTTCAATTGCTCATGTCTAATTTGCAAATTACTTAGTGACCTCAATTTCGTTTTCAATCTCAGACTCAATTCTTTTCTGATTTATTCTTGCCAGTCAGTATGTTTTATATAGTTTTTATCTTATGTTGCAGGTCCTTCATTTATAGCAGAATTTTATTTTTCTGACGAATAACCACTGCTTAGTGAGAGGATTGCTTACCTTGTGTCCAAGTGGTTTTTGAAAAGCTGAGTGTGTTTGGGTTGACAGGAAGTGAATGGATAAAATTATGGAGTGTTTCTTCGGGCTTAGGTACAGAGTTCAAGAGCGTTACTGCTGTGGTGTTGTAGTGTTCATTTAGTACATCGAGATCTGCATCGATATTCTTAGGGCTAGGGTTTAGAACTTCTTTCGGGCGTTGTGATGACAAAGCTTTCTTGTAAAGGTTTGTGTTCGTATTACGGTTGTCTTTTTTCACCTCATTTCGAATTTTAAAGAATGTGGTCCAAGCTTGTTCGTCGTGTGGTTGCTCGTGTGCGAAGTTGATTTCACTGATTTCGTTACAGGGAAGAACGTCTTCGTGGTTGATTTTTGAGGCTTGAGGCAATATGATCTATCAGTCTGGTGGGTTTGCTAATGTGTGCTTGAGGCCATGATTTTGTAAAAGTTCTCTATGATCTTGTGCAATCCTAGAGTTCCTAAGCATGTCAGTGTTGGTGCCACCTGCCATGATTTTTAGACCCGTCCAGATTGTTGATACGCACGCCAAAAGTTTGTCGAGCTTGGTCAGCTATATACGTTTGTCTGATACATAGCAGCTAGAAGAAAGGAATCGTGTTTACCTTTGAACTTCGTGTTTACCTTTGAACTTTGTGTTTTACCTTTGAACTCCATTCACATGTACTCGATAGTATTGTCTCTTTCGGTGATGTCATTTCGTTTCTTGTGTTTGACCGACTCTCGAATATACATGCCGACACATAGACTTCGATTGAGACATGCTTGAGGAGTTACGGTTATCTTTGAGACAGGTTTCAGACAGTGTAATGATGTCAAACTTATAACTCAAAACCATTCGTTGGAATGCAGAGAAGGTTGAGGTTATCGATTTGGTGATGGCAGATACTGAATCGACCACGATTTTCGTTGAGGGCCCGATGGTGTTCGTTTTCATTTAGAATTTCGTGTTCAGCTACTTGAATATCTGTCGAATCGCGAACAACAAAAAAAGGTAACACAGTAAGCCGACAATTGTGGCATGTCCACTGGTTAACTTTGTTAGAAAAGGTTTTCACAGTTCGATATATGCATTTGACGTGAGTTGTTTGGTGACAAACTTTACATTCGAGGCAATACGAGTTCTTGCGGACTTTTTTGGTACTGACAGGACAAGAAAGCGGGCCTGGATTCGTCTCAATATCACCGCAGATGATAAGTTGCAAGGTTGCCGAGTGGTTCGCGTAGAGACTGATGTACAGAATCGCCTTTTGTTGATGTTGTATTGACGCTGGATCAAGTGTTTATTTTGAACTTGAAAAGTTGATTCATTGCAAAGGTTTTCGTTTTGATGTATAACAGAAAACACCATCAGAATCAGCACGGCTTTCTTCATCTTTTGCAGCAAAAATCAGCACACATCTTTTTAATTTGAGCAAAAGTTTTAAGAAAAACAAATTAATTTCCACTCTTTTGACGTCAGTTTTGATAAACACGTCCAACTGTTAAGAAGTCATTGCAAAGTACAAAGTATGGCATACTTGAAAGCACGCAATGAGCCTCGATAAAAAATAAAGATAAAACATATTCGAAGCGGCTAAGAAATGAATGAACACAAAGGGTCACAGATTGAGAGCAGGAAGCTATGAAAAACTAGATCAAGCTATTTTTAAATAGCTATTAACAGGTGGCTGTGCCAGCTTCTATATATTAATGACCGATTCTCCGTTTGTTTGTTTGTTTGGATGTCACGCAAAATGGTAGATTTAGTTGTGTGAGTAATTATTTTATTTTATTTTGTGCGACGTCAGTGTGAAGCCATTCCATTGAGACCCTAACAGAATGAGACGTTTAGGGAAAATTATCTCGGTAACCAATAGGGATAACTGACGTTTTTTGGGGTCTGCGATACAGGCGATAGGGTAACGAAAAATTTGGGCCGAAATTTTCTGAGGGGACAGGCGGTGACGTCATCAAAATCTTTGATCAATAATATCTCTGTAACGGTTGATCGTAGCGAACCGATCGAAACGTTCTGGACCGATCTGGTCTGCAATTTCTGCCCAAACTTTATTCACAAAACATATGTGCGCGATCCGTGAAAAATAAAAAAATTAAAAGTGGAGCAAAGAAAGCAAAAACATGATGGAAAAAGATAAGACTTTATTGATTGCACCGCTGGCAGTTAACTGCAGCATAAGTTACGAAAAAAATGATAATAAAAAAATAAAATAAAATAAAAACTTAAAAATACCCCCACCACAAAATGGGTAAGAAAAATATTCACTGAAAAGAAATTTGAGAATACCACCAGTTAATAAAGGAATTGAAATTGTATGACCAGGAGTTGGGTTTCTTAAAATAATATTAACTCTTGTACATTGTTGTTATCATATCTCCTCTTTGGTTATTTCATTTGCTTTGATTTTCTTCACGTGTTTAGCTACCATTTTTAAGTCATGTGTTTAGTTTGGAAAGCTACTATTGGCTTACAAAAATGATCAGCATTGCAGATCAAATAAAAGTATAAAAACTTTAACTTATTTTTTGTTCCCTGGTCGGATCAAAATGGAACGAAAACCTCTCTTACTGTTGCGTAAAATTTTCACAGGACGTCGTCGTGGGTTAGGTTTCGCAGGTTGTAGTTATTACCTTTTCCAGGAAGATTGTAAATGAACTCATTTGCTAAATGTTCAGCTATTTTACCAGTCGTGCGGGTTGCGGTTTGGTTGAAAAATTATTAACTTTCTCAGAATCGACTTTTACGGAGGTTGGACTTAGATGGAGAATTTTATTCATGACTTTCCATGTTTCGTTGCAGTTTTTGTTCAATAGCAGCTTTTCATGATAGTTCTTTTCGTTTCCTTAATATTTTATTTTCAGTTTGTTTCTCACTAATTTCAGTTTCTCATGATTAGTTTCGGTTGGATTTTTTTCTGTATTCAGTTTTCGCACGATATCGTTGACGTTGGAGATCAGAAATATTTAGATTTTTCATCCATGGAGATGGAGGTCAAGTGATTTTCACTTTTCGTAATGGTGCATGTCTTGAAAAACACTCTGTGATAAGATTGTTGAGGATATTGACCTTGTCTGACACTTCTTCAAATACGTAAACAAGATTGAGTTAAAGTGAATTAAAATCTTTTACATACTGAACCAAGTCAAGATTTCGTTCATCTCTTATCAGTTTGTACCTTTCTTCGAACTTTGTTTTTGCTGATTTAAAGATGCAGAAGGGGGCGCGATGGATATATGCATCGATATATGTAATGCAGTCGGAGTTGATGTCAAAATCAATATCAATATCATCTCTTGCATGCATAAATTGGATTTTCTTTGTTACATGACATAAAAATCATTATCAACACCTGTAAAGGCCATGTGTATCAAAATCTTGCTCCGCCATATTTGACAGCTTACACAAATAAAGCAAACTTGATATTCTCCATATTGCATCTGATTGGTTATTAATGCGCGCGTGAACCAATCAAAATAAGTTGCATGACAAATAAATCGTCTTCCGGCGGGAGATTTCAAAATGTCTCTTTAAATCTTTGAATATGATACCTGTCGCCTGAGACACACTTTATTTCAATAGCTCAACAGCAGTTGCGAGTCCCTCTCTTTTCATACGTCCATGAATATATTAATGAAAATATAAAATTTATTCGCTTTCACTGTTGCTATGGTAATTGAAATAAATTCAATTCTATTTAAAACTTAAAAATGGTTTACTTCATTTCAAACGACCTTGTAATGTGCAATATTAGAAATGAAACTGCTGGTGCGAGATGTTCACTTTTCGTCGGAAATGCACTAAAAGCGCCAGATAGTTCACATGGCAAAGGTTGTCTTGAAAGGAATACTTTTATAACTGTGTTACAAACGTCACGAATAATGTGATTTTTCACCGTATCACATTTCTTTTCATCTTAATATTTTTCTTTGTCGACTTTTGCCTTGATATGATATCAAAATTTAATTGAATTTATTTGCTTTCGCGGTTGCTGTAATTAATAATTAATTTATATGTCACATGTCAAAATACTTTTATATGTGCTGGTATATATTGACTCACAATAACTTCGTCCGATAAATATTTTTACCGTGTCATATTTTTACCCGAATAATTTCGTCCTTCCCCCTTTTTTTTTCTATGTGGATGTTGTACCAAGAACAGGTGACAAAAAGTAAATACACCTATTTTGCAGAGCTCAAAAAACTGATCTGATAACTGCAAGAATTTGTTTTTTAGCGACCTGTAGATCAAAGACTTCAATGACGTTATCGCATCAGCTCGTTTCAACAGCAGGGAAAGCGATATCGTCGTCAATTTGTGACAGAGTCCTTACTTAACTGACGTCAGAGTTGCGTATTAATACATTTGAGTATTGCTCTTGTATTTACGAATATTGTGTGTCCAAATGTTTTTGGAATTAGGATGGTAAATGTTTCGAGATCCATACTTGTGGTAATTGGTAGCTCATCTTGTATGCGAATTGCTTGAACTTCTTAGAAAACACACAATGACACGATTAATATGTTACAAATAATGGTATGAAGTCGAAACAAAAAGGTATACAATCTGAACAAATGAGAACGTTCGAAATGAATCCATCAAAGATAAATATATCAAGAAATCAAAGAAGCAGAAGAAGGTAAACGGAAATTACAAGTTGCTGCAAAGTATGGCATACCCAAAAGCACGCTATCAACCTGGATAAAAATAAGATAAAATATATTCCAAGCGCCTAAGAAAGGAATGAACACGAAGGGTCAGAGACTGAGAGCAGGAAGTTATGAAAAACTAGAGCAAGCTATTTTTAAATGGTTATCAACATGTGGTTGTTTCAGATTTAATATTAAAAACTAAAGCTATAGATTTTGTAAAAAAATAAGCATTGAGAATTTCCATGCTCCCGATGTTGACTTGAGCTCTGGAAAAGCATTACAGTCTATATTTCAAAAAGATCTCTGGCGTACACCGATTAAAGACTGCAACTTGGGAAGAGACGTTGCCAATCATGCTCTTTAAGTATAAACTCAACCAAATCTACAATGCAGACAAATTTAGTTCCTTTTTTCGTGCTCAGCCGGAAGATCTCTCCATCTTTAGGATGAAAGATGCGTTGGTGATAAGGATAGTGAGCTCGGCTGGCAGCATTAACAGCGGCTAGTGCAGCGGGGGAAAAGGGTCAAATCAGAAGATGGATTGACATGAAATTGCTTGAAGAATGGGTCCGTGAATTAGATCAGCTGTTTACTACTGAAGGAAAAGATATTGCTCTATTGGTTGATAATTGTCCGATCCATCCATCAATTTATAACTTTCTTTCAGTCGATTTGATTTTCTTGCCACCAAAGACGGCCCCAACTCCAATGGATCAGGGTGTCATACGATCTTTAAAAGCTTACTACAAGTCATTGTTTGTCTGAAAATTATTTGGAGCCATAGAGTCTATCTGGTTTCACAGGCATACCAGCTTTTTCATTTCCAACGCCACATTGTCACAAAATGAGTGAGCGAAATCATCGTAACTTTATGTTGAGGGGAATAGTTTTCCTACATAGATAACATGAAATTTATATAGTTTTCATGGGATTGCATGTCCATATCATAAAACTATTTGAGAAATAAATTTTTTTTTGCCGACTTTGCGGTCATAAATTTTGGAAGATGAAACTGCATATTTGGGTTTCCGGAGCTTTGTGACTATCACAAAGTAAAGAAAAACAAATTACGGAAGTTGAAATCAAGATGTCAAAATTGCGGCGATACAGTTTGCTAAGATCATTCAAAATTAATTTGCGAAAAACACTACTAGCTCTATAAAAAAAGATTTGTGATGAGATGCTATAACTGAGGGTCCAAACCCTCATTTGCTTTTATTTTCTCTTTTATTCAAGTGTAGAGATTTTTATATTAGCTAGGTCTATATGAATTAGAAGATCAAAATTTCTGCTATCATCTCTTTGACCATTTAGGCCAGATCTTCTGAAACAAAAAGGCTCTTAATTTATTCATTGGCATAAAAATTTGACATAATTAGTGACGTCATCATGGAAGGAAGTGGATGTTTTGAGAAATTTTTCCTCAAAGACCTTTCTATCATTACTGAACATGTTTCAGTGAAATTTAAAGTACATAGCACTTTTCAATCAAAAGTTATGAAGATTTAATGAATATGTGAAAAAATTCTAGATTTCGCGCTGTTCATAAATTTTTTTTTCAACTTTGGTGCCTCATGGCAGAACAAATGAGAACATTTTGTTTATTTATGTTGATACTTTCATTATGTTCATTGTATTAGCTTTCAAAACAAAGAAAAAGTAAGAAGATTACATTTCTCAATCTCTTTTAATGGCCATTCTAAAAAAATTGCCGACATATTTGATGATGTCATGAAAGCTGTCATTATGTTTTGAGATAATTTTCTCTACAACTTTGGTATATTGGAGTATTACTAGCGATCCGATCAGATTCATCCAAAGTGGATATTTGCCTAAAGATTTACCTTTTATTCTTCTGATTTTGATTTTATGACTTTGACTGACTCATGACACATAGTGCAACATTGAATTTTGATTGATTCATAACTCATGATTTGCTACAACCGTATTTTGTATCTGCTAATAAATAAATAAATAGATGTGCCCATAAACAAATGGAAAACATGAAATCGAAACAATGCCCAATTCTCTGTTTGTTCTGTGATTGTCTTAAATGAATGACCTTAAGTGAATCCGCTTTTATGCTTCGCAACCACCGGTGTGTAAAAATAGTAGCGGAATTTTGGTAGTGGAAAACAGAGAGAAGAAGTAAGTAAAAAATGTTTCATTAAGTAAACATTTACAAACAGAAATTGTGCTGGAAGGTAAAGAAAGTTTACTGATTTACAGATTAGAGTTTGGAGGTCTTTGAAAATAGTTTGGATGGTTGCAGAATTATTGATTTTGTTTACTTATAGTGTCAATTAGTACCTAGAGTAAAGTTATACTTTTTATTTTTGTTAAAACTACAGCTAAACTAATATGTATTTAGTTTTAACACAGTGATGGGTAACTGAATATATGAAGAATAACAAGGTTGTTTATCGCTGTTTGTTATGATTTAGCCAAGGAAGAAAGATGATATTTAAAGTTAAAAAGGTTCCCCAAATTGGAGTGCTTTCATTTGCAAGAACTGCAAAGAAGCTCAATAATGTGTTATGGCTGGCTCATTCTAAGAAAATCTAAGCTCCTACTTGCTCAATATGACTCTGCCCAATATGACTCATGTCCAACTCATGTTTGACACCTTATTAGCTCATTGGCTTTTTTCACTTGGGTGTATAATTTTTATGAAAAGTTTCAATCATTTCAAACATTTTTTACAGGGTTTAAGCACATAGTTTCCTAAACTAAACGTGGGAAAATTCTGGGAAAAACTTTTGCAGTCAGGGGCTCTATTACAGCATTAACTTAAATTTAAATTTTATTTTTCGTGAATTCTTAGGGTGAAACAACGCAGGCTGAACATGAGCGGCAAGCAACGCCGATTTGCTGGCTAGTAGGATATAATTGTGACAAAACCGCAATTTTTTTTTACTTTTCAATTTCAATATCCATTCCCAGAGTGTGAGTATTTTGATAGGATACTGCATTTGTGTGTCAAGAAACATTGATATGAAAGAGAGAGAGTTCTATGGAAGGAATTTCAAGTTTTTGAGATTTAACATCACAATACTTTGTCACGGATTGTAAATCCTATCTCAACGGTTGGTTGAATGCTTTGGTTACTGCTATATTGGATAATTTTCTTGCGTTTAATTTGATTTCTGTGTCATATCATCAATAAGCCATGTGATACACAATTTTGTCATTCTTTCAACAAAGCTTTCATCGGGAATGTTGATGGTCTCACAAATTGTTTGATAAATGCATGCAGCTTAAAAGTTTCATGTTCAATCTAAATCTCATGGGTTTTCCTCTTTATACGAAGCATAGGAGATAAAAGCCTCGTGGTGGAAGTTGCTAGGTGTGTCACTTGATGAGATTAAGCAGTCAAACGTAGCTAATTAAATAGGAATTGGAAAGTTTTTACAAAGAATGTACATTATAGAAGACGAAGCTTAAGTCTTACTCTGTCATTTAGTCGATTTCTGATTTCAAGTGTAGTGAATGTCTTAAAATGTATAACAATCAAATCCCAGTTCTACATTGATGTTCTTGACAATTAATCCTAACATCAAGACAATTCATGGTAACATCAAAAGTTTAACGGTATTAAAATACATTAAAAAATCAACGTACTGTTTTAGCATCGAATGAATGTTGTCCTTTGAAAAGTTACCTTATGCTTAATGTGGAGGAAGTTAGTTGCTGAACTTCATGTAGCAACTTAATTTGTAACTTAATTTCATATCCAAAAATATTTTTTGTGACGGAAGTTTTCAAATCCACTCATTACTTTAAGGAAGTTTTTCAATTGCGCAAATTTCTAAATTCCTTTAAGAAAAAACAAACAAAAAGTCGAAACGATACAGTACTTCAGAATATCTGAGGGATAAATATGCTTTGATTTGTTCGTGGACTTAATGTATTTTGAACGAGTGATGAACAGCATCGACATCCACCAATCAATAAGGCAAGAACAACGTACCGCAGGTCCGCTGCATTTCCCCTTTTTTAGTTTGATATTCTGAACTTAGACTTTTAATGCTGACTGAATGAAAAAGTTTAATGAATGAATCTGTTATTTCACCATGTGTGCTTTTTTTAATTTATTTTAGCCGTGATGCCGAAGGGACAATGGTCGTTCATCTTCTTGGTTTTCGCAAGTTTTTTACTAACAATGAAGTATCTTAACGACAGTATGTTTTTCCTTATCAAATCTTTTCAAAATTTCCTAACAACGTTTCATCTTCATAGATTTTGATCTACTAAAACTGTTAAGAGAAACTCTATGATGACAATTATGATGAATTTTTGAATCTGTGTTTAATTGAAACACCATTAGATGTCATTAATGTCATCAGTAGTTACTCATTACAATTACTGACTTTCCATGATTTGTCAGTTATTGACCATCATCTTGCCTCAATTTACAAGACTTTTGTCAGGGTTTTAATGTGGAATTTTCTCTTTTCTTCCAAGTATCGCAGTTACGTCTACTCAGATTAATGGGCAATATCAAATAATGAAAATTTAGTTTTTCTCAGTATTTTTGTCATTGTAGGAAATTACGTTTCTGTATGCAAGTTTGTAAAATTTGAAATATATCAGCTACACGTTCTTTTTATACAAATAGATAATTTCGGTTGAAGTTGCGCATTGGTACACTTGTAAGACAGAAATAAAAAACATACTCGTTATCCTAAGGCAAATGGATGAATCACTGTCTACTTTGCCAGAAAAAACAACAGATAAATATGCATGGTACCCTGTATTGGATTCTAAACTAGTGAAATAAAATCAATTATCATGGATTATCCGAATCGTATGCCGGGGTTAATATTGGATTTTCTCTTTTCTTCCAAGTATCGCAATTACGTCTACTCAGAGTAATGGGCAATATCAAATAATGAAAATTTAGTTTTTCTCAGTATTTATATCATTGAAGGAAAATTACGTTTCCGTATGCAAGTTTGTAAAATTTGAAATATACATGCTACACGTTCTTTTTATACAAATAGATCATTTCGGTTGAAGTTGCGCATTGGTGCACTTGTAAGACAAAAATAAAAAAACATACTCGTTATCATGAGGCAAATGGATTAATTACTGTCTACTTTGCCAAAAAAAAAACAACCGATAAGTATGCATGGTACCCTGTATTAGATTCTAAACTAGTGAAATAAAATATACCATGGATTATCCGAATCGTATGAAGGATTTCAGGCTGAATTTTCTATTCAACTGCCTGCGAAATTTGCGTCAAATTTTTCGAAAAACCTAATAATAATGAGATAACTTTATATGTTTCTTTCTAGTACAACGTTCCAAATCCAGTGCTATAAACAAGCAGCAAACATACATCAAAATCATTCAGTAAGTATATCTAAAATCAACTTGAATAGGTTGATCGATGCTTCAATTGTACGGACAAACTTTTTTTTAGTTTTTTTTCTAGTAAAAAAGTATTCTCTACCAGGATAGTCAAAACTATCAATAAAACTCAAACCACTTAAAATACAGACGACAAGAATATCCTAACAGTTCGTTCTCCTTTTACGCTGACCCTGAACCTAAATTTAACCGATCCTTTTAGAGCTATGGAATGTCATTCAATTTGCTTCAATAAAGATCAAAAGCTCATGTGGATTTATTGAAACTCATCTTTATAGATATAAATAACGAAGCCATTGATTGATAGTAAAATGAAGTAACAATATTCATAAAATTAATTTATTGCTGCGAAACTTTTTATAAAATACTTTTACATCTTCAGGCATTATCATTCTTAAAAACTTTTAAATTGTATACACTGTTATTTACATTTAAAAATTATCTTAGGAGTTTAGGTAATACCATTAATACAAAAACAAAACGTGGAAGTTAGATGGTCGGAGCATGCGCATCCTAAGGGCAGTTCAGAACCCACTAAGCATTTAATCAACAACCCAGGATACAGCTTTAATTGGCGAATACTCTACCAAGCTCCATTAAGCAATCAAAGAAGGAAGATAATTGAGGCGGCAATTTTTATAAGAGGATACAAACCTATTATAAATGGGCAGCTTGACATACGTTTCCTTAATCTTTTTAAAAATGGTATTACCTAAACTCCCAAGATGGGTTTTAAATGTAAAAAACAATGTATATAATTTAAATTTTTAGTTTTTAAGAATTTTAATGCCTGAAAATATAAAAGTATTTTGCAAAAAGTTTCGCAGCAATAAATTAATTTTATGAATATTGTTACTTCATTTTACTATCACCTTTATAGAATTTGTCTACAAAGAATTACTATACTATATACTATAATTACTGAACATATACATCATAATTACTATACTATGGTATAGAACGACTATAGTATCATTATAAACAATTTCATTCCACTTTCACAATGATTTCAGGTGTCACGGCAAACAAAAACACATCGTCTTTCTAAAAACACACAAGACTGGAAGCAGTACAATAACCAACATACTAAATCGATATGCAGATTTTCATAATCTAAGCGTCGTTGTACCTGCAGGTGGTCTAAACAGATTTGGCTGGCCCGCCCAGTTCAGTAAATCATATGTGGATCAAAAGCTTCTTGGAAATGAAAAAGGAGACATAATTTTGAATCATGCTGTGTAAGTCCAAAAGCATGTCCACAGCCATAAAGTTCATTTCTTCGAGATTTATGAAATCTGAACAGGATTTTGCTGTTTCAGGAAAATACATCTTTTAATTTCTCTTCCATTTACATTCCAGGTATAACAGAGTGGCAATGGATTCTTGTATGTCAAACAATTCTAAATACATTACCATATTAAGAGATCCGGTAACCCACTTTGAAAGCACATACAATTATTTCCACTTAGCTCAGGTTTTTAGATACAAAGACTCAAAGCAACAATTCAAACCATTGACCATTGAGGAATTTTTGAAAAATCCTTCCATAGAAAAATTGCCAAAGAGGGAGAATACATGGCATTTGGCACAAAATGGCATGTTGTTTGATCTTGGTAGAAAAAACCAAAACGTCACAGCGTATATCCAGAAACTGGCAAGAGAATTTGATTTGGTTCTTATAACAGAATATTTTGATGAAAGTTTAGTTTTACTGAAGATGGAATTTTGTTTGGATTTTAAAGATATTTTGTACGTAAAACAAAATTCAAGATTACTGAGTAATAGCACTATGTCACAGAAATCCAAAAAACGGATTCGAGATTGGAATTCAGGTGATGTAATGTTATATAATTACTTTAATAAGACATTATGGTCTAAAATAAAGTCGTATGGAGACGAATTCTGGAAGGAGCTTAAAATTTTTAAGCTGAAAAGGAAGGAGTTTCTTAATTCCTGCTCCTTCAGAAAAGTGGCAAAATTTAACCATTATGACAGATCAATGGTTCAATCTTATCAGATCGGAGGTAATGTGACAAGGAAGAATAAGGTACTTTGTGAAAAATCACTTGTAACAGAGCCACAATACATCACTTATTATAGGAAAAAATACTGTGTCAATTGTAAAAGGATGAAAGGGAAGACGTAGGTTTGGTTTGTTTAAGTTGAATTTTTGCATCTATATCCTAATACGCGCTGTGCATCCGCTTTTTTTCACGCTTTCACTCTCTAAAATTTCGGGTCGTTTTTGCGGTCACTTATTCATAATGGAGTGTCAGACCACGGCGGTTAATATTTTTCTACGATTAGTATAGGGGAAAACATTGCATTGCATATAATCGTTTCAAATGTTTTGATTATTCGCGAGATCAAGAAACAATAGACAACAACGAAAGTATTGCGCGAAGATTTATTTTTGTTTTTAGGGTAAGTACGCTTTAGAACCTTTTTGTTTGTTTGTTTTGTTTTTCTTATAGTATTAATAGGGTTTCTGCGTCATTACTTTTCAAATAAAGAAATGAATATCATGGTTTTTAATCATGACGCTCTGGGTTCGTAAAGAAAATCGCAATTGTTTTTAATTCACATTTCGACACTTTTACGACTTTCGCGTTTGGCTTTTATTTACATTGGGGTGTGGATTCCATGAACAGTTACAGCGATTTTAATCTTTTTGTTGTTTACCTGTACGCACAATTTATTTTTACTGCTGCATATGCTGCATATGATTTTATGTTGATGTGTTTCGGATCTTCTGATTAAAAAGTTTTTTTGTTCATAACTCCAGTGTTGAACTAAATATGATTTAGCCGGAATACCTAGAGATTTTTAATTAAAAGAGTAAAGAGTGTTTTTTTCTGTATTGACGTTAGATATCTTTAATCAAGGGGAACCATTGCATTGCATCTTCAATTTATTTTACAGAGTGAAAAATGTGAAAAGTGAAAAAAGTGGATGCACAGCGCGTATTTTTATTTTTGATGATTTAAAACCCGTGTTCTACACGCTGTTCTACACGGGATACTACATTCTAAACATTCTACATTCCAAACAATTGAGGAATTTTATCATACAGCACACTAAAATTAATTATACTAAACTATCCTCTCTGTTCAGCTCACATCGATTAAAACCTGTAAAAAAATTTTACACGGGTTACTAGTATTTATCTAATAGTGCAACAGTGTTTTGTATTTTGTTAGAAAATAAATAGTTCGTTCGCATATCATCTTTCTACATACTTTGGATAAAGTATATTTTCAAATTTGCTATTTACAGCGTCGATCGATTGTATTTTGCAGTTTTTAGATATTACTACAAGTACTTCAAAAAAATTATACTATTGAATGTATATAGGAAGGATTAATCAGTCCAACACTTATCATATTCAGCACTCTCAATACTCTTAGGTCAAACTTAATTTCGTTTTTTGCGAAATATTACTGTCAGTTAATAAGAAGTTCTGTCGCTTGTGTGCATTGGCATATGTTTCGAAAAAGTCAATTTTCTAACCAAATAGCGACATGATGTATGCGTGATGGAAATTTTAACATTAAGACCGTCCGTATTTTTTGTCCATTTTATTTATCTGACACTGTCCAAACCTTAACATATTTTCATGCACTTCTTGTGCCTCTTGACAGGTAAACTCACAGATCAACAATAAGCGTAGTTGTACCTTTATATTTAACACGACGCAGCGAAAGCGAAGTATTTTTGGTATTTTACACTTAGTTACGAAAAAATATGACTTTGTCATTGTTTATGTCTGGTCTTTCGAAGCTCACATACAGTTAATAATATTTATCGGAGAAATGGTTCTTCTTTTAGTCATTAAAACTTTTTTTGCCTTGGTGTCATGTTTGTCATGTATTTTTGCACATTTCCAAATGCAGTTTTGCTGATAGATTTTTTGTTTTCATTTTGTTTCTTTCGATAAAGTTTGTTCGTTTTTTTACATAAGGTCTTTTAAAAAATCAAATTTTGATATAAAATACGTATTCATTCTTCCAGTACGCACATAATGTAATATATTTTTTGTTCGAAGAAAGTATTTTCTGGTGTTTTTCATTAGACCTTATTTACGCCTACAAATCTATTTGAAAGGTATATTATATTATAACAATGTCTAGAAGGTAACAAAGGATACTTAAATTTGAGGCAGAATTTCAAATGAAGTTAAGATATTTCTTTTGTATATTGTGAGTTTTAAATACTGCTATCGTTTTCCCTTCCAGCTCTTGTTATGAATTAACCTTCAAGTCCGCGCGAACTGTATGCTCAAAAATCTAAAGATCACAAAAGAAATGACCATCTTTCTAGAAAAGCTTGAATAGTACCTGGTATGCCGGAATTTGGTTGGTGCGTATTGAAAAAGTAAAGCAGACATATTAAAATCCTCTCGTGACATAAGGTGTCCCTGTAGTATTTTAACAAAAGAGTAAGTCTTTGAATGAATAATGCATAAATGACATTGCATACAAATAATTACTTCCGATCTACATGTCTCATTGAGACCAAAAACACAAATTTCTATGAGCCGAATAATGAATTACATGCGCAATTTTTTCTAACGGAAGTGGCCTTAACTAAATCTCAAGTTAAACGTTATAAACGCAATAAATTTTTTTACAACAATTAAATCATTTTCCTTATTAGCAACATATAAACTATACAAACGGCAATATGACATGTTTCTATAGAAATCATACGGGCCTTACAACTACAACAACTTTGATACTTTATTGACTTTAGGACACCCGTGGTGGAGTAAAGTATCAAAAATACCCGTGGTATCTCCTCCTCCTCCTCCTACTAATACTAGGGACCTTACGAAAGTACGACGGCAACGTGGACAACGACGTACAAGATATTCATCTTCAATGAATCACAAAAGAGCAGAAATGATACGTTGGGTTAAGAAGTTTATTTATAATGCCTTTGAAGTTTGTTTTTTGAACTTTGAGAGACAGAATCATGAAGGAACCAAGAAAAATTTCGGAAGTACTGCCATTCTCACGTCTTCGTTTTCAGTACGACTTCAAAGTGTTACTTTTCACGTTGTCTGTAGAACGTGCAAATCTAATAATGATATTAGTAAAATTAAAAACATTTCCCAACAGTATACTGTGAAACAAGTTCCATTCTAAAACAAATCTATGGAGTAAAGTGAATCTTTTGTTTGCCTCACGTCGTCGTCCACGTTGCCGTCGTAGTTTCGAAAGGTCCCTACTACTCCTACAAGTTATGAACGATTTCGTGCAGCATTTACATGATATCGTTGCCGAATTTGCAATTCGGACTTCCAGTTGTCCAATTTTCATGAAATTTTGCACAGAGCACGATTGAAAGGTGCTCATTTCGAATTTGACAATGATATCGCCAGGTTTGACTAAAATTACGCAAATAAGGCCAAATTTGGACCAAATTTCGAAAGTTCTTCAATTTTCATGAAATTTTGTACAGAAGACATTTGAAAGGTGCTGATTTCGAATTTGACAATGATATTGCCAGGTTTGACTAAAATTGGGCATTTCAGGCCAAATTTGGACTAAATTTTGAAAGTTCTTCAATTTTCATGAAATTTTGCTCAGATGACATTTGAAACGTGTTGATTTCGAATTTGACAATGATATTGCTAGGTTTGACTAAAATTGGGCAATTTAGGCCAAATTTGGACCAAATTTCGATAGTTCTTCAATTTTCATGAAATTTTGCACAGAGCACATTTGAAAGGTTCTGATTTCGAATTTGATAATGATATTGCTAGGTTTGACTAAAATTGGGCGATTTAGGCCAAATTTGGAACAAATTTCGAAAGTTCTTCAATTTTCATGAAATTTTGCACAGAGGACATTTGAAAGGTTCTGATTTCGAATTTGACAATGATTTTGCCAGGTTTGACTAAAATTGGGCAATTGGGGCCAAATTTAGACCAAATTTCGAAAGTTCTTCAATTTTTATGAAATTTTTCACCAATCACATTTGAAAGGTGCTGATTTCGAATTTGACAATGATTTTGCCAGGTTTGACTAAACTTGGGCAATTTAGGGCAAATTTGGACCAAATTTCGAAAATTCTTCAAATTTTCATTAAATTTTGCACGGATCACATTCGAAAGGTGCTGATTTTGAATTTGCCAGTCATTTTGTCAGATTTGACCAAAATTTGTTAATTCGAAAATGTTGTATTTTTGAGGCTAGATATTCATTGTTGTGTTATGTCCTGAAGTCTTCAAGCCAAGTGGCTTCTTGTTCCATTTCATTTAAGCTTCAAATTTCAATTTTACAAGTTAGACCTTACAGCTTTACGTTTTGAAGAAACTGCGTGTTTGGTTAATCATGCAGGTGAACTTTCGTTTCTACCAATGAAGTGGTCCTAAGATGAGGTTACATGAAGATGCGAAGCAGTTGCTGATTACTAAAAGTAAAAGTGCAAAAAGTTATGTACAACTATACACAATTTATTCCATTTAACAAAAGTGAGATCATATAGAAACTTTAATTACAGGATCATAATTTTAACTCGCATATTATACCTGAAGGGAAAATAGTTACTGAATTCTCAATTTCAGTTGAGTCAATATTGGCGAACAAAACTCAATAAAATAATTTTAACAAAGTAAAATTCAGTTCATGGAAAGTCATATAAATTTTTCTTCGAAATAATTTGTATTTAATTTTGTCTGATTTTCAAATGGATTTCATAATGGCTCAAAAATGTAGAAAATGACAACGACTAAAAGTGCTGTTTATGTTTGACAATTTTCCTAATTCCGAACGGAAAGCAAACCTAACTGTCGGTAACTGACTGGTCGACCCGTACTGCCAATCAAAATAAAAGACAGTTCTGCCAATGGGTCTGGATGTAGCTCATTGGTCGGAATCTTTTTGCATTCAAAATTGGGAAAATTGCTGGTCATTTTTGGTTAATGTTGAGTTAATCCAACTTACCAACAAAAGACCAACATTTGCTATCTCTGGTAGCGAGATCACTAAACACAGTTGGAAGATTTTAGGCAGAGGCAGCAATAAGTAAACAGCTTGTGAGAGTTTTCACAGTGAAATGATCCCTCAAGTTAAATTCCGCAAGACAAAATAAAGTAACGTGTCTTGCTGAGAGACATTCCAGGGGCGGATCCAGGGTTAGGCAACTTAGGCAAATGCCTAACCCAAAATCAGTTAAATAATGTTTTTCACAAATTGAAAACAATCCGATATCCTTTCTTTTTCGCAAATAGGATATTATTCTCCGGCGAGGCGCGGCGCGCGCCATGATGTTACAAATTAATGTTTTTTACAGCTTGAGTTTATAGGTATTGATTCTGCCCGGAAAACGACTTCTCATAGTTACATTGACAACACAGACTAGTGCCTAACGCTCACCTAGGCGAATAAAATTTGCCTAAGGAGCCCCGGGTTTACACACTTTACTGAATGAACTGGAAGAAAATTTGCCTAAGGTACAACCATGGGTTAACACTTTATTGAATGAACCAGAAGAAAATTTGCCTAAGGTACAACCATGGGTTTACACACTTTATTGAATGAATGGTCACCAAATCTGCACAAAACGACGTGGGAGACCTTCGAATTAGACCCAGTTCAACATGGATTCGCTAGAAAACATCGTTGCAGCTTTTGATAGCAATAATGAAGTATTAATTAGGAAATTTTGAATTCACTTAATACATCTGTTGAAAACAGACTTCAAAATCTAGGAAAAGCATATTTTTCGAGGCATGTCTCTTCTTTTGCTTATGCGAAATGAAAACATTGTGGCTGCTTTAAAGCAAGTGTTTTATTTTATGTATATAATATAAATGATTAGCATGGATTATTAGCACCATAATTCGTTGACCATAAGTATGACGACAGTTAATTATTAGCTCAGCTATGTATAATAAGTTTGTTTGTGTCAACTGAACCGAAGCCTTTTCTTTATTGATTAATGATGTATATAAATATTTTTGGTATCTGTTTCTGTTATCCAAAAATACATCTGTAAAAATGTTATGGAGTTACGTTTGAATGACTGAGTTTATAATACACAAAGTCATTGTTATTTTTCTGAGTTGTTTTGCGTAGGCAGCTGCATGGTTTTTTTAGCACCAGTATCTCAACCTGGTAACTTATTTGTACAGTTCAGTATATAATTTTTCTTGGTTCGAGATGACTGTCTGGTTTTGAATTAACTTTAAAAGGATCCTGTATCCAAAATGATATGAACCAATATGATAGAGATCAAAAAGCCTCTTGTTAGTATTAATTACTCCCAGTTTCTGAGATATGCATTTAATTTTTAAAATCTTACATTCACTTTATGCAATGCATATATTTTATGATATGTAACAGTGGTGGATCTAGAGGTATGTCGAAATTTGTGTATGAGAGCATTAACATAATTTGTGAATTCAATTTATATTTCCAATGGGATTATTTGGGCGCTTTTCCTTTATGGTTAGATTGCTAACACTCTCCTACACAAATTTCGACATACCTCTAGATCCGCCACTGTATAATAAGATACTATATAGGTTAACTTTCTCATCGCAAGTTATCATTAATACTATATCTTTCTAATTTACTATAGAGAGAAAGGGCTTTCACCCTGAGTGAGTGATAAGAAAATGAAGTTATAATATATTGAGAGTTTATACACATAAACAAAGAATAAAAATCTTATTACATAATTATCTATTGTATCATTTCATGATTTTCAAATCAAAATATCTGCCAAAGGAAACAGGATTTCCAAAAACTATAAAACTTCTGAAACAACTTTTTGCATTCTATCATCCCTCGAAATATCATTTTGGGTGCAGGAAAACTTTAACATCTTTGGAGTTATTCTTTCATTTGCAAAAACCACCTTTGTTATGTCTTCTTTTGAAAAAGGTAATTACATAATGTTTTAGTTTGACTTCTTGTTTCCTATGCTACATTAAATTCTGGAAAAAATGTTGTAGCTCTTATTAGAGAGGAAGCAGTACATAATTTATCTGTTGTTGTGTAGTTATATATATATATAGGTTCTTGGACTTGTCTCAGGGATTTCTGGAAGCACCATCTTTATATTGTGGTTGATATTAATTATTGTTTTTATTTTGCTGCCGAATAATGATCAAGGAACTTGTCTCTAACTTTGATTTTGGTCATTTTACTCTATTTCTTAACATAATTTCTTTTCTTTTCTTTCTATATGACCATCTTGACCAGTACATAGATGAAATATCATGTATTTATCTGAATGCTCCAATCTATCATGGTATAGGTGATTGAATATTTATTTATTTGATTCATTACAAGTATGTTTTCATTTGGTGGATTCTTCCTGTTCATGTACAAGCAATCAAGAAGATAACAGATGAAATATACAATTTATTGGTTATTTACTTAACCTCCAATCTGGCAGAAAATATTATTTTGGCCTACATAATGTAGTTCAATACATTATATTCATACTCAATTAGTTTTCTTTTGTTTATTTCCCTTATTCCATTATTTCAGCAATACAGGCTTGCATTATAACACTTACGTCAGGACGAATTAATTCGAGTTAATATTTTTTACATTTCGAAAAGTATGTATTAGATTGGGCGTAAACTGGCGTAAATTTCATCGATTGCGCCCTTATGTGTGTTTGGCAAAAAAAAATTTGCCTAACCCTTAAAAAATCCTAGATCCGCCCCTGCATTCCTAGATGGGGAAGAAATTTGTACCAAGGGATGGTAATTTCGCTGGCGATTGTTTCCATGCTGAGTAATATGTAATATGGCTAGTAATAAAATGTTTGCAAGAGAATTAATTACGTGACAAATTTTTGAGAATTGAACCTGAAGAAAATTTGGAATTTGTGAAATAAACGTGAATTTTTATCCTTTACTCATCTTCATTTTCATTATATGTCTAGAATATAAAAAATATTCCTATATCTATAATAAATCTAAAGAATCTCCCTAATTTTTACCTGTTCCAGTTCTGAATGTAATAGTAATAATATAGACTACCGTCAACGCTGTAAAGGCCGGCCTCCACTTGGCCCCTTTGAGCGAAAACGACCAGCCTATCTATTGTTTTGAAAACAATATATATAAAAAGGCGCTGTGAGATCGCTTTTCAACCTCCTCTCATAAGTAAACGAACCGAATGGCGGCTAAAGAAAAGTAGGAAAGAATGATCAAGTTACTTCTTCTTGCAGCCTACGAAATGGAGTTGAATTAGTTTGGTTATTTTTTAATATCTCGAGCACCAAGGAAACATCGTTGTTTGGGTCAGGCAGATATGTTTGGATCGAAAACAGAAAGGAGAATATCGCTTATTGATCAATCAAGCAAAGAATTTTGACACAGAGATTGTCTTTCTAATGTTTCGAATGACTGCAACGAAATTTGAAGAGCTATGTCAGTTTATTTCTCCCTCAAGCCTTGTGCTTGTTGAAACTCTAATTGTTGTTGTTGCTGCTGTAGTTGTTGCATCTGCTTTTTAGTTTGTTGTTGTCCAGTCATATAAACTGTCTGTGTCTGTGAGAATATCTTTGCCATCTTGATTACTGCTTTGCATTTTGTTTTGAGAATTTTAATTTTATTATTATCTAGAACGAGTCTGATTGGTGGGACCAAAATATCTTGGCGCCAGAGTTTAACTCTGGTCAACTCTTGCGCGTGGTTATTTTAATCGATGACGAAAACGAAATCGAAAAGTATCTCATTTACATAACAATAGATGGCTTTGTCGCTTTGTGCTTACGACCAAGTTGAGGCCGGCCTTAACGGGTAACAAAGTATTCATGAAGAACTAATGGAAATATATGGTAAAAAGCCCCCACCAAGTTTCATTTTCATTTATGTGGCCAATCCTACCGTAGCCACTTTTTCGTGAATGTGCAAAATATCAGAACACTCCGAGAACGTTACAAAGTTGAATCAACAATGAAATATCAGGGCATAATACGCTACTGTTACTTTACAATATCAAATTATGTCAATATATGTAATTCAATAAACAGCAAATGTTTCATTCCTACATTCAGCTGTTGGATAGTTACCAAAGAAATTACTTTTCCTACCAATGTATTCGTAATTTATTTCACAAGGACGAAGACAAGGGCAACAGCCACATTCTTCTCCAAAGCAACAATAATCAATGAGGAATCTGTTATGTTCAACCCAGTCATCAAGTATATATGAAGTTGGATTTTGAATCAGCATCTAAACAACAAGGAAAAAATTGGCTATAATTGTAAGATTGAAACTGTTTACTTTTGAATTCCACTGGAAAAACGTTTCTATTTGCAAATTACATAAAAACAGAGTTAAGAAGAGACAATATAATGTACAGCCCGGGCGTTACAAAACAAACAGTCCATTTTGATCAGCTTTCTTCTTTCATGCTACAACTGTTTTACCACGCAATTGAGTGCTAAAGTTTGCAACAAATCCTTTCTTACGCTTTCATTTCTGAATAAATAATGAAATGAATTTAAAGCTGAAAGATCGTTTCTAATTCATAAACTTTCATAAACAGTTATTTGACCTGAAAAACACAGATGGATATCATTTTAATAAAACTTAAGGAAGCTAGAATTCAGAATTTCCTCACACATCAACACTGAACAGCTATAATTAGAGTAAGGATAAGTTCTGTAACGTTTCGTTTTCCCTGTTGCAACCCTTGCTTCCAAACCCTCATTTATTGTATTTAAGAACGTCAAAGCTAACGTCATGAAATTCCAAACACTGTACATGAATTATAATTCTAAGGCACGAATGATGTGTGACATTTTTACTTGAAGTTCTCCAATCAACTGATTTCTTGATTGAATCATTAGATGTTCATCTGGTGTTAACTCATCGTTCTTTAGATTCTGTTCATCTGCGATTGTAAATTTCTTCAGCAAATTGTGAGTGCTTATCCAGTAATGCTCACAATATTGATTTCTCATTGCTTCATTGAGACTCTATAATGAAATAAGAATATTTATCCTACCGAAAATTCCATACAAATGCATAGAATATTAAAGTGTATTAAAGTTTTAAGAAAGGTTACACTAAATAGTTCTATTAAAAATTCTTGCCCTGACTAATAAGAAACATGGCTGTACAAAAATTTAAACGCAATTGTTTTAAAAGCCGTATTATTGTCCTTCTGTGTTTTTTGATGCTATCATCATCGTAAATTTAAACTTCGTTTGCTTTCCTTTCAGCTTTAACAAAAGTAGTATGAAAATACTACCCTACATTATGTAACAAAAGTATGGTTTGATTGTTTTGGGATGTTTGAAATGCAAACGTTTTAAACATATCTGCGTTTACAAAAGCCAGAAATTCTGTTTTGGTGATACTGCAAGTTATTTCAAGTGATGCATTTAAAAATAATGTTGGCAAAAGTTTCCACAACACATTGGACTTGAAAAGCGAGAAGTTACCTTAAACAGAAGCATAAGTAGGTTTACTCTATTTCCAGGCTGAGTATCCATCAAGTATCTGTTATCCACTGTCTCCAATGTCCGGTAGAAAATGCTCTTCAAAACAAACGACTCAATTTTGGGAAAGGAATTTATATTTTCTTGCAATCGTTTGATGGTAGATTTAAAAACAATATAAACCTCCTTTGCATGCTTTGGTACTGCATCAGCCAATATTGTTTCTGCTTGAGAAAAAGAAAATCGAAATTCTGCTCCAGTGTTTTCTGATAAACATGTAAACAAATCTTCTTGTAACAGAATGTCGTCCGCCGATAATGGTTGGGCTAAAAGACGGCATGCTATTATTTAACATTGTTATGATACAGTTTTTAACTGTCTTGTTTCTGTTTGCTTGCTTAAACAGTACTATTTTTGCTATACATTGCATGTAATTAGGGTTATACATGAATAAATGCCTTCAAAGCTATTAAAAATTTCATTTGAAGGTTAGCGATGTTTCTGTTGATACAAAACTATTTAAGATGAGTGTTGAAGTTGAAACACATAAAAGTATTGAATGAATAAATAACTGTGTTTGCGTAACTTACTCATCGACTTGGCTAGAAATTATCAGTTAGGCTAGAATGTAATATTTACAATTTCTTAAAGTATTTTGTAATCTTTTCCCAATCTTGAAATAAACTGATTAAAGGAGTTCATACATCAACGTGTCCATTCATGTATCAGTAGCAACATGCTCATTAGTTGACGCATTGGTATCAATGACAGAGAATAAAGCAAATGGTTAACGATATGTTATGGCGGAAAATATCTTACTTTCTACAAATGATATCGGCTGAAGAGAGGATGGCTTGGGGACAACATGGATGACAGAATTGACAATCTTTTGAACAGTTTGTTTTTCTGGCCAGTTTCGTGTTCTCGTAATCCATTCTATAATTAAAAATCTATAAGTGATAAGAACGCAAAAACAACAACAGTTTTATAGCAAATGTACAGCTAGTGAATATCAACTAAAAATATGTTACTCAACAATACATGGAAGTATTCACCATTCTAATGATTGTGGCAATTACATTTAAGACCGCTGAAGATACAAATTGCAGTAAGTTTTGATGACACTATATTTGGAAAACATTAATAAGATCAATGCTCCCATAGTCTGATGAAGACATATTTTCACTAGTTTCCAAACTGTGAAAAAGAGAAAAGTTTAGAAACTGCTGAATGTCCATTGCGGAAGTTCATTTCCTGATTCCATTCTTCTGTTAAATAATTGAATTCTTGGTTTCATTTTTTTCTTAATTGAAAAAAGTTTTGGAACTTGTTGTAAATATGTTTCTTGAAGTTTCCTTCGGAGCTTTGATAATTACTTTTGATAAATCTTCTTCTGTTTTCATGGCATTCAAAGTGTTAATTGTCCCGTTACTTTATTGTACATTTTAATAATTTTATTGGTTTCGTAGTAGGTCCACGCCAGTGCTTTTTTCACGGCCTGAACTGAAAACCTTCGTTACCAAAATAAAATAACAATATTAACAATAATAATTTTAAATGTCCTTTCTGCGCTAGAGTATTTGAGAAATGGATATAGAAGCTGGTTTCTTGGTTTCTTGGTTACAAAATAAAAATGTATATATAACAAAGTGTTTTGGGTGATCTTAATGTAGGTGTCTTATCAACATACATGTAACGGACTCAGCATTATGTTAAATATTCCACAAGTTGTCGTTTGTGATATTTTTTTCATTCATATACTGACATGAAAAAAAGTATTAAAGAAAAATAAGACATTACATTCTTGATCTTCCTTAAAACAAACTGCTTACCTTCTGCTACATTTGGCCATTGTCTGCAACATATTGCTAAGGTAAAATCACTGTAAAAAGCAAACATCTCACGGTTGATTTCATTAGTGTTTCGTATGGGAAAGCACTTTCCACAGCAATAAACATCATTGGCGGTCTTGCAATATAAGAAACAGCAGCGAAAAAATCTATCTATGAAAATTTTTTCAGTTTTCTTTATCTTTACGGTAACTGCTGGTCCGTTAATCGATATGTTTGATGAGTATTTATGATCTATTGTCCCGTTTAGAACCATGTCTCTATCTGCATCATAATTGTGAAGTTCATCTGCTGCTACGTTCAATGACTGACGTAATTTTTCTTTGACCAAATCATTCGATAATACACGAATATCTGTACCTTCATACTTCTTGAAGACAGTGTACTTGCTCCAGTGCTCATGACGTGGTGGAAGTTTGTCTTTCAACTTCAGCCAACAAAATGCTTCTCCAGTACCTTTTGGTTGTACAGCTTCAAAAATACAACAATCAGAATTGCTTTGTTGTAGACGAGAGCAAAGTAAATTTTCAGACAGATTGATAAAACAATCTTCTGGAATCAGCATCATATCATAATCAGAAGCCAGAATAGATTTTGATGGTTGCATTTTTCCGAGACCTTCTCTTAAGCTACCTGTTGGCATTATGGAGAATTGAAACTCTTTGATATTTGCATTTAAAACTTGTAAAATGCGTTCCAAATGAGCTTCACTTTCAAGCATCTTCATGAACACGCGCCTTGTCTGTACGTCTTTTTGAAATCTATCAATAATTCTTTCGAATTTTTGCAGATTTTCATTTTCATGAAAACCAACGTGAGGTTGAAATTCAACGTAGTTGCATTTAAGACGAAACCAACAGTGTTGATAAAAGTATTTGAACATATTGATCGCCCATCTTTTGACATTTTTGGGCCACACACAACACAATACACAAAATGATAGTAATGTAAGCAGGAAAAGAAACACAAAGATTACGTCTAAGGCCGAAGAATTACTCGACATAGTTTCTTTAGCCATGTTTTTGTCGAAAGCTGTTGAAGATTTGAATAATCAATTGTTATGAAAACGCTTTCTTAGAAAAGAAAACTGCGATGGTATTTAAACGTCAGTTGTGAAGCCTATTCTCTGAACTGAATGCAAAAGTAGAACATTATTGATCAAATTTTAATTGGTAATGTTTGAATATTTATCTGCCTTCCATTTCATTTTATTGAGCTTGTCTGTCTATCTAATTATAAATAAACTTTTATTCTAGATTTTAATCTTGTGATATTTTATGTTCTAGACCTGAAGATCATCATTTCAGATCGAAATATATTGTCCAAAAATTAAAATTTTGACACAATGTTCCTACAAAATAATGTAAATTTGTTATGTTTTCGCCAATTTTCACAATTTCTGCTGCAAAATATAGAAATCTTTTGAAGAAGTTTTTTCAAGCTGAACTCATTGAGTTCCATTATGCATGTCGCAAAAGTTAGAGATTCTCCAGCATAACTTTAAAAGGATATGGTTTGCTATATATCTACTAAGTAGATGCAATTTTCACACAACAAATAACAAACAAGAAACAATCACTTCTGATGAAGCTTCTTGTTTACCACTTAATTTACATCAGTATTTCAAAGTGGAAATGATTTTAATCTTCCTTTCTTGTAATCATAGCAGTTGTATCTATTTGTGTAGCATAAAGTGTCAAAATACATACATAATTAAGGCTTTGATAGGATTTTGAAGATTCCGAGCCTACATTTTATTCATTGTTTATTGTTTAAGCAATTTCAAATGGAACCTTTGCAGACTATAATGTGTAGACTAACGGATTAATAGTATGACAACGAGCAATAAGAGATTTACGGTATGAACATAGCTGCAGGATTGCTATGAAGCTTATACCGTTCTTAATTCTGCTGTTATGATCACAAGACCATGTCTAAAGAACCGCTGTGAAAACAGAAACAGCGTTGCATTCTTTCAATTTGAGTTAGGAGCTTTCATAGTGAAACTGTTTTACAATAAAGGAAAATAGTCTGTAAAGCCAATCGATCGAACTTAATGAGTTTTTCCAAACTTGTTTTTTCGATTTTCTCTTCTTCTTCCTTTCCATTTCCTTCAAAAAAGTACATCATGAGAAAAATAAAAAGACAAAGATTCCTTTATGTAAAGTTTTAAGAATAGATAGGATATTTACTTTAAAAATTGCGGCAAAGTTTTGACCCTTTTTTAAAACACAATGTAGTTACTTCAATCATTGTTATAGTAAGTTGACAAGCTATCATGTGAATCATGAACGGTGCTTTTGGCCTGCCGTAGTCTTTAATCCAGATGATTAAACGCCAGCCCGTCTGATCTGAATACCATGAATTATACGTAAATTACGTAATTTTTATAAAGCTATTGCATGACTGGCTTCAAAGATGGTAGTACTCCTTTCAGTTTTTTCATTGTAAATACAATACGACATGGTGCATTTAAATTGAGGAGAGACTTATATCATTGTTCCACAAGTTTACCTCGATATTGAACATAGAACATTTCTCTTCTTTCTCCTGATTTGAATAGTCCTGAAACAGCTTGTGAGAGTGTCATTCATGATAATATCCAAGAAAGTTTTTTGGATACTGGTATTTCTTCAAAGTTTGTTTCCCCTTCCTGTATGTTCCCATGGAAAGTTTCGTATGAAGTATACGCTCTAAAAATCCAGTAAACCATTACTGAGGATACGGATCTGTTAAAAAAATCCTGAAAACAAGCAAAGAATTACTTGTTTTAAGTAAAAAACGTCTTGTCCGCATAGCTAGAATATCCTTTTAGGAATAAGTAAGTTTTTCTTAAAATAAGGCAATATATTCTCAATTTTTCTTCTTATTTAGTAACAAAATACTTATTCAGTTAGAAAATCTTGAAACTCTACTTTCGACCCCGATACCTTGCGCACTTTACCTCCGTCACCATACAACAACGTCTTTATAAAAAGTCTAAAACAGAATATCTTAGCTTAAGTCAACTAAAATGCGCGCATCTCGATATAGAAATTACAAAAATATCAGAAGAATAAGAAAGATTACCTTTAAGTAAAATGATTTAGAGCAAATTTTCAGTTGTTCTTATTTCAAGTAAAAATTTACTTAAATTGAGAAATTATTGGCTAGATTCATTCTTACTAAAAATAAGACTTCTTGATGTGTACCATGCATATATCGACTAGACAACACTGCATTTCCTCTTAATACGGGCTCGAGTTTACTTATGCAACCATTCGCTAACATGGATGCGATGGCCAAACCATCGCTCTGTCTATACTATATTTTATATTTTAGACCTGAAGATGATCATATATGATCGAAATCTATTGTCAAAAAATTAAAATTCACTGTTACTTCAATATTGATAATAAATTTAGATTACATTTCAAAATGTCGTTAATTTTAATGAAAGTCTTACATACTTGAAATTATCTAAAACGAACCATATCCTCATCATTTAGTGAGTAACAGTTTAAACAATTTTATGATAATTGAAAGTATCGCTGGAAAAGGCTAAGAGAATCTAACATTTGAGCATGAAATCACAAATTTTTATGGCCAATACCTAAACCATTATGGTTTATATTTTCAATATTTCAACAAATTAAACAAAATTTTGTGAGGCTTGTTGTGGTGGCACAAACTATTGTTTATAAATTCTAGAAATCTGAAGTTCTTGTTTGCCATATCGAACAATATGTATGCAAAAATATGTTTTTGGAAATTATATGTATCATATTGCATAACGACATCTGCCATTGCTTTTTTTTAACTTTGGCATTTAACAAGTCTTCTGCGTTCTTCATATTGTTATTCGGAAGATTTTAAGCACGCAGCAAAGTTTACATCGACACCGTGGGTGACTTTGAAGTTTTTTTTAAATATAATATTTACATGGTAAAACTGTTTTATGAGTTTATGAGTTAATGAGTTTATGTTATCCAGTAGTGCACATTCCGTTATTGCTCCATACGTATTTACTTTAAAATACTCTGACTTTTAGTAAACTCACCAAACAAAATGTAAATGCACGCCTTATTATTATAGCTTGAGATACATATAGTAGCTATGATAACTAGTCAGATGTTAGTATGTGGCCTATACGTTTTTGCTGATCAAAATAGTGACTTCATAGCTTTCCAACAATCCAACATGCTGACGTTGATTTCTTTTACTATCACCATAAAAATGATTCCATCGCATATTAAGTTTGCAAATGCACCAACAGACATGAAATGGATTAGTACTTTCCAATCATCATACTTCAATTTATGACAACACATTGCGATAATACCAAATTTTGCATAAGATAAACCATACCACAGCAGGTAAGTCCCAATCACTAGAGCTGGTAATAGACTTTTTAAAGCATTATTTTCTGGATGATGTTGGTTGTGCCTTCTAAGCTTTAGAACAATAAGTATGTTCGTGACGACAAATGAAAGAAATAATATTGGTATGAATAATACAAAAATCTGTTCAAGTAACCAAATAAATTGTTTTCCCAGTAACTTGTAAATACTGATAGATGTCACAATGATCACCGAAAACAGTAATACTATACTCCACGTAGTAACCACGAGTTTTGTTTTGTTCCTTTTTATCCAACATGTTGGGTAGTGTAAGTGATATTTGAATATTAAGTAGCGATCAAGAATAAGTAAGGTTACAGAGAACACATACAAAATTACAAATACATAATTTGCTGTTTTTGCAACATTATGGAAATTACGCTCGTCAAGTGGAAGGCTCATCATTTTTTGATAAATAGTATTTGACCAGAATGTCAAACAAATGAAAATATTATTGCATAGTGCACTCATTAGAATACTACGTTGACTGTTTCGTCATGCTTTTGCATATATCAATGCTATGATGCAAATTAATTGTAGAGCGAACCCGCATGCAGATGTTCCCAACACTATCTGAAACATGAGAAACTTCTCAGGATCATCACTTCCAGCCATGACATATGATTGCAGTTATACAAACGTTAATGTACGTATTGACGAAATGAAAGTTCTTTCCTCCCCGTAATTGATCAAGTGTGCTTACATATCTTTGGCTACTTTTGGTACTTGGTCCATGTTCTTATATGTCGTGGATAAACATTCCATTAATTTGATCATAGAAACTAAATAAATTTTTTAATTTGATTTTGATTAATGTTTTTCTGGACATGGCAGCATTTTATTATTCTGACTGGAAATATTTTAATAATTTCCCCAAGCTCTCTGCACGATTCTTTAACTTTTCTTAAAATGAAAATTAAGGCAGATCTTGTAAAGAAAGGAAATAGCCCTAAACTTAAACTAAATATTTGCTAAAACCATTTTTAATTTTCTTTTTAGTTTTTGGAAAAGTTAGATGCACCTGCCTTGAATGATAGCACCTGGCAAGAAATTTTGTTTGTGTGATTAAAAAAATAAAAAAACACAATATCTAAATGTTTATGTATGAAGAGGTTCCTTTATAATATGCACTAACATGTGTACTGTTATGCGATGAAAAAACGACAATTTCATTTTTGGAACATACGTGACACTGCGTAATTTAGAAAAGACGTTATGAAAATATTCAATATTTAACTGTTTTCAAACATAACAATCACAGAATTGCAAAAAGAATTTTCTCAAATGTTTTCGAAAATAGCTCAGTCGATAAATGATATTTTGTTCATTGAATGCAACAACTTTCACGAGCAAAATGTAAAGGTATAAACAAATATGGAGAACACTGGTACAAGCTGTTGTTACCGTAATGAAAGCTATTAGACGTACACATAAATTATTAAATAGAAGCATACTGGTATTGGTGTCCATTATCAAGAAAGTTTAAGGGAATAATTCTTTATTATTATTATTATTATTAAGATTCTTTATACAGGTTAAAAACTTCAGTACGTAAAAAATTAAATTACAACTGTTATCAATGTTTCACCTGTGTGTGTGAAAAATAATAATAAAAATATAAAAATATATATATATATATAAAACATCGTTAAAAATAAAAATTTACATATTTTTCATAAAAAGTGAAAATATACTTTCCTAAAAACAAAAATCAAACCCTGTGATTGAAAGCAAAGACCTGTAGGACGTGGGAAATAATATGACAACATAGAATATCATGCTTTTGTTCGGAGTAGCTACTGGATAAGAAGATTTTCAATGGCATTTCAGTTAGATAAGTTCAAACAAACATCCGCACTTTTTCATCTTAGTGTCCTTGTTCAAAAAGCTTTTATATAAATTTCCCCTAACGTTTCAATACGTAAATTTTGACGAAGATATTTTGGAACTTATGAATTCCTGTACATTAGAAAATACAATGATTTTTTTAGACAACCTGTGAAATGTTACAAGATATTAAGAGCACTGATACGCTTCCCTAGATGCACCACAATTTTTGACTAGCGGCAGTAGGAGTATTCAGGGCATGACATTGATTATGTTCTTGTTTTCTATTTGAGGTTTTTTCCAAGGTTGCTGTCGAACTTAAATTTTGTAAGTTTGCGAAAACATTGAACGTGCATCGCGAGAGATTTAAAAAAAGCGACGTTAAAGTTAGTGAATAGAATCAAAATAACACATTATTGATTGCTTGGATGTTATTATGACTTTTTTCTTACATTTCTTTCGTAACTTCCTTATATTTTCTTATATTTTCTTATATAATTGCTCTACCTTTACTTTTATTGAGAAAAGTTAGAAAAAGCAAAGGATTAGTTACTTTTCCTTTACTAAATCATAATGTTCTAAAAGCAATATTTCTTAGAGAATTAAAGGGACACTAAACTTAAAAAACCACAAGTTCATTTTTGTGCACTAATTGAAACAGCTTTAAAAATGCTGAAAGTCCGTTTTTGAATTTTCAAAAAATCATTTTTCGTTCCTGAGATATTGCCGTTTAAAGGTTTTTCCGAAACATGATCTCCATGCCAATATGACATCACAACGTTCAAGAAGATATTGCTGACATATAAGTATGTGAATAACTCAGAATTTTTTAGTGATATATTGTTAGAACACAACTGCAGTTGTGAAAATGGCAAAGAAATTTATTGCCATTGCTGCTCCGGCTCGGTTCCAGGTCTCTATTTTTTGTTTGCTGACAAAGCTATATATCAGCATCCAAAACTGTTACTATGGCGTATTTTGCTTTAACTTACGTCCAGGGAAAACTGTTCCATTTTCTAAAATTTCTTTTCCCTTACCTGAGCAGATCTCCATTTATAGGTTTGTTAGCAAAAAACAGAAGAGACCTGGAAACAAACCAAGGGTAACTATGGCAACAATTATTTTTAGTAATTCGATACCTATAGGTGTTTGCCACTACACATACAAAATTCTAGCAGTGCATCACTAATATTTCTTCAGTTATTTACATATTTGTATGTCAGCAATTTCTTTTTGAACATTGTGATGTCACATTGCCATGGAGATCAAGTTTTGGGCAAAAACTTTAAATGGCAATATCTCGGGATCAAAAAATGATTTTTTGAAAATTCAAAAACTAACTTTCATCATTTTTAAAATTCTTCCAAATGGTACAAAAAAGTCAATTTTGATTTTTTGAGTGTAGTTCCCCTTTAAATGCACGTATGCAGTTAGACAGGTATGACTGTTATAAACTGATTTGTAACTAGCTATATTTGTATTGTAAACCTTGTTTATTTTAAGGTCGGTGGGAGTTTGATACAGGCCTCCATCTTACAGACGATTTTAAGAGGCCTTTAAACATGAGAGCAGTTTATTTGGTAAGACACGGTAAATGTATACGCTCCTCATAAAGGAAATTTGATATTAAAATGACTCCATTGCAGGCTATAGATGGAAATGGGATTTGAAGTGAAAATTCAAGTGTATATTGATATTGAATGTACAAACATTTAAAAATGATTCCTATGGAATACTCATAAAAAAATGGAATTATTAACCTCCTTGTGAAAACGTTTTACGGAGATTTCGATGCAAAACTTGAAGAATACAAATTTTTATGATGTTCAACAATCACAAAATTCCACTAATATTTTCCAAATAAGAATGACAGGGAGTACATAACAACAACTGGAAGCAATTTCTTATTTTTCCTTAAGAATCACAAATTGAAAACATCTCTGCGGGCTGGAAAACGCAAATTTCTTCAGTTCAACAGAGCATTAAGCTTTAATGGTTAATTAAATTATTGTTTTGTTAAATTGTGTTAACTGACCATTAAAGCTTAACACTCTGTCGAACCGAAGGAATTTGCGTTTTCCAGCTCGCAGAAAATGTTTTCAATTTGCAATTGTAATATCATTGGAAAGCTGGCAAAATTTCCTATCCAACGGTGTAGAATCATAAACCAGTTATTTCAGTTTCAAATTCAATTTGAATTGTGCATAACAGTTTTTAAGACTCGTACTGTATAAAGTAGTTCATTTTGAAGCGGTGCATCATCTCCAGGTCATTTTTTTATGAAACACAATCTGCTAGAACGTAGCCACGTATTTTATATTTTTCATTTATGAATTCTGTTTGATTCAAGGTTTTGAGTTTGCGCTACAACAAGCTCAAACAGCATGATTATTACTTACATAGCAACAACAAAATTATTGTTATTTTTGTCACTTTGTTGAGGCTGTTGCAATTCCTCGAACACGAGTGGCCACCTCCAAAACTTATACAATCCAGACTTTACATGTTGTTTACCTTATAAGTCAAGTTTGTATTCAGTGGTATAAGCGAATAGGATGTTTGTTTCACTTTAATCGCGAACGTAAGCTTTGAAGTGTGACTTACCTAATCAGCGAGAAATTCTTGGTCGGAGACGAAAATTTTGTCAGTTTTATCCGACGAATATTTTACCGATAGGGTACATGGTTTTTTGGAACTTCGAAGTCAAAACAATTGATTTTGTTTTAATCGTTTTGTTTTAAACTTCGAGTTAAGCAATCACTTTAGGAACATAATCGGAAAAACATCGGAACAAATGATACTGAGTTGAAAACCACGCACAGCCTCAGATCGGATTTCGCTGGGTTTTACAACAAAAGGGCTTGAAGTATTTTCACTACCATTGCAAGTCAATGCAAATTGGGGAAACTTGATATTGCAAATTGGAGCAGTCTTTTTTATAATGAATTAGAACAGGTCCTACAAACTAGGGCAAATACTATTACAAATTAGAGCTACTTATTACATATTGGGGAACATTAGCGATTTCATTTGATAAAATCTCTAATACTGCTGCCTTATAACCCAATTGGTTGCGTTAGGCTCCGAGAAACTGGAGCACGAACTCGGTATATCCTCTTTCGATCTCGTCCGTGCACGAGGAAGGAAACAAAAATCGATTTGATAATATTTCAAGAATTTTAATCCGTTTGTATCGCACAATTATCATATTGTTATTATGGCAAACATCCAAGAGGAAAGTTCAATAATGACTGAAGGGATTGATGTCGGCAAAAGCTCTACGAACGACACTACCACAAGGAAACGAACCTTACCTGTTATGGAGGAACAAGACAACCAAACGAGAAACAAAATTATAAACGTTTCAAGTGGACCTTGCCGAAAGGAATGTCGACTTACGCTAATGAACTGTTTGGTAAGTTCATTCCAGATAGGGAAGTGAAGGAAGCTGTTACATTTTCTCACCACTGCCCTTCCAATATAAATTTAATCCGGAAATTGGATGATTTCCTGGAAGATATTCTACGAGAGAAAAAGAAAACACAGGAACTGAACATGGAGTCTATGTTGGAAAGGACCCAACAGAAGCTACTTGATGTTATGGGTCCTTTATCAAGAGTATGGTTTGCTTTTGATAAAACCAAAGATTACGGGGATCAAGAGGATGTTCCGACAGTGGATGAGTTATTACAACTCACTGAACAAACAACTCTATTGATTGGACAAACAAGTAATTTTTTAACTTACGAGCGACGAAAGAATGCACTATCTTGTTTGTATACCAGTTCGCAGGTATCATCTGCATTGAAAGAGAAGTCCAATATTCTCAAAGAAAAGGACACAAACCTATTTGGGAAACCATTTAGAGATCACTTTATAGAAACCATGAAGGCAAAGAAGGAATCTCTGAAAGCTTTTGTTGGATATTCATTCCAAAAACCAAATCATCAGTCACCTGTGGCATCGAAGGTCAACTCTTCAAGTGGTAGCCGTGGACCACAATCAAGGATGCCCTTTTGACAGGGCCCTCCACCAGCTCGCTTCTCAAGGAGAGGTGGAGGGCAGAATTCCTCAAACTACTACAGCAAGTACAACAAAGTAAAAGGTAATTATGTCTGGACAAGGAAATTCACCTTTTCCATAACCTCTCCACTTCCACAGATAATAAACATGGAGGACCTGCCTCATGTTCATCCAGTGGTAAAAAAAGTTGTTTTCAGAACATGTGATACCCCAGGTGCATTTAGCAGGAAGACTGAAATACTTTTTTCAAGCTTGGAAAATCTTGACAAAAGATGCAAACATTTTGTCAGCAATAAAAGGAAACGAAATTCCACTATTAAAACAACCAACCAAAAACGATCTGGCGCCAATTGCCCATTTAAATCAGGGACAGTCTTTGTTAATAGAGAAGGAAGTGAAGGCACTACTGGAAAAAGGTGCTATTTCCCAAACAAATCATTCAAAGGGAAAGTTCTTAAGCAATCTAGTTCTACTTCCAAAGAAGGATGGGAACAACAACCTGTAATCAATTTAAAAGCATTAAACAGATTTGTTCCTTACAAACACTTCAAAATGAAAGGTTTGCATTCTTTGTTGCAACATGTTGCAGAAGGAAGATTATTTTTGCAAGCTAGACCTGAAGGATGGTTACTTCAGTATCTTCACAAGACTTCTCAAAAATTGGTGAGACCTTTATGGCCAAGGAATGTATACGAATTTCTATACCTTTGTTTTGGGTTTGGTCCTGCGCTAAGGTTTTTCACGAAATTACTAAAAATCCCAATCGCATTATTGTCAAGAATTCCAAGAAGATGACTTTGTCATTGAGAGAGGAGAAAAAGACATATTTCACAACAAAGCATTGGAGGTTATACC
Source organism: Turritopsis dohrnii (assembly GCA_027922465.2). Lineage (NCBI taxonomy): Eukaryota > Metazoa > Cnidaria > Hydrozoa > Anthoathecata > Oceaniidae > Turritopsis > Turritopsis dohrnii. Next base: position 242,190 of record BQMF02000361.1, on the reverse strand, counting down.
AGAATTCAATTACAACAATCTTGGCTGTTCTTCCACCAAAATTACATTTTCGAAGTTTACAACATCAACAAATTTTAATCTTAAGGAGCACACAATCTTACCAAACTCAAATAAAGTTAAATCAATCATCACTACAGGAACTACAGCGGTGGTTGACAAATTTAAATCTTTGCAATGGAAGGAACCTGGTAGAACCCTAACAGAGTCCTTGGTCACCCTCAAATAGATCTGTTTGCAAGCAGCATGTTGCATCAGGTGCCAAAATATTATGCTTGGAATCCTGATCCTTACAGTCAAGGGATCGAGATTGATTAGCAGGATTGGCATCAGTCAACTCTTCTGAATGTATTACCATCATTTTCTCTTCTGCACAGATTGAGCTATTTCAGCTTGTCATGTAGGATTTAGTGGTGGATCAGTGGTTGACCACCCAAAAATTAATGCTTTGATTACAGGTGTATTTAACCAAAGGCTACCTCAACCTCGCTTTAATAAAGTTTGGGATGTACAAGTCGTAATTAAAAAAAATATCAAATGAAATTCTTTCGGAGAAAATGCTTCCACTGAAAACCACTATGCTCATAGCACTTTGTGCATCTTGTAGATATTCAGATATTCAACATTTAGCTACTTATAAATAATATGGAAGTTTTGGAGTCTAAGATTAGATTTACTTATTCTAGACTTACAAAATCTTGGTGACAAGGACAAAAACCTCCTTATATAACATTTCACGAATTTGCTGGAGATAGAGATTTGTGTATTGTCAAAACCATTAAAAATTACATTTGAATACTTTAGGGGCAGAAACTTTCGCGGGCATTAACTTTCGTGTGTCAAAAAAAACGCGAAATATTTGACAAAAACTTTCGCGTTTGGCGAATTTTGGAACAAAAATAACACTGCTACCTTACAACACAATCGAGTGCGCTCGGCTCCATGAAACAAAAGCACGAACTCCGTACATCCTCTGTTCAAAATGTTTTGTAATAAGGAAACATTAAAGTGTCGGGAAAACGAGTTAGCGCTCAAATCTTTAGCCTATCTCCTTTTAAAATCAAGACAAAACATGAAGTCTGAATAGAGTTCGAAACTAGGGAAGAGAAAAATAAATTGGTCATCATTTTCAAATGCCGTATATTTCATATCAAATACAAGAGCCAGATGGCGCAAAACGGTAGCAGCAAAAGTACTTGCCACAAGAATACTTTTAAATTTGAAATTTTACTTAAAGTTCTTAAAAGTTCTGTAAACGTTATTTTTTGAGATATCTTACTGGTGGAAAACAGGCATAAACGATATTATAATGTTTAAAATTACTAACTCGTGTAAATAGGGTCTAATCGCAACACACCAGCAATTTAATTTATTAGAAGACAAAAGAATTATACATGCATGAGCTGTTTATAACGTACGTTTTTTTTATAAGAGCTTATGTAGAAAAAAAAAACGCGTTTCTTCGAAAAAAAATGTATGTTTTGAATTATAATTTTTTGAAACCGAAAATGAATTCAAACAGATAACTGCCTTTTTTTTAACTCGATTTTTGAAAACCTTGATGTTCAAAGACAGAACAGATAGCTAACAAACGTAGAAAGTAATAAGAAAGTCTGATCTGTGCTTTACTGACACGAAAAACATATCTATTTTCAAGTGCCACAGTTCATTGATTCAGTACCATAAAAGTAACTAAAAGTCCCAGTTTTATGTAGACCTATTTGATTAATATCCATTCCTTCATCAATTAAGTGATAAAATATCAAAGAAAACGTATTTTAAATGTATGTGATTGAAAACCTTCGAAAATTAGAATGTATATTGAGTTTTTAGTGGGGACTCGCATACTCTAAATCGTAGGCTAAAAACTCCCGTTTCGGCCGGAGTAGTGGTAGTAGTAGGAGTCCAAGGGTGTTTTAATACGGTATTTGCTTACGCTGCTACCGTAATAACGAACAAATGATTCAGTCATCTTTTGAATCGAAACGAATCTAAAATAAATGAGAGTGAAAAATATAGTAACTTTATCCTGTTTGGTGTGGGTGGGTGGTATGTATTAGATCTTCCTTTGATTTTATTCATAAAATCTAAATTGCAGTTTGGGCAATTTGTCCATTATGCGGTAAGTTGATGAGTACTTTCCCGAATAGAGTGCAAGCAAATGATTTTCAGTCACACAATTAACTTTTTGTTTTCACTTCAACTGGCTTTTGTTACTGACGGGTTATTTCAGCATTCACCTTTTGCTGACATTTCCTGAGATATTTTCATTTCAGAATTAAGCAAGTTTTTCAGGAAAATTATGTGACTCACTCAACCCTGTGGATTATTAAAGAGAGGAAACTATTTGTGTAGTTCCTTTAGAGATGAGCAGTGTTGTTCAAAACATAGTTTGCGTGCGATCACAAAATTTATCAAGATTCTTTATAAATGCAACCAATTCGAACGAAAATTGTTTTATCACAATACGTTATTGTATGAAATTACAAATAAAGTTGCGATCGTTCTTAATTTTCCAACGAACCGTTCTCAAAACACGATACTGATTTAAGGGCTGTCTATATGGAAGTGAGCTGGCCCGGTTAACCGGGCTGGCTCATTTGAATGAGATGAAATTCATCCAGCATTCATATTGGTTTTCTCATCCCACTTAACCGGGCTGATGAATGTTTTTTAAATGACGTCAACAATAATTCGAATTTCGACGCGTGCGCACTTGTCTAAAATCTATACCACTAAGCCGGGCTGGTCTGTTCATATGAACAAATTTCATCTCACCTAGGCGAGATCCCGGTCAAATGAAATGAGATCTCACTTAAGTGAGCCAGCCCGCTTTTCATATGAACACAATTTCTTTTTATAAAGATTTCTTAATAACAGTGAGATCTCTGCTAAGTGAGCTAGCCCGGCTAACCGGGCCAGCTCACCTCCATATGAAAATCCCCTTAAAACATTTGTGACGCAAATCTATTAATGTACGTAAACAATGAACAAAAATCGCTTTCTAACGCCAACCAATAATACTTATGTCCTCATGTACACCATACGCGTTCATTAGAACAGTCATGAAAGCTCAACGGTGTTTGATTTTTTCAGCCACTAGGCAATTACTGTAAAGTTCCCTCTAATTGTAACATCCAAAGGGACAAAAAGTTCGATTTCTGGAAAGTTCGAATTACGGAGGCTCATTTACAAATAAATCTGATAACTCTGCGCTGCGATTAGAAATGTGCAGATATGATAGTAAACAAATACGCAGGCGTTCCCACATTGGTTTCAGTTTAATAAATAAGAGGTCTTGAAATTGTATGAATTAGAGACAGTTAGAGATTCCACTGTAACATTTAGAACTTAACTTATATGTTGCCAAAAAGTTAATTTAGTCAATAAATTAGGTTTCAGTGAAAATCTTATTAGTTCCAAACATGGAAGCGAGGTCTATTTGTGGAGCATAGTGCAAACGTGATGTGACAAAGAAAGTTTTATTAACAGTACACACTTTCATAGTAACAAGGAACTGTTATCTCTCAAAATAAATATCCCCAGTTTTATTATCCAATACGTGTATTCTCAACAATCTCTCAGCAAGCTATACATAGCAAGCCTATACAACGGAAACAAAAACAAACAAAACTTTGCTACTTTTTGTTATCTCTTAGGCCTATGTCACACTGATGCTAATATACCTTTCAAAAAGTGTAAATAAGGCTTAACAAGTAATATCAGAAAGTATTTGCTACAAACAAAAGAAATGTGTGAACTGAAATATGGATACGTATTTTATAATCCAAGTAAAATTTGTTAAAGAAATTATGTAAGAGCCAAAAGAAAAAAAACACTGTTTCAAAAAAAATATTAAAGCGAAAAATCCATTAGAAATCTGCGTTTCAAACTTTAGTTCAAAACAAAAAATAGCCAGCGTTTACATAAAATAGCAAGAAAAAGATATAAAAAGGTTTTATTGATCATGAATGGAGGACAGTTAAAGAAGAAGAAAACAAGAATTTGTAATATGGCTTTCTTGCATACACAGAAATCCAATTAAAATGGCAATATCCACCAAAAATCAGTGAATAAAATTTATTGAACGAAAGATTTAGAGCTAAAACAACATATACAAACATAAAATGTATGGTTGGCAAAATTTCAGATTTCAAGCTGTGCTTCAAAATCCTTGTTGTTCACTTCACTAAAAAAACGCAAAAGTAATATAAAAAATGTTTAATTATTTTAGCATACGAACTTTTTAAATAACATAATATATCATAATAATAAATTAGGAAAGAGATACGAAAAAACATTCTGTCTCCCTGTCTCCCACTTACAGTACCATGCTTTGAAACGGGAAAAACGCAAAGTCAGCTAATAATTGTATTCCACCGTGTAACGTCAACACGAAAGTTGGAAGATGATGATGATGATGAACAAAATCGGAAACTGACATTCGCCTATCTCGTGAAACTACTATGCCTCCTCGCTCGATTACGCTCGCTGCGGGGGCAATTAGCTCTTGTTTTTATGTTGAGTAAACATAAATCCTTAGTCTACCTTATTATTGTTTTTCAAAATTTATTAATACAAATCTATTTAACATAAGCAAAGTTGAAGTAATAGAGAAAACAAAATGTCCGTCAGTTTGTCGTCATCGTAATAAGATAACAACCAGTCTCCAGTTGTCATATGATTTAGAAATGAAAACGAGTAGAGAAACTTGAGGGGTTTTTATCTAACAGTTCTTTTTAGGATATTGCTCATTTTCTGGTTTTCAATTATTATGACCTATTTATAAAGGAGCCATATGATACCTGATATATATTTGTATGTTACCCTTTCTTAAGATAACTGAAAAAAACGGCACGAAGAATTCTCGATTTTCATCAAAGCCATTCGCACAACCGCCGGATTTTTCTTTTACGATTTGGAAAAATTTGATTGTGAGCAGGAACTGTGCGCAAATGTTTAATTTTTACCCAATTCTGTTTCCCTAACTGTGTTCAATTATATTTATAGGCTTGAAAAACTTATTCTTACACGACATTTTAGTAGAGTAGCGTCACAATTGTTCAACATAGCTTTTACATTCATTAAAATGAGAAGATTCTCGCTAACCGACAAACATATTCTGCCTATATCAAGGCAACAGTGCTAATAATACCACGGTAAACTACGGAAGACACGCCATTTGAGTTCAGCTATGATGGTAATATAAGCGAAAAGATCTTATCGACTGTGTTTAATGGTGCCCTACCACAACCGAAGATAGCCTCCAAATTCCGATGACATGCTGAAAGAGTTCAATGGGAGACTTATTGTTATTTGTCAACAGTAATAGCGGAGAAGGAGCCAATTTTCCAACAAGGTGAAAAGCTCGTAGCCGAACCATGGTTCACTTACCTAGAAGAAGCTTTTTTGAACTTGTCTAAAGGAACTGCTGTATTTGGCATAGAAACAAGGTTCTCCACACATTGCTTCTTTATTGTGGATGAGATTGTGGGCACGTCCAGCAAAGGTCAGCTGATAACACACTTTGCGAGGCCCATTGAAGTAAGATCACTCGAAAAACATGCTGTCGCATCTATAGCCGCCAGTTTGGCAATGGCTTTGCTCAACGGCCTTTCAGAGAAGTTCAGTGCTTAAAATATTCCCTTCCGGCGTTCGCGATTACTTTATAGAGGTCTAAAAAAAGACCCAGCAAATTGTTACCCTTGAGTTATCACAAAATGCAGTTGATGAACAAAACGGAGAAATTAATGGTCTTCAGATACTGGTCAAGAATGCATGCTTTTATTCGAATGTGTTTATCTGAAAAGCGAGCCAGCCTGCCTAACCGAGATCTCGGTTCAATTTTCCGAGATCTCGCTTCAGAGGGATGAAAATTTCCATATAAACACAGAAGGAGTACAAGAAAACATCATTTGTTGAAGTGTTCCTTTGTCAGAATAATTAAATAATACCATAGCAGATACGCCGATTTATATAACCCGTGAGCTTGCATACCCGGTCGAGTCTTCTACTTGTCTATCAGGTTATCGAGAAGTAATAACCATATTCTTGTTCTCTGTTTTCTGTGAACTATTGTTTTCAAATTTCTACGTAAACAAGAAATATACTACAATCTTCGTTCATATTGTTTCTCTCTTTCTTTCATAAACTATCGTGACAAATGAAACGTCAGAAATTTTGTGCAGGAGAAAATGTGGCAAAGTAATTGAAAAAATTCTATGACAATTTCAAATCACTTTCGTATCTTCATTATTTTGAAATAAGAAGTGAACATTCATAAGATCGTTCAACCAGGCTTTGAGAAAGCCTCGATCGCATTCATCAACTGTTATAGGGTTGATAGAAAAGGGAACATCCTGTTATTAAGATTGACATTTACTGATAGTCTAAGTCTATTGACGTGGAAAATACAAAAAAATACAAGAAAGTTAACTTAAAATAACTATAAAATGATTAAATTTTCTACATTAACATGTTTTTATTGTTTGTAAATTGGTTCTTTATGCATCCCTTTTAGACACCCCTAATAACTAATAGTTCTAAAATTAAAGCGGTGTTTCTCTGTTTAAGTGTCTACTTCTTTGGTCTGGTTTGCATGTATATTGGATTTGTGACATACACATATTTGTTAAAAGACGGCAACTGATCAATATAATTTTCTGGTTCTGTAACTGCATAAATGGGATCGCCGTTGTTTTCTTCTTCTGGTTCAGTCATCATATACACTGGATCAGCAGTTGTTCTCCCTGTTCGAGGTAAAGGTACGTTAGCATTTCGACTTGTTCTTCTCATTTCGTATGGCTGAGAATAAACGGTTTGTGATGATCTGCCGTCGTAGTTATTTGCTGGTATGATTCGATCATTCACTGCTTCGTATTCCTTCGTATTATTCTAAAGTAAAAGCATTTACATACGCTTTTGCATTTAACTTTCTTAGACAAATTTCGAACTATCTTTTTCCACTGAAATTTTAAGGAGAAAGGAGGTCAAATTTCTTGTGGGACTTTATTGCCTTTTGTTAATGTTTTTCTGAATAATTTTATTTTTCCCAAATATAAGCTTCAAAAGGCGACTCACGGTCGCCGCCATTTCTCAGAGTTTTTCTGCCGTTGCTATATGATTATTAACTTTTGTGAAGTCACATGTGCTTGTCATAATTAGTCGCGTTTAATAAACATATTATGTAAATACGCATGGACGAACTGCCACTTTTAGCAAGATTCGTTAAATCGACGAGCCTGTTACACGAAAAAAACAATTACTTGTGTGAACTTTTTCTAAAACTGTTCATTTAAAGCCTTTTCAAAAGAAACATCATTACCTTGCACGCTTATTTCAAGTGTTGTAAAGTTTCTAACGACTTTGTAAGGAAAAATTCACGAACAACTCTACTAAGTTGTACATAATTCCCTACTAATCTATTGAGCTTCGTGAAACATGATTTTTCGAATCCCGATATTTCTTAGTTTTTTTCTTTTCTTTAACTCTGTGATAATTACATGGAGATTCTAAGAACTTAGGTATCTGACGCTTTTTGTAACACCTCCATACAGTTTTCTTCTGCTGAAAGTGTTGTGGAGATTCTGTGTAATGCTCTCATCTCCAGGATGCTTGATACAACGAAGCCAAAATATGTGTTAAAAAATCACTGCATTGGCTAAACACTCCAACATATTTCAGCAAGGGGAAACTAGTAAAAGAAATTTCATAGCAAGGTTCACACAAATTCATATGGTAAATAAATTTTCTTCTTAAGAAACTTCAATTGCGATTTCTAGTACGAATAATAAAAACATTCAGATTTCTATCGTTCTTCGAATCGTGCTTTTATTATAATATTTATGCAGACGGACATTGTGTATGGATTGTGGAAGCAAGTTAAAAAGGCTTTTATATTTACCAAAGCTAAGTAACGAAGAGGACTTTGTTAGGAGATCCTGTTTATAATGAAAGGAGGAATATGTCAAAACAAGATCGTAGCTGATTCATAAATAGTCAATTATTTGTGTCTCCTTTTTTAAGAAACACTTGACGTCACCACTGCAAATGGCGGCGAACGCTTTTAGGAAGACATTTGATCTTTTTACGCGTTTTTGATACATTTTGAGAAAATTTAAAGGGAAAAATTATGCAATAAAGTGTTTGACCGCACTTTGACAGCGCGTAATAGGAAATGGATATATATATCGAAGGATTATTTGAACTTTTGCTTAGAGAAGAAACAGTTCTCTTTGTCCAATGTCATGAAATGAAGCAAGTGTATGATAACATCAAAATTTTCATACTTTACTGACAATGTGAAACAAATAGAACGCAAAATGACCCCCTATATAAAGACTATCTTGTCAAAGAAAGGGCTTAATCCAGTGAAAGGAGCTTTTCCACCTAAAATGAATTCAAACTTAACACTTTAGGCAACTGCCTACTTTTGCTGTGACTAGTAAAGAAAATGCAAGTACCTCACTGTCAACAACTTCACATTCCCACCCAACACAATGACGTCTCTATGACGTCATAAATAAGTCCGACCATGACTTTATACGACGTCATTGAAAGGTCATCGTGAGGTTATTTTTGCAACATAAACCGACGTCATATGCTGACGTCCCTCAGACGTCATCGAATGACCTATTCATAACATAGTTTTGTGAGAATGACTCAGCTATGACGTCATAACGACGTCACTAAGACGTCTTATGACGCATTTATGACCCCACCGTGACGTTTTTACTGAGATGAGAGATACTTAAACAAAATGAAAAGAAGCGAATTTATAGTTATGGAAGCAAAGATAACAGATTTTTTCATCAGAAATATCTTTCAAATAAATATCATCTCTTAAAATATGTGCTTTATAAATTAAAATACAAAATATTAACAATTAAGAAAGTGTTAAAAAATGATTAGTGATATAACCATGTTCATAAATACAAGAGATAGAAAAGACTATATCCATAAATTCTCCATTACACTCCTTGTACGTATTAACGTTTTGAAGGTCCTTGGACGGTGTACTCAAATGAAGTTACCTTAATGTTGAACATACGACGGGAGAGCTAAGTATGGAAAAAATTTATGGATAGCATGTTAAACACACGAAAACTAAGGAAAGTGTTTTTTCGTTTTATCGTTTCTTTAGTCTTTCGGGCGCGTGCTTCAAAACATCAATAATCGCTTTGTTCACAGACGCTTCCGTAGATTTTTGAGTTGCCAAAACGCCACCTATAGAAAGAAAAAGCAACAACCAAATTAAAAGTATTCAAAACACAATCCTGTTTAAAGTAGATTTAAAAGCAAAATACTTACCCATGACAATATCGTGAATGGCTAACCCATCAAATTTTCTTTTCTTCTTTAGCCCACAAAGACTATACTCAGATAGTACTTCATCATTAGTTACCCTGAAAAAAAAGTGCAGAAAAAAATGCTTGCTTTATTATGTCTTGATTACTCTTAAACTAACAATTAAAAATCAAAGTATTAGCCAGTAGTTAAGGGAAAACCCAGCCCATATTTTGTCCCACACCTGAAGATTTGGTTGGGATGCAGAAACTTTAATTAGATCGTTTTTGTTTCCTTTGCCAATTCAAGGGTCTTGCTGTTATAACATACAGCTGAATACTGACTCTCTCGAGAAAGATACTTTACTTACGATAACAAGATATTTTTTACATTTGCTCTCACATCTTTGCCACCAATTCTGGACATTTCAGAAAGCTAAAATAAAATATATTAACAACATCCTATTAACAAATAATTGTGGGGTGAGTGATATATATCATCCTCTTTAAGGTTAACAACTATCCAATAAAAGAAATCAGTAAAAAATGCAAAAAATAATGAAGCAAATTAACACTACATTCTGCTTACCAAGCTTTGATAGGCATCTCTATCATTTTTCAGGGTTTCATTCAGTTGAATAAAATCGTCAATTGTATGGCACTTCTCAATGAAGGTGTCAGCAGAATTCTGATTATTTTTTCTTAGCCCTTCATTTACAGCATTCAAGATTTCTGATAATGCATATAGAACTTTTCGTTGGAATTCTAGAGTTAAGTGATGGGATTTCCATTAACAAGACAATGAACAGATATTAACAGTAATAAATATCAATTTATACATACCATCAGTAGTCAAGGGATATCGGTCCTTATTTCCATTAGACTTTGTCTTTTGACTTTTTGGTGGTGAGCTGGATGCTCTTTTTCTATTTTGGATAATAGATAACAAAGAAGAGCTAGAAGCATCACTCGCTCTGCTGAATGAGTTCGACCTTTGTGCAGGTGAAGTTTCTTGACAAGGCTTTCTTGTTCTTGGTGATCTTCTGGGAGAAGAAAAGTCAGTTGAGACTGGCGAACATGAACTGTCCGAATCAGATATTATTTCCCTCCTTGATCCTAAAAAAAAAAAAAAATAGTAAAATAATATTACGTATTTATCAATAATTTGATCATATTTTAGTTCGAAGTTAACCGGACTGACTTTTATGCCCACTGCTTTGGTGACTTGATCCTTTACTTGTCTTTGCATTGGGTGTTGATGGCAGAGAGTCTGAAATTGTAGGTGACAATGAAAATAGAAGTAATCTCATAACAGCTTTAAAAACAATCTAGAGACAGACTATTCCAATTAGCATTTTAAATCGGAAAATCTAATGATGCATCCAAGCAAAGTTTTTCGATTCCCACACCTAAATTATCAACATTAACTATAGAAACATTTTATCCAATTTTTATATGAAATTTGAAATTAGTCCAACCTAAATTCATTATTTCAAGAGTATAATTTCTTACATATTATATGTAGTGTAAGTATCTATTGAAGTATAACAACTTACTACTTATAAAACTTCTTTCTATTGAATTCCTTCCAGATTTTGAACGTGGTGGCGTAGGTAATTTGATATCTGAAATGTCAAATTTCTTATGCAGTTACGACAAATTATGGGGCAACTTTCTTTAAAAAAACTTTTTTTATACCTGTTGAAGTAGTTTTAGTTTTCTTCACAGACAAATGTTCATCACAGCTTGAAAACTGGTAATCACAAACCAGATCGTAGTCATCTAAACAGTTTAATATTAAAAACAAAAAGAACTATTTATGAAAACACACCTGATTTACAAGTTAAAACTCCAGCCAACACTTACCATCTTGAAATTTTACTTTAATTAACTTGTATGATTTCCAACTGGCATAATCAGGCATCTTCCCCTCCTTCAGATCTCTTGATGCATTGACACTATTGGACCAATAAACTCGGTCACCAGAAATCCAATTAGAAGAAACAACAGCTTCTTCTATTTTGTTCCCTTCCAACAACTTTACCAATCATCACGAGGGCTGTCTGATCTAAAATCATCATCCGTTTCATCATCCGTTATATCATCCTCCTCTTCTTCTTCTCTTTCATCATCGATGCTCAAAAGATAATTATGATTATTGCCTTCTTGAATGTCATCATTATCTTCCTCGTGTTCAGAACTACTACCTTCGTAATCCAGTAAAAATCTCTCAGTTTGTAAACTTCTGCGCCACCTACTATATCTTGACATTTTAACGATGTTTTCAAGAAGTGAGAAAGCAATGTTTCTAACCACGTGCGCAAACCAGAATGAACCGTGTTAGTTATTTCACGGGGGTAAACAAAAATCATGTGATGTGTTTAAGAAACAAATTAAAACGTTGAAGGCTCTTTTCATGATTATTAAGATTTTAAATTTAAACAGATAGAAATAAGCTTTTAGTATTAAACTTTGACGAAAAAATGACAATAAGAACAAGTATGTAATTAATATATTTACGCCCTGGTTAGAGTGTGTCATTTTAAATAATGACTTTAAATTAAGCTTGTATTAAAGTAGACAATAAAAATAATGGTCATACTGTATGGAATAAATAATATGTGAACTAACATTTCGAAATTTGGTAACGATAGGCCATGCATTTTTAAAGAAAACTTTAAACAAGGAGGCGCGTAAAGAAACTCAGCAAAATGGAGGAGAATAGAAGAAAATCGGCGGAAAAAATACACAAGAAGACTCGGCGAACACAAGGTAAATCCGAGACTTTTAATGAGTTTGGCATGAGTTTTGTGTGTGGAATTTCACTTATGTATACTGAAAGTAGCTATAGGGCAAAAAGCAAGCTCCAAGTGTTTCAGGAAAGGAAAAATGCTTGAAGAAAAACATGTTATCTATATTTTGCCTTCCTTATTAATAATCCCACGTTTAGTTGTAATGATACCCAAGTATTTTTGATGTTGTATTACTTTTACTTTCATGTAAAATAGGAAATGAGACCTAACTCGCATATTTACTGCACATAAAACAAGTTTTTTCATTGATTTGATACTCAATCAAAATCATAGAATTATTAATGTGATTATTTATATCTTTCATTTGTTGTTATTGAATATCTATGAAAAATTTTGCTGCTTCTCTGCCTTTTTTTATTTCAGGGACCATCAAAGAGTGAGGTTGCATGAAAAGAAATATTTACGCCTTGAAAACCATCATTATGGAAAAGTCAAAAAAGGCGAATAAAAAGTGTTGAAAAATCTTGTTATATATACACAGAATATACAGAATACACAGAAGAATACACAGAATACACAGAATATACAAGAATTCAGATTTATTCCCAGTACGAAGCAATTCTGTGAAGTCTACTGTGATGTCTTTCAAATGTGATGGATGATGGCACACTCGAAAAACGAAAGTCGAAGTTTCTTACACATATATTTTTTGCAACTCTCATAGATATATTATACAATTATTATACATGTTATATATCAAAAAAACTACTGTCGTTTCCCCAAGCTTTAAAGATTTCTTTTCTCCATCAGGTTTTTGTGGTAAGAACGATGATATTGGGGGAAGTCTTCAAGTGTTATATTAAAGGTCAAAATACACGATCTGATTTTACATACCGTCTTCGTGTCTAATTACGGACAGCCTTGGTAATTACGGACATGATCAAAACATAATTCCAACCGTCTGTAAATTAAAAACACGGCACATCACGTACTGTCAACCAAACTGTAATAAAACAAACTTCAGAGAGAGATAATTAAATTTATTTGAACGCTAGAGAAAATTACCAATATGCAATTTAGAATTTATTTTTCTAAACTTTAAAGATTTAAAATAGACTGCGCCCTCTTGAGAATCATGCGTATTTTTATGAGCTCATGAAATATCGACAGGTCGAAAATTTATGTTTAAAAATGAATTGAGGAATGAAAATGTTTTTAGATCATGCTTTTAGAAAGTTAATTATCATAAAACACGTCAAATAAATAAAGTTTTTGTACGTCAATCACAGTGGGGGAGGACACTTTTTACTGAGTATTGAAATATAGGCCATTATGATTTTCACGGTCTATTATTCTTCAAGTGTTAGTGCTAATTGCTCTCTATTGGATTGCTCTGTTTCATAAAACATTTTATTCAGTTATACGTGGTGAACTTGGCAAGAACGCATGTCTATTTTCGTGACAAGAATGTTTGTTTACATTTTGATGTCCGTAATTACAAAGGCTGTCCGTAATTAGACACGAAGACGGTATATGATTTTACATACTCGTTTGACGGATGGAAAAAGTCATATATGTAATAGTAAAATACATGATCTGATTTTACGTATATGATTTTACATACTCATTTGATGGATGGAAAAAGATCATATGTAACAGTAAAATACACGTAAAAAGTTTTTATTTGATACTAATATACTCTAGGGAAATCTCAAAAAGTTCATTCAAACCTCTAGACGCACTCTGATTGGTTGAAATTTGTTTACAGCTGTAAAAAGTCATAAATGATTTTTTAAAAAGTAGAAGACCATCCTACTTTTTAAAAGTCATATATGTTAAGTCATAAGAGCAAAAGTCGTATGATTTTTTAATATACACGATCTGTAAAAGTCATTATTTTTTATATAATGTAAAATCATATATGTAAAATCAGATCGTGTATTTTGACCTTAAGCCTGTGTTTTCAATTCTATGGGTTTTTACTGCACTTGAAAAAAGAAAAAGTTATCTTTTTATGGTAGAAGAAAATGTTTTTCATGTTCCTCAAAGCCTTCTGATGTTTTTGCCACATACATACACAATATCCATGATTTCACTATTTATCTTTAGTTTTCCTCTAAATCCTCCAATATATTTCAGTGTAATGTGCAACGTAGTCCATTGTAATTAAATTGTATTATTTTATCATTCTCTATTTTGATATTTTTTGTATTCAATTTGTAACGTTTTACTATTCATATATTCACTATTTATTATTTTTTAATTTACTGTTTATTTTTGAAGTTCTAATAAATGAAACCTTGCTATAATACACGATGTGTCTTTTTTTAATGATTTTGTGTATATTTTTTTAGTAACAGCAGCAAAGCAAAAACATGCTTTCCCCTGTATTTTTCTCCTTTAACATTTCCTCGTGATTGTTCCTCATGAAAAACTTTTCATTATTCTGAAAGTACTGAAACATTCTTAGAAAATCTTTCAAGAGTAAAATAATTGCCTAATAAAATGATTGCCTAAATTGCTCAACTACACGAAACAATGGTACCTTAAGGGGATTAATTTTCGCGGGAATTTAATTTCGCTATTAATTCAAAAATTCGCTAAACTTGCGAAATTTAACTCCGTAGTTCGGAAGAACCATGAAGTGAGGTTACGAAGTCGTCATAACCATGACCTTCAGGTCATACGTAAGTCATCATTTCGCCGCCTTGCTGACGTCATATTGAATGACTTCCAATGACGTCATGAAAAAGTCATAAGGATGTCATATGACTTCATGACCAAATTAAGACGTTATTAAGACGTCATAATGACGTCATGTGTTTGGTGGGTAATTGATGGCTGATGCTGACTGATAATTCGTTGTTCGTTGTCATTACCTGCTCCAACTTGTGATTTAAACTGTTGTTCTTCCAACTCTTGAATATCGGTTTTAAGCTGTTGTTTACGTATCAACAGTTCAATAAAAATGCCGTACAAAGTGTCAAAAAAGGAAATTTCATGTGCAAGAATTTCAGCTAGATCGATGTCTGATTCATTGCAAAATGATTCAAGCTGTTCAACATTGTCACATGTGACGTGTCATGTAGGGACTGATATCTGAAAAAAGAAACTCATGATATTTATAATGTTCTCGAAACTGATGAAGGTTTCCATTTATTTACCTGATCAATTGGGTTGTTAAAAAATGCTGCTCTAATAACATTATTACAATTATGGCTGTATTTGCTACACTTGTATTTCCGATACGTTTTAAATCTGCATACAAGCCTTGCAATGTTCTTTCCAGATATCTACCCCGCAACTGTTTTAGAATGTTCATGTCAGTGAGTGTACTGGAGCACCTGAGTATTAAATGCACTACTATATATATCAAAATAATATTCATTCTGCCAATAAACTTTGAATATAATTCAGCACATTTACAAAAAACCTTTGAGATTGTATGCATTTAGAAAGTAAACAATTTAATGTGAAACTGTTTGATTCATCCCAAATTACTCACCATTCACGCCAGTCAATCTATACATGGCGCATGGAAATTCATAGTCTCCAAAAAGGAAAACACGGATAAACTTGCCATCCTATTTCAATGTTTCACCACTTCACTGAGCAGATCGTTATAGTAAAAATGAAGATGGATGAACTGGATGTGATGTTGGGCGTGAGTGATACATTGACTATGAAACGAAGAAACGAATATAGGGTAGTTCTTCTGCAACACTAAATGTGACTGTCCAGGGGATTTTGATAACAAACCATAAAACGTTTTTCAAAAAACGTTAAAAACGATAATTAAACAATGGAAGAAAACGTTAAAAAACGTTAAAAAACGTTTTTATGAAAAAGTAAAAACGTTTTTATGGAAACGATAAAACGTTACAAAATTCGAAAGCAAAAACGTTAAAAACGTTTTTTGTTAAAAACGTTTTTTCGTTATAAAACGTTTTTTCGTTAAAAAACGTTTTTTACGTAAAAAAAGATTACTTGTTTTGCCTCCGCGATACAGATAAACTTTGAATAATAACTTTTATGCTACCTAGGAAACCTGTTTAAATTTTATTGATACTAACAATAATAATAATAACAAGAATGCCTAAAGTGTGATACGAATTATGTTTCAAAGTATTTATGTTTTTTTATTTTTCTGAGACATGCGACCTTCAATCGGAGCTACTCGGAAAAGAAACGGGTTTAATCAGCAGTTTATGAACCCAGCGATTACCGAAACGGTAAATCTTCTGTTAGTTTTCCGTTCCGCTTCGTTCCACGAGAAGCGTGGTGTTCTGAGAGAGCGTGGTAGTACTGAGAAGATCTTCATATCTGTAGATATCGTTTTTTAAAAACGTTTTTTGAAAACGTTTAAACGTTTTTGAAATGTTTTTTTAAAAATGTTTTTATAAAAAACGTTTTTACATTAATCTATTTTTTTACAAAAAAACATTTTCAACTTAAACCGTCCAGCGGATTTTGGTATCGTTGCATTTCTCTGCAAACGTAAACAAGTTTTGTTTGAAGAAGTGCCCAGCGGTTTGTTTATAATCACATTCGTATGCGCCATTTTTGGAAAGTTCGTTATTATTTTAATCTTTACTTAATAATACTTTAATTTTATTTTGATTTTTAATGAACAAGGTGCGTTTCGATTTATTTTAATGACGTCAATGTTCTTCAAGTGTGTACTTTTTTAAATATGCATTTGCAGGTAACACATGTTAGTATATTACAATACATTGATTACCTGGTTCTCATTCATTTAAAGATTAAAGAAACAACAGCTGTTTTCAAAGTTTCCACAAATAGAAACCGTCCGCTATAATTCTATTGATTCCATAATAGAACAAATTTGATAGAATTGCTATTTTAGTAAATCCTCGGGGAAAAGTTTTATGTTTATTTTCGTACAGATGTATTTTCACTCGGTGAAGGTGAAAGTAGTTGAAAACGGCTAATTTTTATAGAAACAGATCTGGATAAACCTTATTTTCTCTGTTTTGAGAAACATTTCACTTTCACAAAATTAAGATGCACTGTTAATCAAATTGCTTGGTAACGTTTTTAGTTATATTTATGGACTTTATTTTGATAACGTTTTTAGGTTCTGGGGCGATTGGCTGTCATATGATTTGATTCGCCCAATCAACGGCAGCTATGACTTGCTGAAGTTAAAACCTTCCGAAAATTTCAACTAAAGGCCAATTTCCACTTTATTCAACTCAACTCAAATCTAAATCAAAAATTAGTTCGCTTATACGTGCGACGACAGTGAACGATGTGAAAACCGGGCTATAGTTCCGTCTTCCTTGCTAAATAGCAGCCGATGCAAGAGCTCTTTAGCTCTTTATTATGAGGCATTGTTTTTAACAATAAAAACATTTTTAATGATAAAACGTTTAAATGTTATTTTGCCATAGAATGCATGGCTCCAACCTCGATCCCAGCCCTGGGATCGAGGTTGTGCATGGCTCTCCACGTAGTTTGCCCGCGCAGTAGGTCTAAACATTCCGTTTCCAAAATCGTTTTTTAAAAACGTTTTTTTACGTTTTTGAAAAAACGTTTTTTAGAAAACGTTGAAAAACTTTATCTGGTCGAGACCGAAATACAGTTTTCCGAAAACTTATAGTTCCTTCCATTTTAAGGAAGTTCATGTAAATGATGTTTTTAAGCACCTGAAAAAGCTTTCAAGAAAAAAAGCATGTGGGCACGACGGACTTCCACCGGGAATGTTGAAAGATGCAGCTATAGTGATCGATAAGCCACTCACACATATTATTAATTCAATTCTTCGCACAGGTATTATACCAGAAGATTTCAAACATGCCATTGTTACCCCTGTATTCAAGTCTGGAGCGAAACAAGAACTCGACAATTATCGACCAGTCAGTGCCTTACCGGTCTGTTCCAAAATTTTTGAAAAATTAGTTCATCGGCAGGTCTACGGATATCTAGAAGAAGGAGGATTGTTGTCACCCACACAGTTTGGCTTCCGAAAGAAGAGAAACACCGAGCTAGCAGCCACATTATTTCTTGACCAAATCAGAGAAAACAGGGACCACGGTCAGATGACAGGAGCTATCTTTATTGATTTGAGCAAGGCGCTCGATACTCTGAGCCATGGTCAAATAATTGAATCCTTAACTTCCTATGGTATTTATGAAACCGAAAGACAACTTTTTATCAACTATCTCTTCAATCGCACACAATCGGTACGAATCGGCTCCGAAATATCTGACCCGGAAAAGATCATGTGTGGGGTGCCCCAAGGCTCAATTCTTGGGCCATTGTTATTCCTAATAACTTTCAATGGTTTAGAATCAGTTATAAAGCATTCGAAGATCATTACTTATGCTGATGACACCGTACTATATTTTTCTGGAAAATCTATCGAAACTATACAGACCAATTTACAGTCAGACTTTACCGCTATTGCCAACTGGTTGGAGTCCATGGACCTAGTTACGAATATGAGAAAAGGAAAGACTGAAGGTATGCTCTTTCATTTAGTAGATTGATGATGTTTGGTGGTTTGTATGTACTGTCTGCCAGCTATTATGTGTTTGTTTAATAACTTAATGCCAAGGTGTGAATATGGTATGAATATAGGACAAATATGTTTTGAAAACATATTTGTCCTATATTCATACCATATTATGTGTTTGTTTTAGTTGTTTTTATTTGCTTCTGGTACGATTAGATGTTCTTCACTGGTTATGCATTGAAATCTTTTTCTTTTAGGTCAGAAAATAAAAAGTGTATATATGCCATTAAAGAAATGAAACAGGTGGTTAAATATTGAGGGTTAGTAAAGTGAAGAATTTCGGAAATTCATTAATAATTATTCATTAGTTATTACTGTCCAATGCAACTGTGCTACAAAAAAAAGCATTGCTGGATGGATTTGTCTTTAGTTCATATTTTTCATGTTTGCGCATTATTGTATTTGGTGTGATTTTCATATGTAAATGTTGTTGCAATTATTTTTATTATTTTTATGTTTGGTTGTGTATGTATCCCAGAGGTTAAAAGTCAGTTTATAAAACCTTTATTCAGTGCAGCCCTAGTATTGAGTGAACCCGTATTAACTTACCGCATAGGATTATGTTATGAACTTTTCAATCTATTGCTATTACAAATTCTTTTATTAAAATTGTGCTTTTAATTATATTACTTTTAGGATAATGTGTCCTTGGATTTTCTTTTTGTCTTATTGTCATGGTATGATTAGGATTTCTGCTTCATTATACAGTTAAAATCCTTTTTCTTTTAGGTAAGATAAATAATAAAAAAAGGATATCAATCATTAAAGAAATAAAACTCATGGTTTTAAATCATGATATTTGTGGTTTGGAGAAGAACAGATTATAAATTTCACCAATTCATTTATGATTGCTGTTTATTGTAACTTTGAAATAACAGAAACAGAGTTGAAGGTATCCATCGATTGTTTTTAATTCATATTTTGTAATCGGTTAAAAGGAGCTAATATTATGCGTTTATAATGTTGATGTTTGGTACTTTTTTTTAAGGGAATTTTTTATTTTTTTTATTTTTTCCCAACTGATATATTTAAAGGATTGGAAATCACATTTTCATTATCATTTAATATAGTGAATTCACTTTTTCTCTAATGACCACAAAACTGCAACCATAAGTTCTAAGAACTTTTTTCGACACAAAATTTTTATCTTTACATATTTTTCTTTGTTTATTGATTTTTTTCTTAGAATTGGTGGCTCTTGTTCGTGATGTCGGCAGTAAAAAGAACTAAAATAGATCCCAACTTGCAACTTGAAGATTGAAGTAAGCCACACCACCTGCCATGTGCAAGAAAGAGGAACCATGCCAACAAATGCATCCAAGCATATGTGTATTATAGAATATGTGGAGATTAACGTGAACATTAAACTTGAAAATGCCAATTGTCTATATAACAATCAGGTGTGACAAAGTTATCTTCATGAGTCAAACAAAGAAGTGCATACTAAAGGTATAATGAATGCTGATATCAAAGAATATCGAAGTAGTTTATACATCACAACTTCAGCAAGTACGTCAATCCAGTCAGCAACTGACATTAAAAAGAACATATGAATATTAAGTTGTTCAACAATGAGGTACTCAGGTTTCTAGACTACAACTATTGACAACATTCAAATAGTTGATTTATGTAGGTGATGCAACTTACACCTCCAGCTGGGAACTGAAAAACCACAAGTTTTTTTCAAACTAATGTTGCAACAGTGCTACTTTTCATTAATCTGGTGAAAACATTATATTGATCTGAAAGATTTACTAAATTCAATTGATATGGATGATTTAGTCGAAGCAATTTTATTAGACGATAAATCCAATGAGGAAATTCATTTTGATCAAAGTATTTCCTAAATTTCAATTTTGTGTTGATAAATTGCCAACCCTAATAATCATAACTATTATGTATATATATGTTTAAACTTTATCTGTTGAAACGAATGTAAATGTATTGCGAGGTATAGTAGAACGTTTTTGTACAGGCTTCACGTAAAGCTGATTATTAAATTATTTAGTCATCTGAGCCCTTTTTGTGTTTGTTTCATTGTGTCTAAATTTTGTTGCGCTTAATTAGTGTAGCTAACGTTGTGGAATTAAATGTACTTTCAGTTAATATCAGTTCAGTTCCTTTATTTTTTTTTTATTTTTTTTGAATAACAAGCTAAAATTTATTTCAAATTATTAAAAATCATTAAAAATATTTTAAACAGTTCCTTTATTCCCTCGTTGGTTATCTAACTTTAGAAGAAAATTTGGATTGCTCCAATTTTCGCTCCATTTCTTTGTTATGTTTGTTAGAAAAAGCATCTGCATTTGTCAGCCTTTTAGTTGTATTTCAATTTGGTATATATTTATTTTTGGAGAAGAAATTATCCGTTTTGAATCATGAATTGTTTCTGTTAACATATAAAAATTTCCATCTTTCAGCTTACTTCATCTTTGTATATATATGATGCTTTTACGACAAACGCATTAAATTTTTGAATTTATGTCAAGCTGAAATATCCAATAATACCTGCTGTCGCTGAGTTCGCAGCTCCAGGCTGCTTTATTCATTTTATAATGCAATTAATTCAATTTCAGTGCATCATATATGTTAACTTGAGACTCCAAACACGTTGATGCAGTTGTAGAATAAAAGAAAGGTCTCTCCTAGAGACGCTACCGCAATAAAATCATTTCTGTTCGTATGTTTGAACTTTGTAACAAGTTTTTAAGTCAGGAAAATGTTCTGTATCTATAAAGATTCTAGAATTTATTTATTTATTTATTTATGTGTTTGTTTATTTATTTATTTATTTATATATTCATTTATTTATTCACGAAATAGTAGAGCCCTAGCAGACTCGCTACTTGATTATGTTTTAACCATACCTGATGTTGACTTTGAAAAGGTTTGACTTTTCTATAAATGTTTTAAAAATTGTGTGATGCTTTCCTCTTCAAAGAAACTTATAACCCACACAGCCGACATCATTTATGAACAAGTGTGAGGAGACCCCCCAGCCTAGTCGCTATTGAATTTTATGAGTTTGTGTTTGGTATCTGGTCAAGTTTGTTTTATGGAAGTAATGTTATTAAACGTGAAGTTTTGTTTTTGAAAGTTTCAATAAAAATTGTTTGAAATCAATCGTGTCGTTATGTTGTGAGCATTTCCAGCCTTGTTTTGAAGCAGAAACTCTAACAAAGAAATATCTGGCCTGTGGAAATAAAAATTATTTATTTCTATAACGGATCACAAAGAATCAATCTCAATGTGTTGATGATGGCGATTTGATTTAACGTTAACGGCAATTACAAACTCTGTGTTCTGATCAGTATTGGATTTTCATTTATGAATTTTGAAGAGTTGAAGTCGATATCCACGTTTTGCAGTTGATTTATGTCTGCAGACTTAGTTGCTTGCCTCGCTTCCATGTTAATAACCATCTTAACGAGAACATACAGAACAGACCTTTCCCAAATTTCCACTTTTGGACGATGTGAAAGGTCCAGAATTCAACCAGCAAAACCTAGTTAGAATGAAAAATGGCTATTAAATTTTTCCAAAAACTAAATAAAACCAGACTACTTTTTCGCAATTTCTGTTACAGCTCTGCATTTTGACCATAGAAATCCGAGGTTTTATTTCAATTTACAAACCCCTCTTAAATTAGCTTCTCATTAATTAAGGAGGTGTTTTAAGAACATAGGAGAATGAGTCACCTGTAAAGTCACGTGATCTTTAAAACAACGAAAGCCATGCAAATGAGGCTGCGTACTAATTCAAAACAACAATGTGTCAGCAAGACATCAATGAATTGATTTTGGATTTAGAACGAACACAATACAAAATAATTTCATCATCTAATGGAGGAAATAGCAGTACGTTATTTAGGTGGAATCTCTCATTAAGGTATTTGAACAAATGAAGCCCACCTTGTGCCTTGACAGAGGCAGCCGATAGCGAACTCTCATATCTCTTACGTCAAATGTTCGACGGTTTTTCGTCCACCAATGAGTGGTTTGGGAATCAACCTCGGATCTCTTCTCTTTTCGACATACTAATGGCAGCAAAGAACACCCTTTGGCGAACACAGGTCTCCTGTCATGAAAATTACTCAAAATCTGTGTAATTTTTATTAAAAGAGATTTGAAGAAATTTTGAAATTTCGAATTGGTGAGTATACACGAGTACTGAGTGTTTTATATAGTCACATTGTAATCAATATAGAGGGCAAATATAATTAGTCGAGTTAATTTCTGCAGAGCAATAGTTGTTGGAAAGAGCTCTTTGCGGAATCATTCACTCCCTATGGTTAAACTAACACCTACTTAGTGACTCTGTCATCATGTGTGCCAGTCAGTTTTATTGAGTAGTGAACAGCATCACTCAGAAGGGATGTTGAAAAGATATCCTTAAGGAAAAGCATTTTCTGTCTTTCCACCAAGACGTTTCAGAATATGATAGACTTTTTCATAGATTACGTCTTTGCTAACATCGTCTCTGGCTCCCCTGTGACGATAAAAAAACCTGACGTCAAGCCACGTGCTACTAGATCATAATCGTAAAAAAACGCATAACCTAACGAAGAATATGACCACGATTCAGAAGATTTTGACCGGAAAATTCAACAAAATTTATCACTCTCTAAAATAAAAGTGTGACACACACTCGCTAGACTAGTCGCTAGACTAGTAACGGGGGCAAAAATTTTTGCCGAGTTTCATTTCGAAAAGATCTCTTTGAACCAGGACGAAAACAAACCCGTTGAAGATCTGGGAAGTGTACTGCCAAACTTTTGAAAGCATATAATCTCTCATGCATGGAGAATTCAAATATTCTCCACACTGCTTCACGTGCTCCAACATATCTAGCATTTTAAAAAGTTTTAATTTCATCGTATTGTAATTGTTCATTAATTTCCACAAGTGTCCGATAAAGTCCTTTACATGCGTATTTGAATATACAGGGTGTCTCGCAAAAACCTGTGTCCCAAAATAAAGTTCAATATAATTGAGAAAAGTGGAGGTTTTCAGAAAAATTGAATTTCACTAGAAACTTCAACTTAATACCTTTCAATTCCAATTTGAATTTTGAAAAAAGCTTCACTGATTATTGAGTAAATTCATTTTAAAAAAAGATTACATTTTCTCTCGATTTAAAAAATCAAATTTTGCGTCCCTCTAAGCCAAAAAAATTCGATATCACGAAGTCAAAGAAGTAAATTGCTACGAAAAAGTAACAAAAACATATTTTGCAACATATAGATTGAATCTTATGATTCAATAATGTTTGTTTTTTCTTGCCCTTTAAATTCTTACTGTTCTAAACTTCCTTAATTTATATTTCCTTTCATGGGCTTTTAAAATCAAAATATAAAATATTTCATAAGTTATTACTTTACTTTTGAACGGGATCCTAGCTGAAAATACGAATTACAGTGAAATCTCCTTAAAGCGAACATCCTCTAAAGCGGACACCTCCTTAAATGGGACATTTTTTCCAGGTCCCACACGACAATTCCCCCTAAAATTTACCTCTATAAAGCGGGCACCGAAAAATGCGACAAGAACATCAAAATTCAATATTTTATTTCTTTTTCTTGTTGTAAACATCTGTTTTTTAATGCTACCATACAAGGTTTAGTTAGCCAAATGACAGCCTTTTTTTTTGCCCACTAACGTGAAATATGCATGGTAACTCAAATTCATAACCAGCTCCCTGGTAGCGGTCTTTTAATACGTCAAACAAATGTTTATTTTCTGATCATATTTCATTTTCTGAATGATTTTTACCTAACTGGGCAATAGCAAAAGGCCTAATGGGTTCCCAACCTACGAGTATAATTTCTTTAGAGTTTCTGGCCAAAATAAGCAAGACCTCTCCAAGACGGACACCTCTCTAAAGCGGACAACCTTGAAGAATTTTTTTTATCCACAATCGAATATCTTCGTTATCATTTTGCAATAAGGAGTGAACATTCATAAGAACAATGAAATTGGGTTTTAGAAAGCCTCATTAGTTTTTATGGGGTTGATTGGAAACGGAACGTCTAGTTATGAAGATCGACATTTACTGATACTCTAAATCTATTTGCTGTGGAAAATATAAAGGAAAGTAGGAAAGTTTACTTAACAGGGAATACGAACCAGGGTGGCTAAGGAGGCTATAGCACCTCTCTCAATAATTTTATCCTAAATAGTATATTTTCCATTTAATAGAGGTTTTTCAAAAATGTTTTACCTAAAATGTAACTAACTTTCTTGGCCCTAATAAGTTAGCGCACCCCAAACAAAATTATGCTCCGTGTTCCTTGCTTACAGGTATTCATATTACTTTCAGTTAATATGTTTGAAATGTTTGTGAATTTGTTATTTGACGCAACCTACGTAGGCACCTTTAATAACTTTGTCTGAAAAGTTCTTGAAATTACAATTACAGTGGTCTTTTTCTCTCTATCTGCCTACTTTTCTGGTTCAGTTTCCATGTATATTGGATTTGATGCATATACATTTTTTTAAGCCGTGGTAAATCATCAATGTAAAGTTCTGCTTCTGTAACTGCATACATGTGATCGGTGTCGTATTCCTCCTCTGGTTCAGTCATCATATACAATGGGTCGGCAGTATTCCGCTGTATTCCACGTAAAGGTTGAGAATAAACGGTTTGCGATGGTATGCAATCGCAGTTATTTGTTCGCATATTAGGCAGATTCACTGTTTCGTATTCTCTCGTATTATTCTAAAGTAAATGTTTTAGGTTAGATTTATTTATTTCTATTTCTCGCAAAAGTTTTGGTTTTAGTTTTCATTTTTATAGACCATTATGAGGATGACCTATCATTTCTAATAATTTCACTTCACATGGTTTAATGTTTATAAATTCAAAATCCAAGCATAACAGGGCTTCCTGCTAGGCAACGCCTTACGAATAGATCGAGATTTATATGGGAGGGTTATTTGAAGTTTTGTCCATTTTTGGTTAGGAAAAAAAGAGTTCTTTTTGTCAGTTTTTGTGAAAAACAACCAAAGTGCTGCAAGAAGACATGCACATTTTCATATTTGCAGATCAAAAATTTAGCAAAATGGACTTTCTATAAAGGAAATCTTGAGAGAAAGGACCACATCCAGTGAAATGAGAACGGCATCCCTATACATTAAAATCAAACGATTAAACTAAGCCAGAGATGATTTATTTAAGGTCTTATTCAAGGCAACTATTTACTTTTACTGTAACCACTATTTCAAACTAACCACTATTTCATTACTGTAACACTTTTCAACTTTGAAAATTGAGCTGTTGAAGAAAGAAAAGATAACCCCCGTTTTTTGTTGAAAGTTGGAGATTTGATGCTTCGCATAAAATCGCTACTGAGGGGTACTTCGGGTCCCATATCTTCCGAACGACCCATCAATTTGCCCTCAAACTTTATAACTTTCTTTGCCTAAAGCAGGGCTACCACTGGTGCAGAAATGAAAGTTATAGCTTAAGTAGAAAAAAAGCTTTATTTTTTAAATCGCAAATTTAACCGCTAAAAATCGCGAATTTTTCAACCAAAAATATATTCAAATATAGTGCTTTTGATTATCTAAAAAAACATACAAAAAAAATGTTTGGAATCGGAAGTGGCTATCAAAAGTTATGAAGTAATTTGTTTCCACTGCCAATTATATTGAGACAGACTTTAGTTTTATTTCCTAGCAACGAATTACATTATTTTTCTTGAACTTTTCATAAAATGTTGCTCACAGAAACCAACCCATCATAAACAATTTGTTGCATGTATTCGGAAACTGAATATAAAAACACTGTATAAAAAGTAGAAAGTAAATCTCGGAAGGACTATCAAATAATGATGATTCCATAAAGTTTATTCAACTGCCAATTACACTTCTGCATGGGTCAAATATGTGGAGAAGTATTTCAAACGTTTGAAACGCACACTGCATGAAATTTGAAGTTTTCGTTACAACGAAAACATACGAAAACTAAAGAAAAGAGGAAGTTTTTATGTAAAATCGCGAAAGGAAAACTTCTTGTAATTTAATGTTTTCGCTTTTACGATAAGAGTAACTTTAGTGTCAGCCGATTTCACGCAAAAACTTTTTGTTTTCTTAGGAAATCGTGTTTTACGATTACACACTATAATTAAATATGTATTACGTATGTATGGTTATACTAATTTGATATCAGGATAATATATATTGTCAAGAAATACAGTTGCACATTTTTGATATTGGGGAAAATAGTTTGTTTTATGTGAAAGTTATCTTTGTTTTAAAATGTTTTGATTGAAGATTATCTTCATTATTATGAACTCTGTATCCTAAGGCTACCATTACCTTCAGGTCATTCAGCATGTCAAGGCTGCTCCCGCTGTAAAAAAAACGTTTTCTGGAAGCTTTGTGGAAAGAAATTATGGTGGATTTCATCGTGATAGTTGGGCACGTTAAATTTTTTGTTTCAGGATGTTCTTTTTATGTACTTTTGCTTATGAGCTCATTAATCAAAAGGCTAAGTTCAGTTCAGATAAAAATAATATTTAGTGTTAAGTTTTGAGAATATTGAGAAAACTGGAGCCTCAAGTTAACTTTACCCACAATAATGCCAAAAAACAAAAACTATACCTGAGAGGGAGAGCAAACTACCAGGTAGCTCAAAATGTAACAATAAACTTATAGATAAAATCTATATATTAATTAGCAATAAGGAATTTAGTAAGAATAGTCAAGTTTATTTACATCTATCTTCAATTTATTATCATTTGATTTATATATATACATAAAAATTGCAGTAGGCCTTTCATACTCTGTACATTAAGTAAACATCTACTTACATATAATAATTATCCTCTTTCCCACAGGTACCCCGGACAAAGGAAGACCACTTGTTTCAAATGGCAGAAATAAAAAACTGTAGAACCGCAACATAAAAAGAACAGATGGAATCCAAATATCGAACACGTTTTTCGGTTTTAGCTGAATTACCTTATCTGCACTTAATTTCTATGAGTGTTATCGATCCCATGCACAACTTATTTCCTGGTAAATCTAATATGGAAGTAAACATATAAATGTACTTACATAGCTTTGATTCCTATTGTATACATTACAACCCACCATATGTTTAACATCCATTTTATGTTATACCTTTTTTTCATTTCAGGAACGGCAAAAAAGACGCTAAAAAGGATTTTTGAACAACGAATCATTTAAGCAACTTCAATATCGAGTTGATGCTGTCAAAACTCCATCAGATATTGGAAAACTACCTTCAAAACTAGATGCAGATGCTTTCACTGCCGATGAATTAAAAAATTGGATAATTTTATTTTCGTTGTATGCATTGAAAGACTTATACCAAATAAACACCTGAATTGCTGGAGAAATTTTGTCATCGCATGTCAGTAATTGTGTGTCAGAGCTTTAACAATTCAAGATGTACAGATTGCAGACCATTACCTACTTCAGTTTTGCAAGTCATTTGAAGTTTTGTACGGAGCTGATAAAGTAACACCAAATGCAAAAAAAATAGAATCATGCAAATATACCATATGACTCCCAACCAAGTTTGTCAATTAACTAAAATGTACGGAGTCTTGTATCCTACTATGAAACAATGTTTGGAAATATCAGACTCTGGCTGGAAAACAAACGAAATTTTTGTTGGTAATGAAGTCCTTGGATCAGAATCGTCAAGAAGTGTCAATTCAAGTTTTATTTTGGGGTACTGAGGATGGGTCAATATTACCATCGAGTGAAATGTATCTCCTCCCCAATCCGGATAAGATAAAGTTTTTTTTGAAGCTTGGATTGATTGTGAAAGGAACGCGTTACGAGCACTTGCTTGCATATGTTGATTGGTTGCATCACACCCCAGATATTACAAGATATTATTATGGAAAACCACTTGAAGTTTGGTATAAAAATATTTATCAGGTGAATGGTCCTGCCAATTTCATTCCTGTGCAAAGTATTCGATCAAAGTTCATTCAAATCTTAACAAGATTACATGGAAAAGATGTTTACGTGATATCATCAAGACAAAAAGCGATTGGTGTTTAATCACGTTCGTTCAGTTTTGCGTGCAGGCGGAATGTTATTATGCACATGCGTCGGCGAGATTATGAAAAATCAACATGGAAACTTCTGATGAAAGGTTTTGAGTAGAAGGTATATACCTTCGTAAATTAGGAAACTTATCATTATTTCGTTAATAAAATGCGAAAGCAGATATTTTTGTTTGAATTAAATAACACCACAGAATAAACAGACACAGCTATCATATTCGATTTTCGATATTCTCTGATTTACTACAAAGACGTGCTCTCAGGCCTACCTTCATCAAAACGACAAAATGAAGCATCAAAATATTTTTTAAGTCAAGAAACACAATTTAATTCCAAACATCTATCTTTTATCTAATTTTCCTGAAAATTCCACGTTGGTGTCAGTTTTTTAAGGATGTTATTGGAAATATCGTCAACCACCTCAATATGGCTACCCTTTGAAGTACATTCGAGAAACTAAGTAGATCGTGTGGAGATAGCCTGAAAAAAATCCTTTTTTAAATTATACTTTTACCTTCTGAGTTGACTGGTGTCAGGATAGAACAGACATCTACCCCAAAAACACATGCTTGAATTGCTATTCAAAATGGAGGAATATAGAAACTTTCGTGAACACACAAAGAGGATCACACCTTTACTAAGTGGTCTGAAAACTCCCAAATATGTTATCTGCAATTCTGTGAAATCATAAGCGAAAGGCAGACCTCAGAAAAAATCCACAAAAGGGGAAGATCAAAAAAAATTTTTGGTCAAAATCTGAAATCTTCTGAACACATGAAAACACTCCTTCTCTTTGTCATTGCTGATAACATGAACCCCACACTATCTGCTGAAAACCCACAGAACTGTGCAAACATCCTTTGCGTCTTACATTGAATTTACAACGAATAGGTTGTAAATTCAATGTAAAACCCAAAGGATAAAGTGTAAACACACACAATGTGCCTTTGCTGTCTGACAAAAAATATGGAAAGACAGAAACAAAATGTCCATCCTGCAATGTAAACTTTACTTATGTTGTCACTGATAGTAATGTTAAACAAATGATTAAATCCTTTAGAGTGAAGTTCAAAATTGGATGTGAAAAAACCTGAAATTAATTGAAAACACAGCAAAAAGTTAACAATGAATTTGAATGTACGAAAAAGCAATTCCTCAGAATGTTGTGCTACACGTAATCAAGCAGGAAATTTCAAGAACTAATTCCAATGTCATATCATTTAAATCTAAGTAAGTATTATACACAATTAATAAAAAAACATATAATTTTTCTATTCCAGCCAATTTTTTTGACAAACAACACCAAGAGCATAATATGTCGAAAGTAGTGAGTTTGTGAATAAAAAGTTTAGTACTTGAGTAAAATAAACCTAGAAAATCAGGTAGCTGTGCGTGAACTATTATTAACTTATTAATCCAGAGTTATAATTGGGTTTACATGGACTAACAAACTTTGTCAATTACATATAATGACACAGTAAACTGTTTCAAAGTATCTATGGTTATTCATTCCAAACCTTGTTCCAAGGTTACACTGAGATGTGAAAAGACTACGAATCATAACAAGATTCCAGTGTATCTTCAAAAGCTTCACCAAAAACACAGCATTATTGTACGAAACAAGTGAGGAATTGTCTTAGAATTTGATACATCCTAATCAACAAGCTACATCTGTATCTTCCGAGATTGTTAATTCTTCAACGGTTTCCTCCTCAACATTCTTTACATGAACAATGTCCCTTTAGAAATGATTACTTCTCCAACGGTTTCGTCCTCGATAATAGTCACAAATTTCTGCCAATACTTTATGAATTATCTACGTTCCCAAGCATCAATTTCCTTTTTCTTATGCACTCCTCGTGAATTGAATATTTTACTTCAATAACCTTTTTCATTTTCATACTGAATATTGTTTATATTTATTACATTACCTGCTAGAAAACAATGAAACGTTAAAACATTATTCTGGTAAAGTCGAATAAATATATTAAATGCATAAATCACAAATTTTTTATCCATCAATGTCTCCAGAATCAACATTTGTTAGAGAGTAAAACGAATTTCTGAAGCTTCTTCGAAAAAATAGTAACCCAATGTATACCTATAAAAGCTGACTTCATCATAAGGTTTATAAGTAAGGGAATGAATAAACAGTCTTTCAGAAAAACTCATTGACTTCCGAAGCTTCCTTGTTCAGAATAAATCTGTTTACATTTACTCGATTTACCACTTTAGAAATTAAATTATTCGAAAGCTTTCAATATACTAATCGAGATGAGACTGCTTAAAAACAGATATCATGAAACAAGTGAAACGTCAGTGCTACTCAAATGATCAGGAAATTTTAAAGACTCGTATTACATCTGTCGGATTCAAGAACTGGGTTTCTCCCAGTTAATGACACCACAGCAGACAAAAAAAGGAAATGCGAAGGTTCAAAATACATTAATTTTTGTATATAGCTTATTAGTAGTTAAAACAATTTCACATTCACAGTCTTTGTTGAAGTAAAGTGTTCCTGAATGAAGGTTTTGGAGAGCCATCTTTGAACCAAAACAAATACCCATAAAAAACTGACACCATATCAAATTATGCACCTTCTACTTCATATACCTTAATATTACCAATACATATTCAACAAACCCTCTGAAAAATTTTTTTTTGTGATATATTTCAGCAATTAGTCAGTATACCCTCTGGGAAATGCAGTTTATACAGTGCTCGCTTTGCTGATCCTGTACTCTTCCCCACGTGAGCAGAATTTAAAAAAATAATTTTAAAAGTGAAAGTAATGACTTGTGTCTGCAGTGTCTGCGGTCTCTAACCGTATTAAATATGCTTTTTATTACATAATCATCCAGAAAAACAAATAAAAGCAATCTCTCTTCCAGTCCACTTCGCCATCTTTAACGGCTTTTTCAGAGTACATGTTCGCACATGCGCATAATAACTTGCCGCACACAAATGAACGTGAATGCAACTATTTGAACAATGTGATTGAACAGACATTATGTATTTGTGTTAAAGTTTGTTAAATATTCACTATATGAAAAGCTGTTTTTAACCTTTTATAATCTTACTCAGAAATTTCCTTTCATCTTTAGTTACTTTAAAAGAAATTCGTCAGTAATATAAGAGATTTTGAGATTTTTCACCAACGCTTTTATGTCTTTCCTGTCCTCTCTGAATTTTGATTTATATGCGGAGTGTTGCTTAGTTACAATGAACTAAAACGTTTATAGAATCGTTCCTACTTTGCAATTATAAGTTAATTTATCTTTGATTGAACTTTTGTGTTATGTAATGAAATGTGTTAAAAGCTTTGATTTCATTAAACCTTTCGTCACGAATTTTCTATTGTTGTACACATTTCCCGAATTCAGTCTAAACGACAATATTTTGTAAAACTATTAATTCTAACCTCATTTTGATGTGTTGTATTATTACATTGGAATTACTTGAGACACACTGTATGTTTTGCTTAACTGCAAATCCATATAGGGAAATTTGTGATAATTTTTATGAAATTCACATCAAAATGAGGCAGGGTAGATAGTTCGGCAAAATTTCGACGTTTAAAATGTCTCAAGAAAGGTCAATTAGAAAGGTAACAGATAACGTAATCGTTATAAAAACTTTAGGGATAATAATAAACAAAATCAATCCATGTTAGATAAATCTGCATTATGAAATCTTTAATAAGGCTCTCTCCCACAGAGCTTATTTAATCGCATAAAGGCCGATTTCCATTCAACGCTTATGCCCGCGCGGACGTAGAATTTTCCGAGCGGCCAAACAGCTGCAAATGGAAATCAAAAGACACGATTGGCTGAAATTATCAGCGGACATCGGCGGGTTTAAAAAAAGTTAAAATTTTTTAACTTTATTTTTGCTCGCTGAACGGACATAACTACGCTTATGAATTAGCCAATACGCATGCGTTCTAAGTCACTGAGCGCGGATTACCTACGTCCGCGCGGATATTTTCCTGAATGGAAATTGGCCTTTAATGTAGATGATGATGATGATTCCAAATGTAGAATAAAGCGTTATCGTAATGAAAAACTTTATTTATTTTCTAACCTTTATTTTGAAGTATCAGCAAAAAGAGACATTCGCATTCACTGAGAGATTTTTTTCGTATGGATTAAGCATTCATAAAATCACAGTCTTTTCGCATCAAAAACCAAAGTCGAAAAACGAACAACCATTTCTTCGGAATTCACTTTTACATTTATGATGAAAGTTATTTTGGCAAAACATCTTTTGGAAATCAGTTTTTAAGAAAACCTTATATGTTCGTGAATTGCTGAAAACTGCAAGTGCTATCATAATGTGTGGAAATTGAAAACATAATAGCTTATCACCTCCGAAAACAGAAAATATTATGTTTTCTAAATTCTTTGTCAGGAATTTTAACACATTAACTATTCGTAATGTGGGATGTGATGTGGGAATAATATGGGGCGGATCTAGGATTTTTTAAGGGTTAGGCAAATTTTTTTTGCCAAAACACACATAAGGGCGCAATCGATGAAATTTACGCCAGTTTACGCCCAATCTAATACATACTTTTCGAAATGTAAACAAGATTCGCAAAAATGCGACTATATATTTCCCCAAAGTTGCAAAACTTTTATCAATTATTGTGTGTACATAGAAGACCATAAGAAAAGTGGTATAACTACCATCAACGCAAATAAAAATGCTGTCCATACTAATCAGGGTAGAATTTAATACCACAAAGGAAGTTATTTCGAACTTATTATGAAATGAAGATATTCATGCATGGTCATGTGACATGGTTTCTCTTATAATTTTTGCTGAGGAGTTAAAAAAAGTTATGAGTTATGAGAAGTTATTATGGACAAAGCTAAAAATTGGAAGACATAAATGCAACTAATATTTCCTCTTAAACAACTGAATATCAACAACTGCATCAATATGTATAAGGTAAATTCATCATAATAAACGTATGATCTTCATTGCTGCAGAAGCTTGACATCCTTTTACACAGTAATATCATGGCAAACAATGTAATTCAACAGAACACAGCTTTTCGTAACTCGTATTAAACTATTTTACAACATCATACAATGAAATTTGTTGACAAGTTTACAAAACAAGAAAAGAAAATTGTCAAACCTAATTTTAATACTACAGTCTAAGTATTAAAAATACTTTGGGGTAGACAGCAAATAACTATCAAAAACAATCAGAATTTGTACTGTGTAGCATTTCAAATTAGGACAAGAGTTATTTTCCAAAAAGAGATGGTCTTAAAAGTGACAATTTATAAAATTAAATTCAAGTATTCAGAATAAACATCTCAGTCACAAAAATATGTGGACACTCATTATTTACTATATATGTGATAAAAATGACTTTCGTAAATCTCAAATGAAAAAACAAACAGATTTTGGTAGTGAAAATACACAAACCAAATCACTACGAAGCTAAAAAAAGAAATTTGAGTTCTGGTTTGATTTAATTTACAGATTCTTATGTTGGATTGTGTTTTGATTTATGTTTGTTGTTTGTGTAAGGAAAGTTGACAGAATTATAAATTATACTTTATAAATATTATAGATATATATACTTTTTACAAAATAAAATATCATAATACAGTATCAAAACAGTATGCGTGATCATGGAATTAATCCATAGTATCCAGCCTATCCAGGCCAGGGAAGCACATTCAACCAGGTTCTTTCAAGTTATTGTCTCAATCCTGTGTATAAAAATATTGTACGTAATTTGTTTTCTGGAACTATGGCATATACGACATCACGTTTTTACTTGCTGTTTTTGTAATGTACTCTTTGAATTAACATAATTGGTTGAACTACTTGTTCTCCAGGTATAAAAGGTTTCCCTTGTGGTGGCTGTACATTATGTGCGTGCTGTGTCAGTTCAGTTTGGCTATACATTCTTTCTGTATATATACATTATCCTGTCAAATCAGGATGTAAAATAAAAAATCTTCAGCCTGTATTGATAATGAATTTTCGTCTTTGCACTGAAATCACAGCTTCAATGTTTTGCTGTTCCAAACATTTAACTACCAACCAATCATCCATAGCATAGATAGCATCATTATTGTTATCAACAAAAACAAAACAATTTTTTTCTGTATTTTACACGTTCATTAAAAAGTTTTTACAAAACCTTTCATAACAACACTGAACTAAAACGATTATTTCCATCATTCAACAACCTCTTATCTTTTGAATCATTTTAAAAGCTGGCAGGAAAAGCAAAGTCTTCTACTGACAATCTGCACTGACTGAAAAAAATGGTGGCGCACTACTTCAATGTAAACTAGCCTCTATTCTTATCTACTTTGGCGCTAGGTGAAAATTCAATACTGAACCGCGGCTATAAGAGTGAACGAAAAGAAGGAGAAGAAGGAAATGCCGGTTTTAACATATATTTCGCCCTACGGGGAAATATATAAAAATATTAACTCGAATTCATTCGTCCTAACATAAGGAGTGTTATAATGCAAGCCTGTATTGTTGCACTAATGGAATAAGGGAAATAAACAAAAGAAAACTAATTGAGTATGAATGGAATGTATTGAAGTACTTTATGTAGGCCAAAATAATATTTTCTGCTAGATTGGAGGTTAAGTAAATAACCAATAAATTACTTCATCTGTTATCTTCTTCATTTTCTTGATTGCTTGTACATGAACAGGAAGATTCCATCAAATGAAAACATACTTGTAATGAATCAAATAAATAAATTTTCAATCACCTATACCATGATAGATTGGAGCACTCAGATAAATACATGATATTTCATCTATGTACTGGTCAAGATGGTCAGATAGAAAGAAAAGAAAAGAAATTATGTTAAGAAATAGAGTAAAATGACCAAAATCCAAGTTAGAGACAAGCTCCTTGATCATTATCTGGCAGCAAAATAAAAACAGATTTCTGCACTAGGCGTTCATCAAATCAAATAGTATACCCTACCCTAAAAATGATCCATGGTTAAAATAATGTCAACCACAATATAGTAAAAGACGGTGTTTCCAGAAATCCCTGAGACAAGTCCAAGAACCTGTATATAAAACTACACAACAACAGATAAATTATGTACTGCTTCCTCTTTAATAAGAGCTACAACATTTTTTCCAGAATTTAATGTAGCATAGGAAACAAGAAGTCAAACTAAAACATTATGTAATTACCTTTTTCAAAAGAAGACATAACATAGGCTTATGTCAAATGAAAGAATAACTCCAAAGATGTTAAAGTGTTCCTGCATCCAAAATGATGTTTCAAGTTGTTTCAGAAGTCTTAGTTTTTGGAAATTCTGTTTCCTTGGGCAGATATTTTGATTTAAAAATCATAAAATCATACAATACATAATTATGATGTATAATTATGTATAAGAATAAGATTTTTATTCTTTGTTTATGTGTATAAACTCTCAATATATTATAACTTCATTTAGTTATCACTCACTCAGAGTGAAAGCCCTTTCTCTCTATAGTAAATTAAAAAGATATAGTATAACTTGCGATGAGAAGTTTAACCAATAATACTATCTTTATTATACAGTGGCGGATCTAGAGATATGTCGAAATTTGTGTAGGAGAGTGTTAGCAATCTAACCATAAAACAAAAGCGTTCAAATAATCCCATTGGTAATATAAATTGAATTCACAAATTATGTTAATGCTCTCCTACACAAAATTCGACATACCTCTAGATCCGCCACTGTTATATACATCATAAAATATGCATTGCATAAAGTGAATGTAACATTTCAAAAATTAAATACATATCTCAGAAACTGGAAGTAAGTAATACTTACAAGAGGCTTTTTGAGCTCTATCGTATTGGTTCATATCATTTTGGACACAGGATCCTTTTAAAGTTCTTAAATTCAAAACCAGACAGTCATCTCGAACCAAGAAAAATTATACTGAACTGTACAAATAAGTTACCAGGTAGAGATATTGGTGCTAAAAAAACCATGCAGCTGCCTACGCAAAACAACTCAAAAATATAACAATGACTTTGTGTATTATAAACTCAGTCATTCAAACGTAACTCCATAGCATTTACAGATGCATTTTCGGTTAACAGAAACAGATACCAAAAATATTTATATACATCATTAATCAATAAAGAATAGGCTTCGGTTCAGTTGACACAAACAAACTTATTATACATAGCTGAGCTAATAATTAACTGTCGTCATACTTATGATCAATGAATTATGGTGCTAATAATCCATGCTAATCATTTATATTACATAAAATAATAAAACACTTGCTTGAAACAGCCACAATGTTTTCATTTCGCAAAAGCAAAAGAAGAGACATAACTCGAAAAAAAAATGCTTTTCCCAGACTTTGATGTATTAAGTGAATTCAAAATTTCCTAATTAATACTTCATTATTGCTATCAAAAGCTGCAACGATGTTTTCTAGCGAATCCATGTTGAACTGGGTCTAATTCGAAGGTCCCCCACGTTATGATCAGCACTAAAGGTGTGTGTAGTGTCTAAAGCCTGCTATTCCAATAAAGATGTCCTATATATATACAAAGATAATCAAGGCCAAAGCTCTTAGTGAGCGAGACCAATATTCAAAATGGTAGCCCTAAGTCATAATCATAACATTCCCCCTACGCAATAATAATAAATAAAATTCTGTTTATGTAATATTATCTGTGTATAATTAAAATCCCTCCAAAAAAATTTTTTTTTCATATGTTTTATAATTGTGTATCAGTGTACATTTTGTGATCAGTGTCTGTTGTCTATTTCAACAACTATTTACTGTCTGTATCGGGCGGGCTTAACAACTAGCATTCCTGAACGAGTTCTCATTTCATCTTTCGTGTTGGGTACTTCAATGTTGACTTCTTCTTCAGTGTTGGATGTTTCTTCGCAGGCGTTTTGGATGGTTTCATTGCTTGGAGATGGTATTTCAATGTTGCTTGCTGAGTTGTTGAGTATGATGTCATCCTGATCATGTTCCAATTTGATGTTGATATCGCTGTTTGATGGAATCAAGTGTCGTCGATTCCTTCGAATGGTAGTGTCCTTGTCAGTGTGGATGTTGTACGAGCGAGGGGCAGTGTGGTGTTTGTTTACCACTACTCCCATTCGATCCCATTGAGTGGAGTTCTTGTCACGGAATCTGCCTACATCACCAGTTTTCAAAGGTGGCAGATTGGTGAAGTGTTTGTAATGCTGATCTTGAGGTTGAGAGGTTGTCGTGGTTTCGAATTTCGGAATCAGACTCCTGGGGTGTCTGTTCATCAGTGCATATGCTGCAGAGGAGTTTGTGCTGTTGATTGATGTTCGGAGGGCGAGCATTGCTAGGTATGGATCTGAACCGTCTTCATTGCATTTTCGGAGTGATTGTTTGATGGTTTGTATCGTCCGCTCCACCAGGCCGTTGCTTTGAGGATACTCAGGGCTAGAGGTTTTGTGGTGAAAGTCCCATTGCTTGCCGAATTGTCGGTAAAGTCGAGATGAGAATTCTGGGCCATTATCGCTGATGACGACGGATGGTATACCATGACGGCTGAAGATGCTTTTTGTGTAGTTGATTACCGTTTTGGATTTGGCGTTTGGAATTTTGATCACCTCGAAGTACTTGCTGGTGTAGTCTACTACAACGAGAAAGGTTTTGGTTAAAGAGAGTGAACAGATCAGTACCCACCTTAACCCATGGCCTACTAGGAATATCGTGCTGAATCAAACTTTCCCGCATTTGGCACTTTCGGAACTTTTGGCAAAAGTCACAGTTTCTTATCATTTCAGACAGTTCTTCATTCATGTTTGGCCAGAATAAAGTAGAACGAGCATTATATTTAGTACGCTCAATACCCAAGTGTCCCGCATGAAGAATTCTCTTGATTTCTTTCCGAAGATTACCTGGGATTACAATACGTGTTCCTTTCATAACGAGTCCATCAATGACGGTAAGTTCATTGCGGTGGTTGAAATAAGGCTTGATCTCATCAGGTACAAGGGATCGATCCTCAGGCCAGCCAGCTTGAATCATGGTAACGAGTTTTGACATTGTTGGATCATGGCGGGTTTCTTCTTTGATTTGATTCATTCGATTTGTACTCACAGGTAAGCTTGAGACGACAGTGTTTACCTGTGATGTGACTTCTTCTTCTTTTAGCTCTGAAGTGTCTGTACCTGATGGTGCTCGACTCAATGTGTCTGACAAAATCAAGTCCTTTCCTGGTATATAATTAACTTTAAAATCATACTTTTGCAGCTGCAATAGAAATCGTTGAATTCTGGGTGGTGCGTCATTAATGTTGTAATTGAAGATGGTTTTTAGCGATTTGTGGTCACTGTCTACGTTGAATTGACGGGCATAGAGATATTCATGAAGGCTGGTGCATCCAAAAACAATGGCAAGAGTTTCACGTTCGAGTGGGCAGTAATTCTTTTCAGCAGGGGTACAAGCTCTTGACTTGAATGCGATTGGATGCCAACCATCAGGGTATTGCTGTTCGAGTGTCGCTCCCAGTCCGACTTTGGATGAGTCACATGTTATCTTGGTTGGGAGTTGTGGGTCAAAAAATTTCAACGATATGTCTCTACTTATAATTTCTTTAATTCTTTCAAATTGTTTCTCGTGATTTGGGGTAAAGTCCCAAGCAATGTTCTTTTTTAGCAGTTCGCGAAGTATTGCAGTTTCGTCTGATAGCTTTGGGATGAACTTGGTGAGGTAGGCTGTCATACCAAGGAATCGTTGGAGATTGGCTTTGCAGGTTGGTGTAGGTAATTCAACGATTGCACGAACTTTCTCTGGACATGGTGATATGCCTTCTTCTGAAATTTGGTGTCCAAGGAAAATTACTCTGTCAACGCAAATTTTGCATTTCGCTTTATTCAGTCTGAGTCCGGCATTGCGAGTTTTTTCGAGTACTTTGATGGTTTTGTCACGAAGTTCTGCTTTTGTTGCACCCCAAACGATGATGTCGTCTTGGCTGTTACGAGCACCTTCACATCCTTCGATAATTTCGGCAACGTTCTGTTGAAATATTTCGCTTGCACTATGGATTCCGAATGGGAGACGTTTGTATTTGTATCTGCCGAAAGGAGTAGCAAATGTCAATAGTTTCGAGGATTCTTCATCAACTTTCATTTGCCAGTAGCCGCTTGAAGCATCTAATTTCGAGAAGTATTTAGCACCCTTCATTTCTGCAAACAGTTCCTCTGCAGTGGGTAGTTTGAAATGATGTCTCTTTATAGCTTTATTAAGATCTCTTGGGTCAATACACATTCTTAGCTTACCGTTGGGCTTCCTTGCTACTACGATTTGATTAACCCAGTCAGTAGGTTCTGTGACTGGTTCGATTACGTTAAGTCTCATCATTCTATCAAGTTCCTCTTTTACCTCATCTTTTAACGCAATAGGTATTTTCCTGGAAGAGTGAACCACTGGTGGTACGGTTTCATCAATAATTATACGGTGTACCTTTGGAAGCGTTCCAATCTCATCAAAGCAATCATCATACTGTTCTAGAATATCATTAGTCATGGTCTATGGTATGAACTCTTTGAATCAGATTAAGTCTCTCACTTGCTTTTAACCCAAGTATTGGCACAGAGTCAATGTCAACTATTACAAACAATAACGGGTATAACTTTCCCAAGTGCTTTATATTAAGGATGCAGCGTCCTGTCACAGGAATTGTGGAGCCATTATACGCAGTAAGTTTCATGTTAGAGTTTTTAAGCGAGGGACGAGATAAAAGTTTATTAAATTGTTTGTGTGAGATGACGTTCACTTGTGCCCCCGAATCAATTTTAAAACAGATAATTAATGTTTTTTACAGCTTGAGTTTATAGGTAGTAGTGATCTCTGCCCGAAACGACTTCTCATAGTCACATTGACAACACAGACTAGTGCCAAACGCTCACCTTAGGCGAAGAAAATTTGCCTAAGGAGCCATGGGTTTACACACTTTAAATGAATGAACCAGAAGAAAATTTGCCTAAGGTACAACCATGGTTTTACACACTTTATTGAATGAATGGTCACCAAATCTGCACAAAACGACCGTGGGGTGTTATGATTATGACTTAGGGCTACCATTTTGAATATTGGTCTCGCTCACTAAGAGCTTTGGCCTTGATTATCTTTGTATATATATAGGACATCTTTATTGGAATAGCAGGCTTTAGACACTACACACACCTTTAGTGCTGATCATAACATGGTGTTGGAAGTAAAAATAATTTGATGAAAGAAGAATGGATCTGAACACATTCACTCCACCGGGTCAGATGCAATTTGATGGAAACCTCAGGGAACATTGGAAAAGATGGAAGCAGGAGTTGGATTTTTACTTGGCAGCAACAAAAAAGGATCAAAAAGACAATAAAGTTAAGTCAAGTATTCTTCTCACATGCATAGGACCCCAAGGAAGGGAAATCTATAACACTTTTGCCTTTGAGAGAAATGAAGACAGTATGGACTTTGACCTTCTGATCAAAAAGTTTGATGAACACTGTTTGCCTAAGAAAAATGTAACATTAGTAAGGCATAAATTCTTTACATACAAACAAAGGGAAGGGCAATCCTTCCATGAGTTTGTTATCCAACTGAAGAGACTATCAAGTGACTGTGAATTTGGAGAGTTAAAGGACTCTTTAATAAGAGACACAATTATCATAGGGATAAGTGATGAAAGGCTGAGGGAACGTATGTTAAGGGAGCCAGATTTAGACCTATCCAAAGCCCTACTGCTGGGGAATTCAGCTGAACAAACAAGGAACCATGTGAAGGAACTTAGGCAAGAAGTCGCAGAAATTGACTCTATTAAGAAACCATCCTCTAATAACAATATTCGAAGGACCGACCGTGCAATGATAGAAAACTGTAGATACTGAGGGGGATCATGCCCAGCTTATGGACAAACTTGTAACAAGTGTAAAAAGTCAAATCATTTCTCTAAAGTTTGTCAATCAAAAACCTCATACAATCCTCAAAAAGTTAATACTGTTGAAGCAAATGATTCAAGCGATTTTTTTCTTGACTCGAATGAACTTAAAAACACTGAAACACATGAAACTGAAGAGGATGAGTACCATATAGACTCAATTTCTGAGAACAATGAGTGGAAAGTTAATCTGAATACAAATGACACAGATATTTATAATTATTAAATAATCCTATTTGGGAAAGAAAGGATCGGGCGGATTGGATGCGGGAATCTCTTGATACTTTCGATTATTTTCTGATTATTGTAATACAATACCTTTTTCATACAATTTTATGAAAAACATTATTTAACTGCTTTTGGGTTAGGCATTTGCCTAAGTTGCCTAACCGTGGATCCGCCCCTGGAAAAACATAATGTTTTTACATTTATTGAAACCGAAAACACAATGTTTTCGTGATTTAGAAAATGCGAAAACATTTTAATTCTGTGCAGTGCCTGATATTTTGAGTTCTTCAGGATTATCCTCGGACACTAGGATAAAAAAACTTTCATTTATATGAACTAACATTTATATGAACATCTCTACAAAATAAAGGTGAAGAACTATTTGGCATCGTGTAACATTTCACAACATACAGTAAACTCTCTCTAATTTGAACCTTGAAGATGAAAACAAAATCGTTCGAATTATGGAGAATTCGAATTTTAAAGATTGATGTTGCTAGGTTTTAGCTTGAAGGGACTCACTGATTCAGTTCGAATTATGGAGAGTTTGAGTAATAGAAAGTTGAATTGTAGAGAGTCCGCTGTACTAAACTTGATGTATTTCATTGAACGTTTTTGTTTTTGTCTCTGCGATGGAGATTTGAATTACGTGTTTCTAATTTAAATTGATTAAAGCTTGGTTTTCACTATGAGTTAACTTGAGTTAACATGAGTTGGTTTATCTTTCTAAACCATGAGTTTAATTTTTTGTTTACATAAACCTAATTAAGTATGCATAGTTCCCACTACGAACACGTGATATATTTATGTTCAATGACAACAGTAGCTCTGACGATGTATTAGAAAGAACTGCAGTAAATAAAACTCGAAAGGTACACGCCATCCTCAACAAAGTCAAGAGGTTCTGCAACTTCTTTTCATGAGTTCTGTACAACGTCTTTCTCTTTGTATGCCTTAGTCGTTTTTTCGTATAAACAAGGATATGCCGTCATGTTTTCACTTAACTCAATCAAAGCTAAAATAGTGACCATATTTATGCTCCACTACGCTCACTACATTCGTAAAGTTAACGTATTCATTGAAAACATTTTCTTCGACACTTCAGAAACATGCTGCAAGTAGTCGGAATCCTTTGATGTTTTTCTAAACCATGAGTTAACTTGATCTTGGAAACGAAAAGTTTTGTTTCCAAGATCAAGTTAACTCATGGTTTAATTTGAGAAAAAACGTGAGTTAAAATTTTTGAGCTGGTTCTGAAGATGTTTCCACTTGAGTTAATTTTCTAAACCACGAATTCTAGCTCAAGTTAACTCAAGTTAACTCATAGTGGAAACCAAGCTTAATTATCTTAATAATCTTAATAGCTTAATAATCGATGCTCCATGGATTGAAAATGGACGCTTCAAAGGTAAAATTTAACATTAACATTTGTTCTTTTGAATTTTGAAATATGACAGAAAAAAGGCGTTTAACATAAGCAGAAGTAAAAGTATCAACTGGTTTAGTGAGAAAGAAAATTTTCTTTTTACCTTTAAAAAAGTGTATTTTTAAACAGGAAGATTTTTCTTCGGTGATTCCAATGTACTGCTGTAAATTTTTGTCCTTGATCGTATTATTTTTGCACAATGTTTGGCAAAAGTACTCTTAATTGTTACATGTCAGAATGTCACACTTCATATTTTTTGTTGTTGTCCATTACTAGTGATTTCTAAGGAAATTTGTGCTACAGATTTCTGCTAATTTCACATCACAATTTCGGCATGGTCCTGCCGTGTGTGTTATTTCTCTGGAAGCTGTTTATCAGCCAGTGTGACAGGGACCTAAGGAAAAGGGGGATATAGCTCCCAAATAATTTTTTCGGTCTCGGTTTTTTTACAGTTTTAGCTCCCTGTTTGACATAAGGGAAAACGGTAAACAGTGAGAAAAGATATATAAGATTAGCAGTGCATGAAATTTATGTAATATGTTGTATGCATTATATGAAATATTGTTCGGTCTATAACCATATCTAATTATTAATTGTTGTTTATAACGCTGATACAAATAATACGAACAAGGACAAAAATTTACAGCAGTCCTTTGCAATCACCGAAGAAAAAATCTTCCTGTTTGATAATGCACTTTTACATCAAAGGTTAAAAGAAAGTTTCTTTCCCACTAAACCAGTTGATACACTCTAAAGTGACAATTAGGTCATTTCCTTGTTTTCTTTTCTTCTGTAGATGACTAAACTTTCCTCCACAAATTTTTAGCTCTAGCTCCAGCCCTGAACGAAAACATTTTTGATAAAGTACCTCTAGAAATCACCTATAACTGATTGCCGAAAAGTATGCTTGATCTATTTAGCTTAATATTCAGGTTTTTATCATACCTTAGTTAAACATCCCAGGTTGCAACTGCAAATTACTTACAAAAGTTTTTGAAATCACGTTGCTAATCCTGTAGATTACGTCACTTCCGATATTTACAAACATTATCTTCTCTGAAATGGCCATAATAATTATCAATTTTTTTTTTCAATACTTCACATTGGGAGCATTAAGACGAAAGATCGCTCAATTTGAAAACTTTGTCGATCAAAATTAATTGCTTCACGACGAGTGTTTGACACTAATCTTGTATTTCAACCATAATTTCTTCTTTTCATTTTGTTACAACGCTAATTAACTTATGTTCACCACATCAAAGTTAGTTTACCTGTTCTGAAGATTTCTCTTCGTTCCAAGCAGCTAAATACTTAATTCATTGGATTGTTACTGTTATGATGGGGAGGTTATAATCTTGGTTGGTTTATTTGCGCTTAAAATTGTTAATAACAAATGCTATATTATTCCAAAACCACCAATGTCTTTTATAGGATGTTCATGGAAAAAGTAATAGCGAGAATTTTCCTAGCTGGTTTCTGGATCCTATGCCTGTGAATGTTAGAAAGCCGGAGGTACAAAAACTTGGTATATGGACTGAAATTCGTCTCTTCATTTCGTCCACATTTGTCGATACACATGCAGAAAGAGATATTCTGATCAAACATGTAATTCCCAATATTAATCGGAAGTTGTCAGTGCGTCTAATTCGC
This sequence comes from Turritopsis dohrnii, assembly GCA_027922465.2. Lineage (NCBI taxonomy): Eukaryota > Metazoa > Cnidaria > Hydrozoa > Anthoathecata > Oceaniidae > Turritopsis > Turritopsis dohrnii. The sequence continues at coordinate 197,328 of BQMF02000361.1, read as the reverse complement.
GTAGTTCCAGTAGATTTGCGTTGGGGTGTTCTTGCTGAAGAAAGCAAAGACTGCAAGGCGATCCAGAAGACGTGTTTGAATCAAATCGACAAATGCAGACGATCAGCAACAGAAACGCCGTGGTTTGTTGGTTTGCGAACTGAGCGGTATGGATGGGTTCAGAACGAGCTGATGCCAAGCCCTGGTTTTGAAAATCCGGAATATTATTCTTGGATTGACAAGTTGAATAACAATGTCAGTATTACTTCTCTGGAATGCATGCATGCTGTACAAGTTCCAAAAGAGTTGCCACCTTCTCCTACTGTTTTCTTCTATGAAAGAGTTCTTGAGAATCCAGAAAACATCGAAGAAAACTTAAAATGGCTACTCGATTTTGAGTATGTAGGACCAAACGCCGAACTTGATTGCAACGTAAGATTTCAGTATGAAAAGACGGAGGATGCTGATAAGTACAAATCAGATCAAAATGAATTAAATCAGATCTTAAAGAATTTATGCTACACTAAGTATTCACAATATCAATGTCGTTACAATAAAGGGAGAGCTCGTTACACTGACAAAAGAGAAAACGAAAAAAGCTATGGAGTCGCTTACGTAGATGGCCTTCAAAAGTTTCAAGAAAAAGTGGAAGCAGACCTTTTGCAGGCAATTGAGATGAATTTTCAAAGAGCTGATAATGACGAAGTACCTCAATGTAAACTGGATAACATACAGCATGAAATAAGCATTCAAGACAAAGCCTCCGTGTTTGTTGGAAGGGCGCAGTTGCTGGAAACTGGATTAGATTATTGCACTAACAAATCGTCTGAAAGTAACCATAACGTTATGATCATTCATGGAGAGCCAGGTTGTGGAAAATCTGGATTGTTGTCTGCGATTTCGCAAGAGTGCTTGACAGAAATACGAAAGAATGGAGATTTTGTATTTACACATCTCGTAGATTCTTGCCCTGGATCTAACATACTGGAAAAAATGCTACGTCGACTTCAGCTTAATTTACGGTATTATCGCAAAGAACTTGGTGAGGTTGATTTGCCGTTAGAGTGTTCAGCTTCAGCCTATCAGTTGAAAAGAAAACATCATGAGTTTCTGGAGGAGACTGCAAATAAGTATCCCGATAAGCAGTTTGTAGTGATCGTTGACGCAGTTAATCAGATGCATGAGTCGTTGCAAGCTTGGACAATGTGGTGGTTGCCACGACAATCATGCCCAAAAAATGTTCGGTTTATGATTACCACCTTAAACAAGGAGAACGGAACATTTGAGAATGCCTGCAAAGTATCACACAATGCTGTTGATGTTTCATTAAAAGAAATGTGTGATGAAGACCTTAAGGAGATGGTTACCGCAACATTAGGCAGATTTAATAAGAAGTTAACAGTCACAGATGATAAAAAATTAGGCAATCAGATGGACCTTCTTACATCAAAGAATAAATCACCACTCTACATCGCAGCAGCGTGTGAGGCGCTACGAAAATTTGGTATTTTCGAGAAAGTTTCCGGATATATACAGAAACTCCCAACGGATGTACAAGTTCTCTTCTCATTTTTGCTTGATGAATGGAGTGAAGAATATGGAAAAGAAATTGTTGAAGATATTGCTGGATTCTTATATGTATCTAGAGAAGGACTGCTAGAAAATGAAATCAATGATCTATTGCGATTTAAAGAAAACGCCTTAAAAGGTCCCGATGGACTCCTTTACCAATCATCATTCAGTCGATTGTATGATTCTCTTAAAAGTTTTTTGTCATCAGGTGGAGGTGGATATTTGCGATTTTTCCATGATCAGCTCAAGTACACTGTTAAGAAAAAGTACATGGATGCGGAGACGGTTGTAAGACAATTCCACGATTGGTTGTTCAAGTTTTACTATGATGTGATAAAAGGGCAGATCCAGTTGAATCCTAATAAAGCCCCATCTGCTTACTATGAGCATGCACTGCAACAGATTGTCTATCATCAGTTGCAATCAGTTCTACCAAAAGAGTCGTTATCTTTTCTGCACCTTACACTTCGCAATTTATATTTTGTGAGGGAGCGCGTCACAAGGAATCAAACACACCTTTTGAACCAAGAATATATGGATGCCATTGAAAAGAGTAACAGCGACGAGGAGATTATGGCATTGAGAGAGTGGGCTCGGTTTACCCAGCTTTACGCTTCTGCAATTATTGAGTTTCCTGAATTCTGCTACAATATGACAATGAACCAAAGTGTAACTTCCACAGTAAGAATGGACACAGAGCGATTAGCAGCACCTGATTGGAGCACCGGATTTCCATTTATATGGGCAAATAATCCGAATGAATTAGATCCAATGGTTGTGAAGTATTTGTATGAACTCACACACTATTCCTCTCACGCAACAGGCGTTGCAAGCACGCCGAAAGGTGATGTATGCTGCGCTGTTTTCGGCGATAAAACAGTGATATTTGATCAGAGCAGTGGTGAAGTTTTACAGGAGATGGAAGTTAAAGGCTACTCTTTAGCATTATCTTCACGTTTTGAAAGTCTCTGGATCGGAGAGGAGGAAGGTTATGTTTCTCTCTGGGATGTTAACACAGGAACGTTGATTTCAAAGACAGAAGATCATTTAGATGGTTGCGTTGTGTGGCTTGATTTTACAGATGATTGGCTGTTATGTGGAACTGGTCATAAGTTTGCTCGAAGTCAGGGGACTAGCAATAACGAACTATCACAAATAGCCTTGTTCAATGTTGAAGACAAATGTTTTACAAAGAAATGGAGCACAGAATCACCTGGGTTTTGTTTCTGTTATCATAAAAATGCGAAGTTGATTTTCTCGGGCCATAAAGGGTTTATAAAAGCTTGGAATTTAATAGGCGATCTTCAATTCACTCTCGTGGGCGTTGGTGAGTGTGTTTACAGTTTATGCGCACATCCAAATAAAGATATCCTTTTGTCAGGATCAAATGATTTGAATATCAGGCAGTGGTCAATCATAAATCGAGAGCTGTTGCATTCATTTATCGATCCATGTCTACATGAATCTGAATTAGGTGGAAATTGGTGCGTACAGTATGATGCTCAGGGGATTCGCATCCTATCTACTGAACATTCTAGTTGCAGTTTGAGAGTGTACACTTTGAAAGGAATCCTTCAAGAAGAATTCAAAGGTCATTATTATTCTATAACATCAATATCACTCGTACCAGGTACTGACAAATTTGTTTCATTCTGCTTTATCATATCGCAGACATAATGAAATTTCTAATTTCTGCAACCGTGTTTTTGCAGGATGTAACCTGGTTTTAACTGCTGACTTAGGTGGAACATTGATTTTATGGAATTTGCCACCACTGGAAGAAGGCAAAGTCAAAGATTTCTCAGAAAGTGTAAGTCGTGTTTACAACTAATAAAAACATGCTTGAATTGGTAAAACCATATGAATTAATATTTTTGTTTTCAGGTTGGTGAGTGCGTGTTTCTGCCAACGGGTGATGAATACATAACATTTTCAAATGTCTTCCTTCGTGTATGGGAAATGAATACCCATACGCTGGTGAGATCTGCTAATCTCGTGCATATAAAAGGCAGGTGCGACGTTCATGTAGCTGTTCACCCATCAGGGGAGTACTTTGCCTTGGGAAAAAACGAGGATATTTACTGGTACAAGATATGTGATTTGGATATGTTCCATTCCTTTAATGGTATCTTTAACGTTTCCCTTACTTTTAAGTATTTTCTGTTTTTATTGTTGTTATTATTGGTATTCAGTAAAGTGACATAAATGAACAATAAATACGACTCTATGGGAACTACTTACACTGAAAGCGAGAATCTTAATCAATAAGTCCTTGGATGATATACCGGTCTGCAATCACACTTATCAGTCCCTTTATGCACCCTAGATCTTAAAAAGGTTAACAAACAATTTTCAGTCTGCCCAGCCAGACACATAAAAGGCTCTTTGAAAATATTAAAAACGTTCATTCTAGAATTTACTAAATGGAAAAAAAACCTCCATTGTCAGTAGTAGCTGAGTCGGTAGTGTAGATACACTTTTTGCTTTTATACTGATTTTTGAACAATGAACGATGTTGAATGTATGGGTCAAAGTAAATTCCGGTATAAAAAGTCCTTAAAGTAAAAACTTAAAACTATATGTACTAATTTTCTTATAGCCTTCGAAGACATTATCTGTTACCCCGTTGTTGAGATGATGCAGTTTTCGCCAAATGGTTTAAGGCTTTTGGTTTTGTCAAGTATTGTAATAGTTTTTGATGTTACAGATATGATGGAACCTAAACAACATCTCCTTTACAAGTAAGAACAATAAAGTCAAATCATCTATATAATCACATTGCCAGGAAAATAAATGGAAAGACATAAAAGTATGAAGGATAATGATATTTCTCGTTGAATAGCAACTTCAGAGGTCAGTTAACTTTAGATGTTACATTGCAACGAATGCCATTAGTCCTTGTCGCAAGTAAATGTTGTTCTTTGATGTACATAACATCTACAGGGTACTTTCATTGACACACTGGCATTCTTTCAATTTAGAGCATAGTTAAACATCCAAATGTTTACTTGCTCACTCACATACTCACTTCTGCTATCCGTACCCCTTCTTTATATCATATTTTCACTTTAATAAAACCCTTTTATTTGTATCTTCGAATTTTAGAAAACACGAAATGGCTCCTGTGAAATGTGACATTCATTCAGATAACATTCAAGCTGTGACGTGTGGATTTGGTTATATTTTCGTTTGGAGTATTGTAACAGGAGAAACATTTCATCAATTTAAAGATGGTGGAGTTCAGAGCGTTTGGTTCTTTTCGCAAACGCAAAAAATTTTATACGATGGTAATATTCTTTTGAAATTCTTCCTAAGCAATTTACAAACTCTTGAATTGCCTTTAGAGTTTTTCTCATTGCATTCTCGCTGCATTCCAAAAATGAAACATTTCCTTTGCCCAATGAACAACTTGTTGATTTGAATATATCTTTCTCGTTAATAATGCAATGTGATAGATTTACTGACATCTATTCCATGTTTCTTATTCAAGGAAAACATAGGCAAAACTTTGTACAAATTGTTGAAATAAATTAACAAAACCAATTAATTTTTAAGATGATTGGTCCAGATTGATAATACGCGATTTGAACGAAGATAATAACACCATAACCTTATTTGGTCACACGGCTAGTATGGGTAAAGTTAAAGCTTGCCTGTACGAGAACGAATCGTTGGTAGTAACGGCTGCAGAGGACAGCACCATTCGTGTGTTCGATACGGCCACTGGAAAATGTCTCTATGGCTTTTTTCATTCACAAGCACGAGCTTACACGTCACTTACCATGCATCCGACAGAGAGATTGCTTCTTGCAACCAATGAAAATGGAATTTTATATGCTTTGAAACCAGAACAATACTTCACAGAAAATTAAACGCTTTTATCTATTTGAATACTTTTTTTCATGTTGTTGCTTATTTTGGCTTATGGATTATACATCTGCAGTAAAATATCCTACCGTCCCTTTTTATTTCAATATGATGCCATTTTTTGAAGGCTCTTTACTTTAATGAAGAATAAGTCATTTTTGGTCTATTTTCACCCCCTGACAATGGACAAACGACCTTGATATTGTCACAATCATAACAATGTTGTAGATTTATGTTATTTGATGCAGTAACCATTCGCGATGTACATTAAAACAAAAGTAATTGGTCAAAAGTGCCTTTATTTTAGTTCTTTTTCAAAAATGATCGTATTTGGGCCAATGTTACCCTCTGAAATGTGATAAGGAACCTCAATTGCTTTAAAATCATTTTAACATCATTAATGTTTATCATCTTGTACAGTGAAACATTGTTTGGGTCGATGAAAACAAGCATAATCGTTCAAAAATGCCATATTTCAAGGTTTTTTGCCAAAAAACGTCATTTTTGGCCCCCTGAGAAGTGTCAAACAACCCAATTTTTTTTAGATTATCTTAACATTATTAGTATTTATCATCTGGTACAGTGAAAAAATTGGTTGCCTTAATAAAAACAAGAATAATCAGCCAAAAATGCCATATTTCGTGATTTTTTGCGAAAAAATGTCATTTTTGGGCAATTTTTACCCCCTGACAAGTGTCAAACAACCTTAATTTTTTTTAAAACGCTTGATATATCATTAGTTTTTGTTGCTGTGAATATCTGATGCAGTAAAACACTGGCTAAGTTTGAAAGAACAGAAATAAGCGGCCAAAATTGTCGAGTTTTAGGGGTTTTGGCTAAAAATCTTTAATTAGAATACCCCCGGAATTATTTTTCCATAAATTTTTTTGATATTTTAAAAATCTAAGGTTAGTAAAAATGAACTCAATTACTTCATTCCTTGCTGAAATATCCACTTTTAAAAAGTAATGGCATTTTCTTTTTCCTTAAGAAACCCCTATATTTTCATAATTTCGGTATTTAGGTATCCCTCTTTGAAAGGCAGTTGCTAAAAATGCTCAAGGTATGGGTGAGTGGGGTTTTATATGGTTAAAATATAAAGGTGATAGAAACATTTAAAGCAATTTCCAGATTTACAGTAATTAGTTTCCATTTTTTTGTTCATTTACTCCACTAAAATCGGTCCAAAGCAGTTCAAATTTTAACTTATACGAGGCAATGCTTTAACTAACAAATAACAACGAGACCGTATGTATCTCCCTTTTCAAGTTTCTTTTGAGTTGACGCATTTTTTACAGGTTGTTGCAAGTAAGCCTTCGATAGCTAAATTTCGAAGACTACTGATGCATATTTCCTGTTACATTTCCTAATATCTACATCTATAAATTAGTACTATATCTATGAGTTGAGATTATTTCAATCTGTTGTGTTAAAATAGTGTACGTAATTGTTTTGAGGTCTCTTACGAAAGTATTAGCATTTTGTCTATCCGACACGATAACTGTTTGTTTCAATATTATTTGATTATCATCCTTGTAGAAGTCATGTTTTGGAATTTTGTAAATTGTATTCTAGTATACTTTCGAAAAACATTTGCTTGATATTTCATCATAAACGAGGTGTTTTATATAGCCCTAAATATAAATTTGTCCGTCCGAAATATAACAAGTACTTTTGTAACAGACCCATTAACGTAATACGTAATTGGTTTTTTGAACTTCTTCTTTGCATATAAGATGTCACGTGTTTATTTGCAGTTTTCGTTTTCTACTGGTTGAATCAACATAACTGCTGGTTCTCCTCATACGAAGACTCCCCTCAGCGTTTGTACATCCTGTGTTTTCTGTTGGGATACATTTATATCAGGATGCAAAATAAAATAAATCTTCAGTCTGGATTTTAATAACTTTCAAATTTGCACTGAAACCACAGTAATAGAATCATCTCGAACTTGAGAACTACTTATCTCGACGAAATGAGTAGAGCGTACGGTGACCAATTGAGTCACAGCAAAAACACAACCAACAAACGCCCGTAGCTGTTTGCACGACGATCTCAAAGGATACTTGATTTATTTGCAGTATTTGGGAAAACAAACTCGGATTGCCACTTACGTTTGAAGGAATGCAACTTTCACGAATTTCTAATTAAACAACCTCGATTTAAGGATGATTAAAAGGACTTAAGTGTTGGATGCACTCACAACGCCAAAATACGGCGTTTATTTGTGGGAGGTGTATCAGCCTACTATTATCATGTTTTCCCAAATTTACACAAAAGAGGTTATTGGATTTCCAAGTTCAGTTTGCTTTAACTTGGATTTCCAGGGTAAATGTTGTAGGGTAAATGGTTCTGAAACATGAAATAAAAGAAATTATCTTGCATCATTAATGGAATGCTCCTGCATGTGACAATTTCGTCCCCAGTGGCAGTCCTCACGGCCAGTCACGTGCACAGGTAACTGATCCTTAGGAATGGATTTTCTGTATTGGTAAGCAAGTTCTTTTAACTGTTGCAGTCTACCGCGATAACACAACACCGTCGTATCTAAGGGAAAAACAAAAAATAATTCTGTTATTCCAACTATGTCGAACTTTCTGTGTCTTAAGTAAGTTTAGTAAGTTTAGAGTAAATTTATACAGTCAAACGTTTGCCTGGTGTAATTTTGTAATTCAACAAATTGTAATTAAACAGAAACAATACAAAAAGACGTTTTAAAAACGTCTTAAACCCGTCTTAAACTAGTTATCCGTTTAGAAAACGTCTTTTAAAGACGTCTTTAAAAAGTTATAAAAAAGACGTTTTCTAAACGGACTAATCCGACTAGTTTAAGACGGATTTAAGACGCTTCATGTTTCAGTAATAATGAATGAATGAATAAAGAAATAAATAAATAAGAAAACTGATGATAAAATCTTCTTATTCAAATATTTACATTTAATTCATAAGTTAATTGGGGAACAATTAGCTTATAACACTGACAAAGTTTAAAACTGGTCATTATTAAAAAATATTCCGTAAAACGTAAATATAGTCTGTCATAAAATGTAAAGGTATAAAAGAAACTGTCGAAAAAGGGTTAGCTAAATCGAAGTAATGTTCAAATTTTAGAAATTGTCATGGGTTAGAACAGTTTCCTGTTTGATTTTACTGTAACTGAAACTCAGAAATTACTTATCGCAAATAAATCCAAATAATGTTGTATTTAAATTTAAAAATGTGTCTCATGCTGAGGTACTGAAAATTCTGAATCAGATTAATACATCCAAATCTGCTGGCACTGACGGAATTCCAGCAAAAATGATAAAAGACGCCGCCAATGAACTGTCAGCGCCATTAACATTCCTCATCAACTTGAGCCTGAACACTTCTACCTTTCCTACATGCGAAAGGATTGCCAAAATAACGCTGTTAATTAAGTCTGGTGAGAAACAAAATATAGACAATTACAGACCTAATTCGGTCTTAAACACTTTATCGAAAGTAGTTGAAAGGATTGTTTACAACCAGTTATCAGCATATCTGGAGGAAAATGAGCTATTCAATAAATCGCAGTATGGCTTTCGTAAAAAAAGGTCAACCAAAGATGCAGTCGTGAAAATCGCTGATGACATTCGTTTCGCCATGGATAAAGGTCATGTTACAGGGGCCTGGTTTATGGACTTAAAGAAGGCATTTGATAGCGCAAGCCACAGCTGTCTTTTGCAAAAACTACCCTATTATGGAATATGTGGCAAGGAATTAGAATGGGTCAGTGATTATTAATTTCGTCGTAGTCAATTGGTTACTTTTCAAAATGTGTCTTCAAAGGAGGAGTTTGTGACGCATGGAGTTCCACAAGGGTCTATCTTGGGACCCTTGTTCTTCATCATACTGATAAATGATCTTCCCTATCAACTCATATTCTGTCGCATTTTCATGTACACAGACGACGCAGTCATCTATCATTCCCGAAAACTCCTAACCGATGTGGAAGAGGAGATTAATACAGATGCGAATAACGCTTGGAGATGGTTAATTGAGAACTGTCTGGTGTTAAACCCCAAAAAAGGGAAGATGGAATTTTTTACTTTCTCATGACGTAAGCAAAAACCAGTGGAAATTAAGATCGATAACCACTTAAGCAATAATGTTAACAGTTATCAGTACCTTGGAGTCACACTCGACAGCCGTTTAACCATGAGTGACCATTGTAATAACGTTTATAAAAGAGTTCGTTCGCGAAGTAATCTATTGCGAAAAATACGTCACAAGATTTCACCAGCAACCGCGGAAACAATTTTTCGATCAATGATTCACCTTATCTTTTTATACTGTTATCCGGTATATAATGGAATCTGTAATACATGGGGGAATAAATTTGAATTCATACTTCGTCGAGCGAAAAGTATTATAAACAGTCCTAAATGTGTAAACTGGCCAAGCATTGCAACAGAACGAAAGAGAAGAATCGCACTTGATGTCTTTCGACATATATACGATCCAAGTCACGCTGGAGAGTCGGGCAGTTACACATTTATTAAGCATAAGATCAAAACAAGAAACAATAACTGTTTGTTGAGACTCCCTAAAGTTCGCACTGAAGCTGGTAAACGATTAACGTATTATGTTGGTGCAAAAATTTTTAACAGTTTGAATTCAAATTTGAGGAAAAAAAAAGTTTAATTGGTCGGCGCGATAAGCAGCTGATCTTTCATTAGCATTTTTGTTCGTCCGTCCGTCTGTAATTCCATAAATTTTTGTCCCCAGTTGTTGGCTGATACCACTAAAAACACAAGCCTTAATTTTAAGGCTGGAATAGAGGCTATTTGTTGATTGTGGCTTAATTAAGAGTTGTTTATTGATTGATAATTACAACTACTTTATTAGGGTGAGTGCGGCCTCCATAAAATAAAAGACGAGTTTATTATTATTATTTTATTACTAGTAACCCGGGTAAAAATTTTTACCAAACTTAACTTCGAAAACAATAGGCCAAATCCACCATTCCCGTGTACATACCCCGTGACGAAAAATAAATCATAGAATCGCAGCTCAAAAGTGTATCTATGTTGTAGAGCTCGAAAAACTGATCAAAAAAGTGTATGGGATCGTTTCGCTACGACCAACCGTTACAGAGATATTGTCCGTTAAAGATTTTAATGACGTCATAGCCGCAATACCAAAAATAATTTATGCCCAAATTTTGTGTCACCCCATCACCCGTATCGCGGACCCTAAAAAACGTCAGTTTTCCCTATTGGTTCTCGAGATATTTCCCCAAAAACGTCGCGTTCGATTAGGGATGCAATGCAATGATTCCCCCGTGATAGATTAAAAAGCTGACGTCACGGCACTTGCTACTATATAATAAATGGGTTTATTTACGATTTCGAAATAAATTTCGGTACCGGCATAAGTGAATTAAGCATGACGTGGCATAGTTTATAAAAGGGCGGATCTCGCAAGTTAAAATTCACACGTCGTTTAGATACTTTCGTGACTAGAAGTTGGAATATTCTACTATGCACCGACTACGAAATATTTTGGGAAGGAAACGTCCTGAACCTACCAATGAAGAAGACAACTTCCATTTCGTGAGAAGTTATTCATCTTCAACAATAACATCTGCAGATCAAAAGATAAAGAATATATCAACTGAAACTCCAATACCGATCATCACAACTTCGAATGATCCGATCGTCATTTCAAAACCGTCGAGTCCAAAGAAGAGCAAAGCCAGAGACTGTACTGTACAGCAGGAGGAGGTATATCCCATTAATAACTTTATTGAGTTTCAAGAAAACATGAAGGCCTTTTTCGATGAAAAATTCGAACAAATGAATTCTATGAGGCTTCAGGATAAGATTGCTCTTCAAAAACAGATCGTGTCACAGGGAAAGGAAAGGAGTCAAATGTCTTTTAAATACAAATCGAACAAAATACAGGACGATTTTCTTGTATCATTGTCTAATAATATTGATGAAGCTAGATCTTTAGCAGAAGCAGGATCCAAGAGGCGTCTCAGTACAAAATTTGACAACATTGACGAGCAAATTCGTAAAAGACGAAAAGTTATCAGGATGGCTGATAAATCTCCTGGTGGATGGGACACAGTAAGGGAATACCTTACAGACGATTTGGCTAGTGATTCCGACGATGACAAAAAGATGCGTCAAGCAGAATCTCGTGCTCTGTCCAAAAAGTCCAAGGCAAACAAACGATTTATTTCAAACCCCAGGTACATGGGACATGATGGTCATCCACATAACTTCCAGCGTCCGTTAAGCGTTCTTCCTCCGAATTCGTTTGTACATCAGCATCGAAATGCATTACCTGGCAATTCTACAAATCCTTTTCAGCCCTTTTCGCGGGCAGGCACTTCTGGAGTCAGAAGTGCCGCACCATTCGCAGGCAGATTCAACAGCCCGAGCAACTTATGCTTCAACTGCGGCAACCCAGGTCACTGGAAGCATTCCTGCCCAGCAAGAAACACCATCCAATGAAGGTATCAAAACTTTTTCATCTAAAAGCAGTAAATGTAATATTAAGGGAAGTTTAAAAAGTCATTTGAATTATTGGGAGAAAGAGTTAGAAGCCAGTCCTTTTATACTAGAAACCCTTAAAAGTGGATATAAAATTCCTTTCAGATATAAACCTCCATCTTTAGAAATCAAAAATAACAATTCAGCTTTGTGTGATCCCGATTATGTAGAATCCCAAATATTGAATCTGTTAGAAAACAAATTTATAAGGTCTGTCAACAAACCTTTTCTGACCAACCCTTTATCAGTTGCCAACAAAAACGGAAAGAAAAGATTAGTGCTAGACTTAAGCTATTTAAACAGTTTTGTTTGGAAGGAAAAAATCAAGTTTGATGATTGGAAAAGCTTCGAAGAGTACGTAGAATTTGCTCAAACGGCTTTTATGTTTAAATTCGACCTGAAAAGTGGCTACCATCATGTTGATATACACGAAGATCATCAACAGTATTTAGGATTCTCATGGATTTTCAAAGATGGTATTAAAAGGTATTTTATCTTTACTGTTCTACCTTTCGGTTTGACTTCAGCACCTTTTATTTTTACTAAGATAGTGAGGGTGTTAGTAAAATATTGGCGTTCATTTGCCATAAGAATTGCTTGTTTTAACGACGACGGTTTCAGTGTAGCATACTGTTTTGATGAAGCTGTGAGTAATTTGAACTTTGTGAAAAATTCACTTAGATCTGCAGGTTTTATTGTAAATGAAGACAAATCTATCTGGGCACCTACTTCTCGCCTAGAATGGTTAGGTGTTATTCTAGATTACGATAAAAAGACTTACAAAATTTCAGAACGAAGAATCCAATCCATTTTATCAAGTATCAATAATATATTTTCTTCTTCTTATGTTTCGGCCAGACAACTAGCTTGTATCACGGGCAAAATAATTTCAACAAAATTTGTGCTTCATAATATTGTCAGATTAAAAACTCGTGCTTTGTATAAAGTCATTGAGTCAAGATCGTCTTGGGATAAAAAATTTAATATATCTTATTATCACGATGTTATAGTTGAGTTACTCTTTTGGAAGAAAAACATACTCACTCTTAATTATAGAAATGTTCTGAAATATTCTGTTCCACAATTAAAAATTTTTTCTGACGCAAGTTCTACAGGTATCGCAGCCCTTTTGAACAATAACATTTGTTATAGAAACCTCGATCCTAAAGAACAAACAGAATCGTCAACTTTCAGGGAACTTTTAGCTATTTCACATGCAATTTATTCTCTATCGAGTACCTGCGAAGGAGAACATGTTCTCATACACACAGATAGCATGGCAGCTGCCGCTATTGTCAAAGGAGGTAGTAATAACGCAAAACTACAACAATTGGCTAATGACATTTACAATTTTTGTAAAGCTAAGAATATTTCGTTAAAAGTCACATGGGTGTCCAGAGAACTAAACACACGGGCAGATAGTATAAGTAAATCAATAGACTATGACGATTGGCAATTAACCGAATCATTTTTTAAAATGTTACATTCACTTTGGGGTCCATTTACATTTGATAATTTTGCTGATAACATCAATACAAAATGTCAAAAGTTTTCCTCTAAATACTGGTGTCCAAATACCTATCAGGTGGATGCATTTTCTTTCGACTGGTCTGGAGAAAGAAATCTGTTAGTGCCTCCAGTTTATTTAATTTCTAAATCTATTAAACATTTTTTAGCAAGTTCAGGAAGTTCAACAGCAGTTTTAGTTGTTCCTTACTGGCCTTCTTCAAATTTTTGGCCGCTCCTCATTGACAAGAAACGCATGTTTAAGGAATTTGTTAGGGACTATAGAATCTTTCAATCCTCTAAAGGTCTTTTAACTCTAGGGGCTTTTAAAGGTTCCGTTCTCGGAAACGATAATTTTCTCGTTCCTATTGTAGCACTACTATTACAGATCTGATTTTAGAATTTATACGGAGATGCATTTCGGCCAACTTTAATGTTAAAGACGAAAATCTGCAAAAGATGGTGAACAATCTTCCGAATGTTTTACAACAATCGAGAAGACCTAATACCTTAGCAACATATCAGACATATTTCCAAAAATGGTTAGCATGGTGCCGATTGTTCACTGAAGTAAATCCGTTACCTACAGAAGAACAGTACTTTATTTTATATGTCATTTCTATGTTACAGTCAGGCGTATCTTTTCCCGTTATCAACGCCTCAGTCGCCGCGATAAAATATTTCCATTCAATTGCTGGATTTACAATTGGACAATCAACTATTTTTAGACACGCACTAGAAGCTGCAAAGCGATCATCTTCGCATATACCTAAAAAGAAAGAGCCTTTGACAGTAGCCGATCTAAACAAAATAGTTAGTTCTCTGAGAAATAATCCATGCTTATCAAATGTTAGAACCGAAACAATTTGCTTATTATCATTCTCTGCCTTTTTACGATTCAACGAGTGTAAAAATTTACGGAGGCAAAATAACTCGAGATAACTTCAAAAACTTCATATCGAGGTATAGAGAGGATTATAGATATAGGGTCACAAACATAACCTCATGATTCACAAAAGTTCACCTGCTAAAAGATATTTTTCCGAAACTTTCGCAGACGGTTTGCGATCTGACGGATGACCATATGTAATATGTCCTCCTCTCTGTTTGTCTGACTTTTTTATGAGGTCGTTCAGATCTTGCGTCCTCCACGGAATCGTTCGATGACATTTGTTACCATCGTCATCACTCTCCACATCGCTCATCAGCTCTGCAGTGACATCCTCCCATTCTTCTCCTTGCCCGTTCTTTTTTCGTACTTTTAAAAGCTAGAAAAATGCCAAGAAAAATTACTTGCTTGTTCGAGAATTTACTGTTCATAATGTAAGGTAACATTGAAAAAAGTCACTTACTCGATGTCGCCGTTGAACACCTCTTTTCTTCTTCTGAATAATTTCGAAGTTATCAGTTCCCCTTTCCTTCTCTTGTCGCCGAAGCGATTCGTGATATCTTCTACAAGCTCCTAAATTTAAAAAAGGGTATAAATCAAATTTTATTCTATGAGAATTGACCGTAAAGTCAATAGTGAAAAGCAATACATACTTTTAACTAATCCATAAGGATAGCTTTCCAGGATGTTTTCATTTTCATCTTTCATCATTTGCATAAGGTGATTTGTAACACGGACATTATTCTGTGCATCAAATCTTTAAAGAAAAAATGAGATTTACGGATCAATAAAAAGAAAATGATTCGTACTCCGTTAGGGTGTTCATCTTTTCAAAATTGACGTGGTTACCTTACCTAGAGTTCAAGTCCCAATTATTTTCGGGATCAATGGCCTTGTAATATGACATTTGCTGTAAAAGTGAAATAATAAGATAGTTATTATAACAAATAAATATAAGATTATCGTCGGTTGAATAGTTGATTTAAAAAGTTTAAGCAACAAACTATGAAAACATGTAACTTACAAAGTTCAGTTGGTATGACAGCCCTACAAGCGACTGCTTCATTTTTTTTCGATGCCTTCTTCATGGCCATTATTTCCATTTCCAAAGATGAAATGGTGTCTTTATACGACTCTAACGTCGACTCCATGGACGCGTACTTTTCGGCCATGTGATCTTGAAAATCATTAATTGCTCTAAATTGGGATAAGAAACATTGAATTTCATCATTTCAGTTATTATTATAATTTTTCTCAAAATATGCCTCAACAATAACCTGATAACATCATTGTTTTTTGGCGATTTTTTGACGACTTGTGGCGTCGATTGCCGCGACGACGGGTAACATCTTGCTGCACTAAAATGTTATAAAGCTAAGTTATTTCCTTCTTAAACGTTGTCTGAAACAAGCTTCTATTTGCTGTTAAGAGAAAAAATTACCCAGGTAGTGAGATTGACTCCATTGTTTGATTTGGTGAACTAAATTGTTCATCCAAAGCAAAATCTTCCTCCTCTTCAACTTCACATCTTCGAGTCAGCTGTTGTAGCCTATAAGTGAAAATTTTAAAAATAAATGACATGATTTACTTTTACTTAAGCATATTTCTACGAATAGCTAAAACGGAAGTAAGGTATAACATTTCAAGGAACAGTTAAAGCGAGTAAACTCGAATAAATGAACTCGATTTTCATACCAACAATGCAATGCGACGACAAGCAAGTTGCAGTTGCACGTGAGCAGTGTTCTTTTCATTTATAGCAATGTGAGGGTCGGTTGTGTGTGCGTGTATGTGATTTGTAAATAGTATCAATAGTATTAATACCAGGCATTATTCAGGTAAGAAGAACTTGTAGTATTTCTTGGTTTTCAATGATAGTGAAAGTCATGAACGTCATTTGGGCTTTTCATTTTTAGAAATTAACAACAACAAAGAACAACTAAGAAACTGGAGTCTGTGTGATGCAATGAATGATCAGAGGAAATCAACATCTCTCTCAACTCGATTTTTACGTTGTTTTCAATGATGATGGATGGTTCTCAAAACCTTCTAGAAAAATTAGACAAAGTGGAAATTTGAAGTTCGAAAGGAGATGACCGATCGTAAATTTTCAAGTTGTTCTTGGTGAACTGTCAATACACGATTTCACCATTACCGTAAATATATGCGCGCGCATGTCTTGTTGCTACGCAACGCAATTTGTGGAGGTAAACAAAACATACGAAGCGAGAACATCACTGTGAAGACAGTAAAATACCTGTGTGTTTATTCTCTTCCCCTCGATAACTTACAGTCATTCAGTCCCTAATAAACATTACATTACGTATTGGAACAGTACTTTTTCAACTTAAATGATAAAATCAGCGATAATAACGTGATTTTGAAGCTGCTACTCCTATTCTTCGTCCTCTGCCTCTAACAGCTATTATCCCCCACAAAGGTCGATGTTTACATAGCTGGCCATATTTACCCATGCAATAATTTAAGGAATTAACATAAGCAAAAAAGACATATGTCTAGGGCTTTCACTTCCCGGTTTTTTAATTATTTGTTTACAGTAGAAACACACGTGTGGTTGCATACGTGATAAGAGCACGTGTAGAAAAATGGACGATATTAGTGGGATATCAGACTTTAAAATGATGACTTTAGAAAGTCTTCAAACTTTTCTTTCACTTCGAAATAAATCTCCAGAAGGGGACCATGAGACTTTGGTAGCAAGGTGAGATTTATCTCTGATATATAGTATATGGGGGAGAAGAAGGAAACCTCCTAGGGAAATTGAGGCCAATCATATATTTGTCATATTTTATAGAGCTTTGAGTGCATGGGAAGAAAAAGCCCCCATTAACGTTACAGCAGAAGAGCAGCACTTAGTCACTCAAAGTGAATACAAAAAAAAATTAATTATTGAAGACATCACAGTTCCAGATCCATTTACTTTGAAGGGAAAGGAATGGAGAGGGGAGAATGATGGAGGATTGACTTTGTGGCCAGCAGTAATGTACCACGACATTGCTAGATACCTTGACCAGCTAAATGTTGAGAAAGACCTTCTTCATAGACTGAATTGTGACTACAAGGAAGGAAAAGGGTACAACCTTTTTCCTTCCTGCTTTGTGAGAGAGATCTTTTACCACAAAATTACTGAAAACAACCCTTACTGCTTTTTGAAAACAAAGGTCTGCCCCACTCAACGTACATCAGCTACCCCATACAATGTTTGGGCACTAGTGCGAAAGAAAAACCCTGGAGGGGAAATTTTAAGTGCCTATTGCTCATGTACAGCTGGTTTATTGGGAAGCTGCAACCATGTTTCAGCCCTACTATTTAGAGTGGATGCTGCTGTCACATCTGGTGTTACTAAGCCAACATGCACTAGCACACAATGTTCTTGGACTGTCCCTAGTAAAGGCAAAAAGTCGTTCGAAATGAGACCAATTTCAGAGTTAAATTTTGTAAAGCAACATTATCGTAAAAGGCACCATGTTGCTGAAGCTGAAGCTAATTTGAAAGCTTACCAACAGTATACACCAGCATATGTACTGGATGATCCTATTCTTAAAAATCCTGAATCAATGAGAAAAAGGCTATATGATGCTTTCAAAGATCATGCTTCAACTTCTTGCTTTGTAGAAATTATGGAATGCAAGAAAAAGAGAGTTGAAAAAAATGACAATACACCACTTCCATGCAGCATTGTAGATGAAGCTACACATTTATTACCCACCAAACACATGACGTCATTATGACGTCTCAATAACGTCTTAATTTGGTCATGAAGTCATATGACATCCCTATGACTTTTTCATGACGTCATTGGAAGTCATTCAATATGACGTCAGCAAGGCGGCGAAATGATGACTTACGTATGACCTGAAGGTCATGGTTATGACGACTTCGTAACCTCACTTCATGGTTCTTCCGAACTACGGAGTTAAATTTCGCAAGTTTCGCGAATTTTTGAATTAATAGCGAAATTAAATTCCCGCGAAAATTAATCCCCTTAAGGTACCATTGTTTCGTGTAGTTGAGCAATTTAGGCAATTATTTTACTCTTGAAAGATTTTCTAAGAATGTTTCAGTACTTTCAGAATAATGAAAAGTTTTTCATGAGGAACAATCACGAGGAAATGTTAAAGGAGAAAAATACAGGGGAAAGCATGTTTTTGTTTTGGGGCCGTTACTAAAAAAATATACACAAAATCATTAAAAAAAGACACATCGTGTATTAAGGTTTCATTTATTAGAACTTCAAAAATAAACAGTAAATTAAAAAATAATAAATAGTGAATATATGAATAGTAAAACGTTACAAATTGAATACAAAAAATGTCAAAATAGAGAATGATAAAATAATACAATTTAATTACAATGGACTACGTTGCACATTACACTGAAATATATTGGAGGATTTAGAGGAAAACTAAAGATAAATAGTGAAATCATGGATATTGTGTATGTATGTGGCAAAAACATCAGAAGGCTTTGAGGAACATGAAAAACATTTTCTTCTACCATAAAAACATAACTTTTTCTTTTTTCAAGTGCAGTAAAAACCCATAGAATTGAAAACACAGGCTTAAGGTCAAAATACACGATCTGATTTTACATATATGATTTTACATTATATAAAAAATAATGACTTTTACAGATCGTGTATATTAAAAAATCATACGACTTTTGCTCTTATGACTTAACATATATGACTTTTAAAAAGTAGGATGGTCTTCTACTTTTTAAAAAATCATTTATGACTTTTTACAGCTGTAAACAAATTTCAACCAATCAGAGTGCGTCTAGAGGTTTGAATGAACTTTTTGAGATTTCCCTAGAGTATATTAGTATCAAATAAAAACGTGTATTTTACTGTTACATATGATCTTTTTCCATCCATCAAAAAAAAAACAAAAAAAAACTCGAAGACTTCCCTCGATATCATCGTTCTTACCACAAAAACCTGATGGAGAAAAGAAATCTTGAAAGCTTGGGGAAACGACAGTAGTTTTTATGATATATAACATGTATAATAATTGTATAATATATCTATGAGAGTTGCAAAAAATATATGTGTAAGAAACTTCGACTTTCGTTTTTCGAGTGTGCCATCATCCATCACATTTGAAAGACATCACAGTAGACTTCACAGAATTGCTTCGTACTGGGAATAAATCTGAATTCTTGTATATTCTGTGTATTCTTCTGTGTATTCTGTATATTCTGTGTATATATAACAAGATTTTTCAACACTTTTTATTCGCCTTTTTTGACTTTTCCATAATGATGGTTTTCAAGGCGTAAATATTTCTTTTCATGCAACCTCACTCTTTGATGGTCCCTGAAATAAAAAAAGGCAGAGAAGCAGCAAAATTTTTCATAGATATTCAATAACAACAAATGAAAGATATAAATAATCACATTAATAATTCTATGATTTTGATTGAGTATCAAATCAATGAAAAAACTTGTTTTATGTGCAGTAAATATGCGAGTTAGGTCTCATTTCCTATTTTACATGAAAGTAAAAGTAATACAACATCAAAAATACTTGGGTATCATTACAACTAAACGTGGGATTATTAATAAGGAAGGCAAAATATAGATAACATGTTTTTCTTCAAGCATTTTTCCTTTCCTGAAACACTTGGAGCTTGCTTTTTGCCCTATAGCTACTTTCAGTATACATAAGTGAAATTCCGCACACAAAACTCATGCCAAACTCATTAAAAGTCTCGGATTTACCTTGTGTTCGCCGAGTCTTCTTGTGTATTTTTTCCGCCGATTTTCTTCTATTCTCCTCCATTTTGCTGAGTTTCTTTACGCGCCTCCTTGTTTAAAATTTTCTTTAAAAATGCATGGCCTATCGTTACCAAATTTCGAAATGTTAGTTCACATATTATTTATTCCATACAGTATGACCATTATTTTTATTGTCTACTTTGATACAAGCTTAATTTAAAATCATTATTTAAAATGACACACTCTAACCAGGGCGTAAATATATTAATTACATACTTGTTCTTATTGTCATTTTTTCGTCAAAGTTTAATACTAAAAGCTTATTTCTATCTGTTTAAATTTAAAATCTTAATAATCATGAAAAGAGCCTTCAACGTTTTAATTTGTTTCTTAAACACATCACATGATTTTTGTTTACCCCCGTGAAATAACTAACACGGTTCATTCTGGTTCGCGCACGTGGTGAAGAAACATTGCTTTCTCACTTCTTGAAAACATCGTTAAAATGTCAAGATATAGTAGGTGGCGCAGAAGTTTACAAACTGAGAGATTTTTACTGGATTACGAAGGTAGTAGTTCTGAACACGAGGAAGATAATGATAACATTCAAGAAGGCAATAATCATAATTATCTTTTGAGCATCGATGATGAAAGAGAAGAAGAAGAGGAGGATGATATAACGGATGATGAAACGGATGATGATTTTAGATCAGACAGCCCTCGTGATGATTGGTAAAGTTGTTGGAAGGGAACAAAATAGAAGAAGCTGTTGTTTCTTCTAATTGGATTTCTGGTGACCGAGTTTATTGGTCCAATAGTGTCAATGCATCAAGAGATCTGAAGGAGGGGAAGATGCCTGATTATGCCAGTTGGAAATCATACAAGTTAATTAAAGTAAAATTTCAAGATGGTAAGTGTTGGCTGGAGTTTTAACTTGTAAATCAGGTGTGTTTTCATAAATAGTTCTTTTTGTTTTTAATATTAAACTGTTTAGATGACTACGATCTGGTTTGTGATTACCAGTTTTCAAGCTGTGATGAACATTTGTCTGTGAAGAAAACTAAAACTACTTCAACAGGTATAAAAAAAGTTTTTTTAAAGAAAGTTGCCCCATAATTTGTCGTAACTGCATAAGAAATTTGACATTTCAGATATCAAATTACCTACGCCACCACGTTCAAAATCTGGAAGGAATTTAATAGAAAGAAGTTTTATAAGTAGTAAGTTGTTATACTTCAATAGATACTTACACTACATATAATATGTAAGAAATTATACTCTTGAAATAATGAATTTAGGTTGGACTAATTTCAAATTTCATATAAAAATTGGATAAAATGTTTCTATAGTTAATGTTGATAATTTAGGTGTGGGAATCGAAATACTTTGCTTGGATGCATCATTAGATTTTCCGATTTAAAATGCTAATTGGAATAGTCTGTCTCTAGATTGTTTTTAAAGCTGTTATGAGATTACTTCTATTTTCATTGTCACCTACAATTTCAGACTCTCTGCCATCAACACCCAATGCAAAGACAACAAATAAAGGATCAAGTCACCAAAGCAGTGGGCATAAAAGTCAGTCCGGTTAACTTCGAACTAAAATATGATCAAATTATTGATAAATACGTAATATTATTTTACTATTTTTTTTTTTTTTTTTTAGGATCAAGGAGGGAAATAATATCTGATTCGGACAGTTCATGTTCGCCAGTCTCAACTGACTTTTCTTCTCCCAGAAGATCACCAAGAACAAGAAAGCCTTGTCAAGAAACTTCACCTGCACAAAGGTCGAACTCATTCAGCAGAGCGAGTGATGCTTCTAGCTCTTCTTTGTTATCTATTATCCAAAATAGAAAAAGAGCATCTTCTCCCAGAAGATCACCAAGAACAAAAAAGCCTTGTCGAGAAACTTCATCTGTACAAAGTTCGAACTCATTCAGCAGAGCGAGTGATGCTTCTAGCTCTTTTTTGTTATCTATTATCCAAAATAGAAAAAGAGCATCCAGCTCACCACCAAAAAGTCAAAAGACAAAGTCTAATGGAAATAAGGACCGATATCCCTTGACTACTGATGGTATGTATAAATTGATATTTATTACTGTTAATATCTGTTCATTGTCTTGTTAATGGAAATCCCATCACTTAACTCTAGAATTCCAACGAAAAGTTCTATATGCATTATCAGAAATCTTGAATGCTGTAAATGAAGGGCTAAGAAAAAATAATCAGAATTCTGCTGACACCTTCATTGAGAAGTGCCATACAATTGACGATTTTATTCAACTGAATGAAACCCTGAAAAATGATAGAGATGCCTATCAAAGCTTGGTAAGCAGAATGTAGTGTTAATTTGCTTCATTATTTTTTGCATTTTTTACTGATTTCTTTTATTGGATAGTTGTTAACCTTAAAGAGGATGATATATATCACTCACCCCACAATTATTTGTTAATAGGATGTTGTTAATATATTTTATTTTAGCTTTCTGAAGTGTCCAGAATTGGTGGCAAAGATGTGAGAGCAAATGTAAAAAATATCTTGTTATCGTAAGTAAAGTATCTTTCTCGAGAGAGTCAGTATTCAGCTGTATGTTATAACAGCAAGACCCTTGAATTGGCAAAGGAAACAAAAACGATCTAATTAAAGTTTCTGCATCCCAACCAAATCTTCAGGTGTGGGACAAAATATGGGCTGGGTTTTCCCTTAACTGCTGGCTAATACTTTGATTTTTAATTGTTAGTTTAAGAGTAATCAAGACATAATAAAGCAAGCATTTTTTTCTGCACTTTTTTTTCAGGGTAACTAATGATGAAGTACTATCTGAGTATAGTCTTTGTGGGCTAAAGAAGAAAATAAAATTTGATGGGTTAGCCATTCACGATATTGTCATGGGTAAGTATTTTGCTTTTAAATCTACTTTAAACAGGATTGTGTTTTGAATACTTTTAATTTGGTTGTTGCTTTTTCTTTCTATAGGTGGCGTTTTGGCAACTCAAAAATCTACGGAAGCGTCTGTGAACAAAGCGATTATTGATGTTTTGAAGCACGCGCCTGAAAGACTAAAGAAACGATAAAACGAAAAAACACTTTCCTTAGTTTTCGTGTGTTTAACATGCTATCCATAAATTTTTTCCATACTTAGCTCTCCCGTTGTATGTTCAACATTAAGGTAACTTCATTTGAGTACACCGTCCAAGGACCTTCAAAACGTTAATACGTACAAGGAGTGTAATGGAGAATTTATGGATATAGTCTTTTCTATCTCTTGTATTTATGTACATGGTTATATCACTAATCATTTTTTAACACTTTCTTAATTGTTAATATTTTGTATTTTAATTTATAAAGCACATATTTTAAGAGATGATATTTATTTGAAAGATATTTCTGATGAAAAAATCTGTTATCTTTGCTTCCATAACTATAAATTCGCTTCTTTTCATTTTGTTTAAGTATCTCTCATCTCAGTAAAAACGTCACGGTGGGGTCATAAATGCGTCATAAGACGTCTTAGTGACGTCGTTATGACGTCATAGCTGAGTCATTCTCACAAAACTATGTTATGAATAGGTCATTTGATGACGTCTGAGGGACGTCAGCATATGACGTCGGTTTATGTTGCAAAAATAACCTCACGATGACCTTTCAATGACGTCGTATAAAGTCATGGTCGGACTTATTTATGACGTCATAGAGACGTCATTGTGTTGGGTGGGTAAAGTCTAACAACACCAAAGATATAAATGTACAAAATTTAACAGAAAAAATCAAACTTAGCAGGAGGATCATTCAAACTGTGTACGAGAAAACTAAAACACAAGCAAAATCAGAAGAATGGTTTAGTCTAAGAAAGGGACGTGTCACAGCCTCAAAGTTTTATCAAGTACACACAAGAATGAACACCATAAAAAAAAAACCCTAGTGAATATCCAGACAAATTAATTAAAGAAATTGTTGAACGCAAGACATTTCAGACTGTTGCTACAAAATTTGGTATCGCTATGGAAATCCATGCCATAGTATCAGTTAAAAAAATCTTATCCAAGGCACATAAAAAAATAACATTTTCTGAGTCAGGACTGAGGATATCTGAAGACTACCTTTTCATCGGAGCCACACCTGACTTAGAAGGAAAGTGTCAATGCTGCGGAGAATTTGTAGTGGAAATCAAGTGCCCCTACTCAGTCAGTGAAACCATACCGTCTGCTGCAAATTTGCCATATTTGGAGATTGATGAAAACAATATGACAAAATTAAAACAACAAACTAACTACTTCACTCAAATACAGGGCTACCACTTAGAGAAAATTATTTTTAAAGAGAAATATTGGAAAGACGTTTTTGAAAACCTGTCTCTTCTGGCACCATTATCTAGGTCCAAGTTTGCTGTCACCTGTCAAAGAAACGTGCGAAGTTGAAGAAAAAAGGGTGCCACTAAAAGAAATCACAAACATAGCAAATACAACTAATACTAGTATACAGTTATCAAAATTCAATCGACAAATAATTCCTAAAATAAAACGACATCCAACACAACGTAAAAAGAAGATTGCAAGTGTGTATCTATGTAATGTATGTCAAGAGGAATGTTTGGAACATCCTAACAAATTTGAATATCAAAGTATATGTTGCTCAAAGTGTAACAGATGGTTTCACTTTCCTTGTGTGCAAATTTTTAAAGAAGAATGTGTTCCTTCAACGAATAAGAGATGGCTGTGTAACGATTGCATATAAAAGTTCCTGTTTTTTATTATATATATACCGTATATACATATGTTCTTATAATATATAAACTGAAAGTGCCTATTTAACGTGCCTTAATGAAAAGAAAACTTAAAAAGAAAAAGAACAGATATATACACTGTTTTTATTTTTAAGTTTTCTTTACATACTTTACATTCTTTATATACAAAAAAATCAATCTTTAAAAATAGGGTTATATAAATTGCATAATGCACAGCACACTAAAGCAATATCATCCAATTTAGGGAGTAATTTTATTGGAAACTCTTGTGCTAAGATCTTGAAGGTTTTTATTCGTCTAATAACTTGCTCAATCAAGATACGAAGGTTCGCTATTCTTTTTGTACGATTTAATTCGGATGGAAGCATTTGGTAGGTTCCCCTTTTACCAGGAGTTTTATATTCCGTGCTAAACACTCATTAGCAATGTTAAAGCCTTTGTCAGCCATGATTGTCGAATACATTGGCACTTTCTCCAAGTATTTTGAATGTCTAACAATGGCTTTGTCTGATATGCTGCCAGGGTATGCCTCAGATACGAAGTTAATTGTAGAGTTCGTAGTACAAGCAACTAAAAATTTGACTGTATTGTGATGCTTATATTCACTCCAAGTAAGCTTTTGCAGCTCAGGGTTTTTTGTAGTCTCTATAAAAACCTCTGTCCCATCTATAATTGAGTGAACATCTTTGCATTTATCAAATCTTTTCGGTCTCGTGAAATTTAAAGCACCTTGGTTTGGAAAGTGGACCATGTGTCCCAATACTGCTGCCATAACTTTAATCCATGACGCAAAAATGCTGCTTGTTGTTGTCAGTGAAACTTTGAATCGATCAGCCAGGTCTTGTTCCTAATCCAAGTCGCAATTTCATTAGGGTCAGTAGAAATTCATCTTGTGTTGTCAACTTCATTTTGGGGCCTAATTTACTGGGAATCTTTTTGAAGTTTTTGGTTATAGTGTAACTACGAGAATTACCTTTATATTTTCTTCGCATATACGGTGCACATTCATTGTGTATTTTATGGAACAATGGTAGATTTTTTATACCTGTGTAAAATGTAACTTTCTTATCTGATGTTAAGAGTTTTTTGTAAACTGGCTTCAAGCAAACACAACTCGCTACCTTTTTCCTCAAATATTTGTTATTATGTTTGTACACTTTATTTTGTCTCAGCAATTTATATGCTTGGGATGCTCTAGCATTAACTTCCTGTTGCAAAAGAATATTGTCTTTGTCCATTAGTTCGCAGTGATTCTCAGCAACAGTTAGTTTATATTTCAAACTCTCATTGTCATTAGCAGGGCCTGATATATCCATATCAATATCCATTTCTTCATCAGAAAACTTTTCCTCTGTATCTTGAATTTTTTCTGTGGTGACAGTAGGGCTATTTGGGACAGCAGGGCTTCTTTCTGCAAGAGTTGCTGCTTCATATTGTCTGGATTCTCTACGCATTTTCCGTGGCTCGTCTTTGCAAAGTTCTGGAAACATGCATTTAACATTTCTGACTGAATCATATCCCAGATTTTTTATGGGATGCAGGAATCCTTCCATAGAATGATTTGAACAAACTCTGCCTTTAACCCCTGGTACCCAAGGTTTATTGTTATTTGTTTTTCTATTTATCAGGCGAATCCACAATTTTCGATTTTCAGGATTCCTCTTTGCCCCAGGGAACGGTACCAATCTATGATGAATAGAAGAAAATAATACTTGATAAAAATATCTGCCCATGCATGAAAGTAGATATACAAGAGAAGGGTGCTACTTACTTGAAAGGAGGTTTACATCCACACTTCTCATGTTTTAAGCCAGCATGTATTCCACAACATTTTCCCTCCCATTTCATCAAAGTATAAGCACTATTTGTGCATCCAATAACAACACAATTTGTCGACATTACGTTAGTTTTTTTCTTGTACCGCCCAGAAATATGTAAAGATGTAAGATTTATTTTTTTACATATCTCTGTATCGCCTATACCTCCACTAAACTGAAGCAAAAACTAGTTCAAACCGCTTTTGTTTACCTCCACAAGTTCAGTGGATCCAAGTTAGCGTACCGATTACGTAATGTTCGCGCAATGGTGAAGCCGTGTATTCAAAAATGAGAAAACCAATCATAGAAATACAGGTAAATACCCGTTAGTTACTGGAAAAGGATCTTGAGTTTCAAGAATAATACATTCTGTCAAGAGCTTTGTACTTTTCTCGTTACACGTTTTAAGAAAACTCTTACAACTGCATTGTTATGAATATTTTTTAAATAAGTAAGTTTTTTTCCATACTTGACTTCTTATTTGAGGAAATTATTTTGAAAGGAAAACTTCTATTTAAATTTTGTGTTGTTACTAAGTTTCTTATAAAAAAACATTTACTCTTTTTCTGGCATGTTTCTCGTCACAGTTTTCGAATGTTCAAGTGTTCTTTTCTATGTGATCTGGGATTTCGAATTCTAAAAATAATTCTTCAAAGAATCAACACTTTAATTTGTTAAAAGTTTTTGTTTACGTCGATAAAAAATTCCAGATCTTTAACAAATTCTCTTATCCGAAAATTCAATGATATAATCAATTTACTTCAAAAATGCGATGTAGCTATCTGTAGTGAGACAAATCACTCAATGATTTAATAATTTCACATGCAACGTTATTGTGATTACGTACACGATTAGAAGAGTTTCAAGAACCTCTGATCAGAAATACCTACTATACCTATATGCTCTTTGTTACTTATCTTTCTTTTTTAGGTTGGATTAGCGATTTTGAAGAAAGAATTTTAAATGGAACTCGAAATACTTGAAAAAACAATTTTACTCGAAATACTTGAAATGACTTTTTTCTTCATTAGTCCCTACGTCCTAATCATTTACCCTAGATCCTAAGAATAACATGTGGACCTATCGCTCTTTAAGGTTAAGGATGTTTCAGTTTGCAGGTGTTTCACTGTCGCTCGACTATATCTGCCAGTGTATATACTTACGTATATCGTTGATCGGGTGTTAATTTTCTTTTCTCCCCAGTTTTCTCATTTGGAAAGAGCAGTTTTGGCCCAGTGGCTACTTTCGTGTAAAAACTTCGTGAGTTCATCATTGGATAGCGATTCCTTTCACTTATCGCGATAAGTTCTTCCCTCGAATTACAAAGACTATTCAACAGAAAATAAAAGCTTCTGCTAAAAAACAATACATTTGCGCAAGTCAGAAAACAGTTGTGGACAGTTCATATCATTTGGGGTGTCGCTACGACAACTGAGCACAGCTAATAATTGCAAATGTGATGAAATGACAATGAGATAGTCAAAAATTTTACGAATTGCAAATATGCAATGCCCTTATAATGAAATCGAATAAATTTTTGACATTGACACAAAGTATTTATTTGTGTATTCACTGTAATGTACCCCCGGTTTACATTCCACGGATAAGTCATGTGATTCCGCGTACGATTTACAAACATTTTAAGCGCGAATTTATAATTTCTGCACTTTCGTTCAAGAAAATAAAAGGAAAAAATGTTTTAAGACTCTGTTCCCGCCGATCTTGTACTAAATGTAGAAAACCTGACTTCAAGTTGATAAAAACCAGGTATATATCTATAAAGTTAGATCGTAGTCAAAATCGACATGGCGAGGCAGCGGTCGTGATGTTGAGGCGCAGAGGGAAGAGGCGATTGTAATGTCGAGGAGGCGATCGTAGTGTCGTGGTGTCATAACGTCGAGGAGGCGACCGGAATGTCGAGGAGACGACCGAGATGTCGAGGAGGCGGTCCCAGGTTCGGGGGTTTGGGGGCTTGGTTGCACTGACCATACTACTAAAATAATACTTTCCAATAAATTACATTTGGCAAAATAATCCAGCGAAGAAGGAACTTGGTTGTATGCTTAAAACAAAATAATTGAAAAGTTAATGAATAATATTTTCAGTGAGTGAGTCCAGGTTTTTCGCGTCGGAAAAAAACAATAATGGTAGAAAAAAGTTTTTTAAAAGGAGCACGTGGGTACATGTAAAAAACTAGCTAAGTTTTTTTTCTTTGAAAATATTAAGGGAAAAACTTTTCCTTTTTGTATTTTTTTCTTACTACGGAAACTTTCTTGGACAGATCTTATATACAAAGTAAATTCAGTGTGTTTATCCTTTCCCTTTTGATGAGGTAAGAAAAAAAAAGAGATCCAGGAGAAATATTCCGTTATTTGACAAGAAAGAGAAATAGCCAGGTTTCCTAGCTAGTGTTGCTCTGAATGATAGTGACCTTTATTTGGTTGCTTATTTAGTTCTTGCAATATTGATAAATTATTGTATTTCATATAATCCATTTTCTATTTCATTTTGAGACAAGCTTTGATGTGTCAAGTCAAGTGTTTTTAAGTTTACAAAATGTATTTGTTGTATGTATAACTTTTTTGAATTACGGATTATATGTATAGTGTTGCCTTGAAACATGGAAAAAGAGCTGATTGAAAAGACAATCAAATATTTACAAAATGCTGCTGATGCATTAACATCAAGCTCACAAGTACAAAAGAATGAAAGTGATAGTGGAAATTGCAGCAGAGATAGAGGTGCTGATGCTGCAAGGGAATTCCGAAGGGCTTTTTCTGGAATGCATGGAATTCGTCCTGGTATGTACCTATGAGTGTTATGATTAATGTGAAAGCTGTTTTCAGAGCAAGTTAAACTTCTCACAAGGAAACAGGAAATCAAATTTGTTATTGTTTTTTACAAGGAACTGACAACTTTTTTCTTTTGCTAGTCAGATTTCATATGCTCACCTAGGAAATGTAGACTACATAAACTTGATTACAAAGTCCTTTAAAATAATTTAAAAAGTCCTATGTGCTCAGGCTTTATGTTAGTTCTTGTTTGATTGTGTGGCAAAAAATAGGGAAAGAAAAGGAAACAACAACATTTAGTCTACTCTTTTTTCATTTTAGGTGCCTCTAATCTCCAGCAAACCACATTAACGTCAAGAAGAGCAGTACGAAATCCACCGTATGTAAGATTTCATGCAGCCAATACATGGACTCAAAGATTCTTTTGCTTAGGAAGAAAAAATGATTGTTTCACTGCAAATCGAGAGTACATTAACAAGTTGGAAGCATCTGCTCTAGGAAGCAAAAAAATCAAATTCAGTGATAAAAATGGTACACACGAATACCTTATCAAAACCTTATGCGATGAGTATCCACAGCTGAAAAGTCAAAATGGTGCAATAAGTCTTTGGAAATGTAATGTTGGTGGTAGTCACAACAGGCCACTTGACAAAGTTTTGCCTGGTCCTGAGGGGTATTCCATTCCTTATTTACGTGAAAAGTTGTCTTCGTGTAGTACTATCTATATTACACCAATGCAGTCGGATATACTTACAGATAAAAGTCCCATTAAAAGTGATTGCAGTGCTATAGCTCAATGTGCCATTTGTAATGAAAATGTTCCATTAACTATTTTCTCGAAACACCTGGAGGATTGCTCAGCAGAAATGTTGAGAAGTGATAGGGCTGATACAGAGAATGGAACATGCAAAGCTAGTACTAGCTTTGTAATTGACCTTTCGGATAAGGTTCAAATAAAGAATGCCAGCAAAGTTGAAGAATTGGAAGGTTTGTTTCCAAATAAAACCAAAGGTGATATAGAATTTGCGTGTTCTAAACATGAGAACATTAACGAAGTAATTGCTTGGTTACTCACAGATGATGAGAATGCTCCTTCCTGCAGTAAAATTTTAAAAGATGACAAAATCAAGGATTTAAAAACATTGCAAAACTCTTTACATAGCAAGATTGTCACTGAAGGTTGCTATATGCTTACTGTTGACCGACATGAGATTTGGAGAAGTGTGCTTTTGCATTATAAAAAGTGTATGTTAGAGAACGGTGACTTACTCAGAAAAGATCTGGTGGTGCAATTTTCAAAGGTATGTAAATTAGCCTTGGGTTTTGTTATATTGTTATTGGGTGGCTGGGTTCAAGATTTCCTACTCACATCTATTGTTTAGCATACTATGAAGAAAACAGTAACGTTTTATTATATTTCATAATATATATTTGTTGTAATATTTCAGCAAACTGGTGAAAGTAGCTCTATTGATGCTGGTGCAATTAAAACAGAGTTTTTTAACAAAGCTTTTGAGATCATTAGCAAACGATTATTTGAAGGAGATTTGGAGAATGGGCTGTTACCGAAACGAATTGGCACAAGTGGAAATTTAATTAATTATCAAGTGGTTGGTATGGTTATAGGTGATGCCTTTGTTCAGTCTGGTTTGATGTTTGGCCAATTACAACCGTGGATATTTTCATACCTGCTGGATCCACGTGATATCGAATTAGTTAAATGTTTACTTGATAAATCATTTGTCCCAAAAGATGCTTCGACAGAGGTATTTTTAAAATTTGTGGAGAACCTTGGCATGGCTAAAAGTGACGAAGAAATAAATAATCTAATTGACCAACCTGAAAATTTGGAACGTGTCAATGCTTCACAGTGGGATATAACCCAGCTGGTGAATATGGATAGCAAGTTTCAATTAATTAATGAATTGCTATATGATGAAATTGTATCCAAAAGAATTGCTCAACTAAACAGTATTCGAGAAGGGTTACAGTTTATTGGCTTTCTACCTGTCCTACAAAAGCATGCTGAACTTACCAAAAATATCTTTTCAACATCTAGATTGGAGTCTCCTTACAACTGTTTGATGGAAGCTTGCCAGCTAGCTTTATCAACTATTCATGATGAACAGGAACAGCAGCAATCCTTACAGTGGCTAATAAGTTACATCAAAAGTGCATCTAGATCTAAGTTAGATCTGTTATTACAATTTGTAACATCTTTAAAATCTCTTCCACCATGGGGCTTAAACATGGGTTTGTCATAAAATTTTTAGCAGATAATGAGAATAAGTTGATGCCAGAAGCAAGTGTATGTTTCCATATTTTATCTTTACCTGTTGTTCATACAAACAAAGAAAAGTTTTACCATTACATGGATGTGGCGTTAAATTGTGAAAGTTGCGGTTTTGCTGTTGAAGAAGATGAGTGAACTTTTTTTTATAGTTGCTGATATTCAGTTCATATTTTTTTCCCTTCCCTTCTCTTTTGAGTATTTATTTTGAGATATTTACATTGAAACATTTATGTTAAGGCCATTGTCTACTAGGGTAATTTACTTCCTTTCAGCTTAATTGCAGTGTGAAAGTGCGTGTTTAAAGTCAGACTTATTTCATCCATGATCATTATGTTTTTAAGTTATGTTTTATAGCATAGTTCTGTTTTATTAGTCTTGAAGGTCATCTGTGAATAGTACAAGTATGTAATGATTATAGTATGTGATAATATACTAGATCATGACTATTATATACGATTTTTGTTAAGCTTGATGTTTGACTTTTGTTCTTCATATCAGCTACCACTATAGGAGATGGACTTATAAAATTGCTAAAAAACTTAAATAAATCTCTTTCACAGTGATGATCATCTGTCACATTCTTCTGTTTTGATATCAAACAAGACATCAGTTGACGGTAGAAACATTCTGTACATATGGGTTTGTGCCTATTGACTACATTCCGCTAACATATTTTTACTGCATATATTTCCTTTATTCAGTGTCAGCATCAACCTACTGCATCCAGACCTGGACCTTAGGCCCAGTAAATACTAGACCCAGCATATGCTGAATTGAATCTAACAGGGGCCAATGTTTAATGGTTCAAAGTCCAGGCCCAGGTCCAGTAATTAAACGATGCCTCATATATACAGCTATCTTTTTTATGTTGTATAATACAGATGTATAGTTTTGTTATATTGAAGTTTATTGTAATCTGGTGTTAATGAAAAAAAAACTGTTTTGCATATATTAATTTTTTAAATGACTTTAACTGACAATTGATAAAAAGAATCACCATTCTAACCCTATTACCTTTATTGGAAGGTAGGCCATCATCACTTTTGTTGTGAGTGACAAATACTTATTCTTTTTCAACTCATAATCAAGGATGA
The DNA here is from genome assembly GCA_027922465.2 of Turritopsis dohrnii. Classification (NCBI taxonomy): domain Eukaryota; kingdom Metazoa; phylum Cnidaria; class Hydrozoa; order Anthoathecata; family Oceaniidae; genus Turritopsis; species Turritopsis dohrnii. The sequence continues at coordinate 164,509 of BQMF02000361.1, read as the reverse complement.
CTTCTAGGTTGCATGTTATACTTTTGTTGAATTGTCACTCATTATTATTTATTTGACATTATTGTTCGTGTTATTCTGAATATGCCATTATAACAAACCTTCTTTCTTTAGGTTAGATACAAAATGTCTGTTAACACTTCCACGTATGATACTTTCATCAATTTCCTGGATACAAACCTGAAGTCCCTAATAAACAAATTGATTGAATCTGAAGGAGAAGAAAACACAGTTGACTACGTTTCTTACCGTATTGAACAATTAATAAGTTACGCATGTATTGGATCCAATATTTACGATATTCCAGATGTATCAGAAAACCTTATTCTTGCGTTTAATGCTATTCGTCAGTTATATAATAGTCAAGTCCGCAATAAAGCTGGTGTGTTATATTCTGGTGAAGTGGGGCGACCAAAATTTCTTATATCTCAAGAAACTCTTGGCCTTTATGTTGAGTATGGTTTTAGTTACCAAAAAATAGGCAAATTGTTGAATGTAAGTAAAGAGACTGTGTACAGAAGAATGAAAGAATTTGGTATGGAAGCTCTGTCACATAGTGATATATCAGATGAAGAGTTGATAGCTTTAATGAAAGAAATCATATTGGACTTTCCAAATTGTGGCATACGTCGCATGAAAGGTTATTTGCTTGCAAGGAATCATCGTGTTCAATGGGAAAGAATTCGGTCACTGTTGTGGAAAATTGATGCTGAAGGTATGCTTAGAAGGTCTTTGCAGTTAAACCTTATTCAAAGACGGAAATATTCAGTTCCAGGACCACTAGCGTTGTGGCACATTGATGGATACCACAAGCTTATTCGATGGGGTTTTGTCATTCATGGTGGCATTGATGGCTTCTCTCGAAGGATAATGTTTCTTCATTGTTCTACGAATAATAAGTCTGCTACTGTTCAAGACCTGTTTATACAGGCTGTGGAATGTTACGGGTTACCTTCAAGAGTTCGTGCAGATCAAGGAGTGGAAAACGTTGGTGTGGCAAGGTACATGTTTAATCACCCATTGCGAGGGCCTGGTCGTGGCAGCTTCATTGCTGGTAAAAGTTGCCATAACCAGAGAATAGAGCGACTCTGGAGAGACTTGTTCGTGGGGTGTGCAAGCATTTATCATTGTGTATTTGTGTACTTACAGGAGAATGGATTTTTAGATATATCCAACACAATTCATTTCATTGTACTGCAATACATTTATGTGTCACGCATTAATGAACACCTTCAATTGTTTTGGGAAGGTTGGGATAATCACCCTTTATCAACCGAAAAAAATAGAACTCCTATTCAAATGTGGTTTGAAGGTCAGCTTACATATCATCCCATACAAGCCACTCATGAGTCTGAAGGACAGTACGATGGCTATGGTGTTGATTGGGAAGGTCCGCAAGCTGTTAGTTGCAATGTTGAAATTAACCTGCCACTATTGACATCAAAAGATGCAGATGATGTAATACAGTTTCTCTATGATAACATCAATCCATTAGAAGTATCTTCCAATTTCGGAATAGAACTTTATGTTGATACTTTAACAAAAGTCTTAAATCATGTAAACAGGTTTTGAATACAAGCTGATGCATATATACTCTTGGGCAGCTAATTGTAGGGGAGGGGGGTGGAGGTGTAATGGCAGGGGAGGGCCGATATTTCAAGAATGTTTCAAAAATAGGAGGGGTGTTAATAAATGGAAATGGGTGGTGAAATTTTCGGAAAATTGCTAATAAACCCCCCCCCCCCCCCCCCCCCCCCCCTACAATTAGCTTCCCAAGAGTACAGCATTTTGTCCTCTTTATGCAGTAATTTTCATATGTTGTAGTTCACTTGACTGTTCGAACTGAATTATTTGAAGGTGTATGATGTCAATCTCATGAACAATAACGTACTTGACCTATTTCACGCTACTCTCTACCTTCAATAGTGCCCTCTCCTAATTACCACACATCCAAAAAATTCACAATAAATGGCTCTTGTGTATGTAACAATGAAGAGGGCGTTAAATTTGAATTTGTTTATGTTTTAAACCTTGATATATTTGCTATCAGTAGCATTTTCACTTGTTTTAATGAAGTTGTTTCTATTTTTTCAGCTGTATCATTTTTTCTGAGATTCTAGTGAATTTTTCAGCCTTGATACTCTAGAACTTCTCTTTTCAAATTTAATCAGAAGGCTAGAAGGGCTGGGAATGTGGCTGTATGCATTTTTTAAAACTGCATGCTTAAATTTATATACATGTTGTTTTTATGCTGCTCAGAAAAACCATAATTTATAAACTGCATGTAAAAGACGCTTTGAGGGTTTCAAGAACTTGTGTTTGATTTCCTTGCCATGCTTATATTTCCTCAAAAGTTATTTTTATATAAACTTTAGTCTTTTGGGAGAAGTGGAGGCCCACATCAGTGAGTTACACTGAAATTTCCCTCTGGCCTCGGTAAAATAATAATAAATAAAATAAAATAAAATAAAAAAAAAGTTCTCCGTGAAATTTTCTTATTATAGAGTGACAAAATTTGCAAGGCTTCTTTCTTGTAAAGGTTCTGCTAAGGAGATTATTTTGTATTATATGAAAGAAATCACTGTCTCGGTTACATTACAGTTGTTACTGTGTTTCCCAATATACCAGTTATAAAAATGAAATATCTGATATCCATCACCCAACAAACATTGTGTTCGCCTCTTCGACATTGCGATCGCCTCATCGACATTATGACACCACGACACTACGATCGCCTCCTCGACATCTCGGTCGTCTCCTCGACATTCCGATCGTCTCCTCGACATTCGGTCGCCTCCTCAACGTTATGACACCACGACACTACGATCGCCTCCTCGACATTACGATCGCCTCTTCCCTCTGCGTCTCGACATTACGATCGCCTCTTCCCTCTGCGCCTCAACATCACGACCGCTGCCTCGCCATGTCGATTTTGACTACGATCTAACTTTATATATATCACTTCATATCAATTCGAATATCAACAGTTAAGTTATCAAAATATTTTATCACCCTCCACCCTACCACTTCTTGAAACCAACTTTAATACACAAGAATACCCATGGCAGTGAAAACGAAACATTTAAAAACACTTGCTTTTGATTTTACGAAGGAGGCTGAAAATGAGTTGATATCAACTTCATAGGCACCTGTTATGTTTTCACTGAAAATAGGAGCTTTATGCGTGTAAATATTCCATGACGGAGAGTTGTTAAATAAAAAAATATCTTCCAGTCACAATTATATAAAAATGGCAGGTTGAAAATTCAAAAATTAAAGAAATAATTACTCTCACTGTTGATCTAATCTGTTTATTTATCCAAATCCTGACAAGATAATAGCAAACTTACAGAAATATCCATCAAAATTTTCGTAAAATAAATACAACTATTTCCTCTTAACAGCTAATTCAGCAAAACAGAAACGAAAACGAAAGTATTGTCCACACTGTTCAGGATATGTCAGTTCATCTACCTTTTATGAGCACAAGGAAAAATATTTTTATGATGGCCATTACAAGACAATTGATGAACACACTGGTAAACTTTTGGATCCATATAATAATTTACAAGGTATAAGGAATCCAATAGTATAAGTGATGTTGACTTTAAATGACAAGCTTTAAAATCTTTAGAATACATTTTAGGGCCCTCACATTCTAAAAAATACACACTTTCTTTGGAAACAACAGACAGTAGTGATGATGAAAACCATATTCCAGGTAAGTTCACTTCTCAATATTACAGGATATGTTCAAAAACATGATTGCAGACATGGCTTAAAACACAAAAATAACATTTCATTCACAGTTCTGCTTGAAAACATCATTTTAGTCAATTTAGAACCTGAAACCCTGAGATTGGTAAAAGCTAATCTCTCAGCTAATGATGTGCAATAGAAAGACATAAAAATAGTGAACCTGATTAAAAAACAATAATTAAAACACAAAAAAACAAAACAAACTAAGCTGCTTCATATTTTCAAACATCCTACACAAGCTATATATTTAGACAAGTAAACTCAAATTCCTTTGGCATTTAGTTTCAGATAATGTCAGTGAGGTTGATGAAGATGACTATGATTCTTGCGATGATATAGATTCAGGACCATGTAGCGAAAGACATTTTTTGTAAAGAACTGTGCAATAATTTAATTCTTTTTTTAATAATGATTTTTTTTCAAATTTAGGTGGAGTAACAAGTGATCACCCTCGTCCATCATTCAGAAAAAAATGTGGACAAAATCTGCTAAAAGTAAACCCTAAAAATAATAATTTAACACCGTTTAAAACTTATCCTTATCGAAGTATAATAAATTCACTACAAACATTACTGGTTAGAGATGGGTTTAGGAACTTATTACATCAAAATAAAGAAGTACATCAAGATATATTGTTTGATATATACGGTAATATCTGGAAGAGCTTCCAAGACTCTGATGGACATCTTTACTTTTCCAATAAACGCAACTTAGGAGTAATGGTGAATATTGATTGGTTTAATCCTTATGAAAATTCAGAGCATTCATTAGGGGTTATATATCTTACCATACTCAACTTACTTCAACCATGTTTTTTTTTTGTTAAAAGGGTGTAAATGGGAGCACAACGACATACGTGTGTGAACAAGCCATGTTTTTTTCTTGTTTAAACACGTGCAACCCTGAATGCTAAAGTCGCTAAAAAGTGGCTCAAATAAAAACGCCCATAGCTTTCTTTAGGAAATAATTGAGATCTCAACAAAATAACTTGTGACTGAAAGCTCAAATGATATAGCTAGGCAATAAAAGTAATTTTAAAGGATTTCCAATGTTGTATTTTTATATTAAATGAATTCATTGACAAATGCGAAACAAGAATAAACATTTTCGGACACTTTAAAATGCGTAAAACATTTACTACCTTTTTCCATATTCTTTCGTAATACTTTTCTCATGTACTTCATTTGACATCGAAACGATAGTCTTATTGTTTGAGAATACACTAATATTTCAAGCCAAGTATAGATTTACCAATTCGGCTCCAATGTACTACGTTTTCTGATGTTTTAATTAATCAATTTATTTATATTTTATCTGAGTTCACGTAATGCAAACACATTAATATCATACGCATTTCTAGGTGAAGAACCAAATGTATCTATTTGGATATACTAGAAATTGTATATGTGTCCCGTTTATATTACCCCGATGGCTAGTCCGTTTTTGTATTTTATCTTGGTATGTTAGACCAAGAAGAGATTTAGTTATCAACAAATATACGTGGTGTCGGAAGTGAGCCTTCGTATCCTGAATATTTTGAATCATAAACTGGTGAGATTGCCCGCAAACAAGCATTCTCTTAACGACTCTTCAACAAGAATTACCGTAAGTAGAATCGTGAATTCAGAAAACAGACATTCAACGCTTATTTCATATTACCCTCTCTTCACAAACATTGAACGTTATTTCTCTTCTCAACGAAGATATTTCTCAATCTTAAACACACTTTGAACATTGTTACAACCAGTGTGACACAATAACACTGCAAAAGCTTCGTGAATCACACATATTCACGTCAGCATATTTCGTTCTCTCTCGGCTCGTCGTTCTGCCAAGAGATTTAACTTAAACAAGTTCGAAGCGTCTCCATCCGTGGTCGCACCGCCATCATGATTTGACCATGTCTCATGACGACAGTTTACCGCCCTGCTCATCACCTGACGCCTCTCCATCGCCCGCCGAGCTAATGCTCCAGATGCAACTTCAACAACTTGAAATGCAAAAACAAATGAACAACTTTTTCGCTCAACTCCCAGCACTGTTACCTGCCGCCCGCTCATCGAGCGGGAGTAAATCGCGCGCAAAACTTGCAAGACCCGTCATCGACGCAGATTCCACCGATAACCGTTGGATTATCTTTAAAGACGAGTGACAACGCTACAAGGAAACGGCCGGTTTATCGAACTTGCAGGAAATTAGAAATGAACTTAGAGCTGCATGCTCTTTAATTTTGTTGGCCCGGACGCCTTACAAACGGCCCCGGAGGACGATCTGCTCGGATTCATCAAGTCGGTGGCCGTGAAGACAGTTCACCCCGAGGTATACCGGCAACATTTTTTCAACCTAAAATAAAGTGACGGTCAAACAGTCACATCGTTCATCTCTCGAATAAAAGCCCAAGCCATGCTCTGTAGGTTCAATTGCTCCGGAACCTGTGGAGACCACAGATGCTCCCCATCGTACGCTGACGAAATGATTCGGTCCCAACTAATTGCCGGACTCCGTAAGCAACAACAAAACTTGTGCCGGCTGTGGAAAGCCCTTTCACGCAAAGGGTCGCTCAACATGCCCTGCCTACGGGAAGACCTGTAGAAACTGTAACAAAATGAACCACTTTGCCAGTGTCTGCCGTAGCCCTAAGGCAGCAACAGTTGAACTATCGGCCGATGAGCCCGTCGATCTTTTATTGTCAGCAGTGGACGTTGCATCCCCATTATGACTAGAAGGACTACCACGCGGTGATCTAGTCGACAATATTTTCGTTCCAGCCAAGCCAATGTTAGATATTGAAATAAAGATCAATAAACAAGCGTATATGAATCTTCGGCCCAACAAACATTGGCCTGAAATCCCACGAAGCATTCAAGAGAAAGCCGTAGCCGATACAGGTGTGCAAATATGTACCGCAGGACCACATCTCCTTAAAAACATTAATGAGGCTAAGAGATGGCTTTTACCTACTAAGAACCGTCTCAGAGGGGTGGGTAACAATAAACTTTCTATTATCGTAACCCTCGTCGATATCTCAACTCCCAACGGACGAACAACTGAACTGTTATACATATGTGAAGGGGTAACCAACACATACCTCTTACAAACAGCACTTAAACGCTTGGACATTTTAAGCAACTCATTCCCCGAAGACCCATCCGTCAACGCCACCACCGCAACAGACACACAAGATACCTCCCTCGCGCCGTGTGGTTGTAAAGTACGATCACCATGTCCATCGTTACCTGATAAGCTACCCTTTCCACCAACTAGTGACCACCGATTAGACATTGAAAAATGGATAAAAAACTATTATGCCAGTAGTGCCTTGAATGTATGCAAGCACCAGAAACTTCAGGTGATGACCGGCGAACCGCTTCAAATTTCATTCTTACCAGACCATCCACCTAAAGCCGTACGCACCCCAATTCCGATCCCACATCAATGGAAATACACCGTAAAGTCTCAACTTGACGCTGACGTAGCGCTTGGTATCATCGAACTAGTTCCCCCAGGACATCCAACCACGTGGTGTTCCCGTATGGTCGTTGTTCCAAAGAAGGACAGCACAATCAGGCGAACCGTTGACCTTCAAGAACTGAATAGGGCCACTCGCCGGGAAACTCACCACACACAGACCCCATTCAACATCGTTAGAGCGATCCCTCCCAAAATGAAGAAAACTGTCCTGGACGCGTGGAATGGGTACCACAGTGTCGCCTTATCAGAGGAAACCCGTGATGCGACAACCTTCATCACCGAATGGGGACGCTACAGATACCTTCACGCTCCTCAGGGTTTCCACGCGTCCGGTGACGGATACACCAAGCGTTTTGATGACATTACAAGGGACTTGCCTAGAGTGTCTCGATGCATTGATGATTCTATCCTTTGGGACAAGGACATTACTAAGTCGTTTTGGCATTGTGTTAAATACATTCATCTTTGTGCAACAAACGGTATCATCTTTAACCCGGACAAGTTTCACTTCGCCATGGATACTTTGGAGTTTGCAGGCTTTGATATAACTGACGATGGATACCACCCACCTGCTCGTATATTACAAGCCATCCAAGACTTTCCCACACCTACGTGCATTAAGAACGTACGATCTTGGTTCGGCTTGATCAATCAGACAACATCAATCAGACAACCCCAGCCGACACAAAGACGTCTAAAAGACGTCTAAAAGACGTCGCATTTGCCGTCTGAAAGAAGTCTAAAAAACGTCTATTTTGTCTGCTTTTAAGACGTCTAATCTAAGATGTCTATTAGACGTCTTGTCAATTTATCTAAAAGACGTCTTAAGAATGCGTCTTAAAGACGTCTTAGGAAGAATGTCTTAAAAGCGGACAAAATAGACCTTTTCTAGACGTCTTTTAGACGTCTTGTTAAGATATTTAAAAGACGTTTTGAGAATACGTCTTAACGACGTCTTAGGAAAGACGTTTTGAAAGCGGACGAAATAGAATTTTTCTAGACGTCCTTTATACCTTTAAAGGGAAAATAAAACATCTAAGTTGAATTAAAATGTTTATATTCTTTCGAATGAATCAGTCTTTTTCATACGTAATACAAAAAAACAACAAAATAAAATATATGCAGAAAAAAGACTTTAAGTATAGTTAAGTTTCTTGCTAAAATACATAACGTTTGAAAAACCCTGCCTTGTGTTGGATATAACTCATCATAACTTGGAGGAGGCTCCCGTTCATGGTATGCTAGCAAAGCATCTTCATTTTCGTACACTTGCATTTAGAATCGTATCTCTTATTCTTTCTTCCATATCTCATCACCCTGGAATGAAATAAAGAAATACAAAAATAATGTCGGCCCTGGAATGAAATAAAGAAATACAAAAATAATGTCGGGAAGGCTTCTGTATAAAATAACATTTACTAAACCAATACATTTACACGTTTTGCATGAGACTTTTTTTCTCTAACATTCAAAACAAAAGCATCGAAAGAGAATAAAAAATACTTACAAAAATCCAAATCAAAAGTTTGAATCCAAATGATCAAGTATGTGAATCTGTAAACATAAAGAATATACCCATTATTTAACATTAAAACTAGAGCAAATCAACAAAATCGCTGAACATACATGTTATTACCTTAGCAAAACAACCAAAGATTTTACGAAATTTCATTAATATTGGGAAGATTTACTTACATATTTTTGTAAACAGCATGACCAAGAACTTTTCGAAGGAACATTTTTGAAACTGCTTGAGAATTAATTTGGTTCAGATACGATAATCAGGGGGTGGTAAATAGGTAGCAGTGTATCATAAATATCGAAAATCAACCAGCTTTTAAAAAACTAACCATCAAATATGATCATATAAAACCTTTTATAATAACATTAATTCATTTGTCCTCGTAGCTTGACTGAACATAACAACATAAATAGATTATTAAACTAAATGTTTCACCCCGTCATGAAATCGAATATCAAACATTCGAAAATCGAATAAAGCGGAAAGAATAAAAAAAGACATATTAAAGACGTCTTTAATATGTCTTGAGAAAGATGTCTTTTTAAAGGCGTTTAAAAGACGTCTTGGAAGTGCCAATAAAATACGTACTTTTAAAGACGATTTTTAGACGTCTTTTAGACGACTTGGATTTTTCAAGATATCTTAAAGACGTCTAAAAGACGTTTTAGCTAGACGTCTTTCTAAAGACGTAACTTAGACTTGATTTAGAGGTCTAAAAGACGTCCTGTGCCGGCTGGGACGCCTTCGCACAAGGGCCCGTCATGGCGCCCTTTTGAGAACTGTTAGAGAAGGGAAAGAAATTTTACTGGGAAACCGTGTTTAAACAATCAAAAGTAGAAATTGTTAACGCTATCAAAGACGGGGTCAAATCGTTTCAGCTAAACCGACCAACGTGGTTGTCGACTGACTGGGCAAAGACCGGTAGAGGTTTTACACTATTTCAAAAACACTGCCAATGCCAAAACAAAGAGGATGTTTTCTGCGGTCCTGACCATTGGAAGACAATATATGCTGGATCTCGATTCACGAAAGACTCGGAGAGCCGGTATGCACCAATTGAAGGCGACTCCATAGCTGTAGAATGTTTGTCCTTGGATGTCCTTCCTTAATCGTTACCGTTGACCATAAGCCGCTCGCTCCCATCTTCAACAGCCGTGCTTTGAAAAAGATAGAAAACCCAAGGGTCTTTAAATTCCGTGAACAAACCCTCGCATACAAATTCAAAGTTATCCCTATTCCCGGAGAAAAGAATGCAGCATGAAACCCATCGCAGCAATTGACGTCGACAATTGCGTTGCCTACATCGAAGAAGATATTGCCCTAGAGCCATCGGGTGATACAATCCGCCTCGATACCATCCGCAAGCACGCACAAATTGACCAGAACTACCGTCACTTATGTCAGCTTATCGAAAAGGGATTCCCTACGAACAAGGAATCCATCCCACCAAACCTGCTCGAATTCTGGTCCCTACGTGAACGCTTGTACACCAGCAACAACCTAATCTTCACCAAGGGAGTACCTCTCATCCCTAAATCCCATCGACGGCGCCTGCTATATGAACTCCATATCGGTCACCAAGGAGTTTCGTCCATGAAAAGCAGTGCAAGACAACGATTTTTTTGGCCAGGTATGAACTCTGACATTCACAACAAACGTTTCAACTGTCAGAGATGTAATGAGATCGCTCCATCGCAACCAAAAAAGCCTCCTTAGAAGACACCTCAACCGTCATACCCATTTCAGTTAGCTGTTACTGACATCTTCCACATGGTTGGCCAGAGGTACTTAATCTACGCAGACCGTTTCTCTGGCTGGACCGAAGTCGCCTGTTTGCGGACCTCCTCGAATGCATCGACTCTAAAGAAAATCCTTCGCCGATACTTCAACACATTCGGCATCCCAGAAGAAATTTCATCCGACGGAGGCCCACCATATGAATCGATCGAGTTCAATATGTTCCTCAAGAATTGGGGAATACACCATAGACTTTTATCAGCATACATGCCAGAGAGCAACGGAAGGGCCGAAATCGCCGTTAAAACCATGAAACGCATCCTCACAACAAATGTCAGTCCAACTGGGTCCCTGGACACCGCAACTGTCGCTAAGGCCCTCCTACTCATTAGAAACACGCCCGCACCAGATATGGGTGTATCTCCATCCGAGTTACTATTTGGACGAAACATCCCAGACCACCTGCCACATCCAATGTCATTTCGAAGGGAATGGTCCGAACTGGCCGACACCCGCGAAAAAACACACGCTCGCAGATTCGAGCTGTCGGTAAAGGAGAACAGACAAACTCTCCAACCACTGCAAGTCGGCGACTCTGTTGCCATTCAGAATCAACACGGCAATCACCCAACCAGATGGGACAAGACTGGTTCCATTATAGAGACTCTACCCCACAGACAGTATAGGGTTAGAATCGATGGAAGTCGAAGAGTTACCCTTCGAAATCGTCGTTTCATGAGCAAGATGTCACACGAATGTGCTAAGAATGATACACCGACAGTTCCAGACTTAGTACTGGAAATGAGAAAGTTCAATGTAACAGAGAACGAGAACTTAGAACAAATCGAAAATCAGCCGCAAGTACAACAAGACGAAATGAACACAAACACTGACAACAATGAACAACAACTGACTGAACCAACTCCTTTACCTGCTCAGCTACCCAGACGGTCAACTCGTGAGAGAAAATTACCGTCGAAATACAGGGATTTTATTTTAACTTAGAAAGGGACGTGTATATGTGTCCCGTTTATATTACCCCGATGGCTAGTCCGTTTTTGTATTTTATCTTGGTATGTTAGACCAGGAAGAGATTTAGTTATCAACAAATATACAGAAATAAATCCTTACTTACTTAAAATTTTCCTAGCTCGTCGGCCCTAACCATGGTAGGGCCTCCTTAGATACTAAAAATATGGGCCCCCCTAATATTTATTTCGTGTCTACGGCACTGCAATGTACGATTTTTATGGGAAAACACAATTGTTGTAGGGATAATTCCTGGCCCAAAGGAGCCACAATATCATGTCAACACATATATCCAACCATTGGTTGAAGAACTTCTGCTACTATGGAATGGAGTATTGTTTAAGGAGCCTGAACTAATTGGCACTTTATAAAGTTGCATTGATTGGTATCAGCAGTGATATTCCAGCAACTCGTAAACTTGGTGGTTTCATCAACTTCAACGCTAAAAAAGGTAATGTATGAAGTATTTAAAGGTATTGATTAATGCAACAAACCAAAGGTAAATTTAAGCTCTTGGTTTACTTTAAGGATGCAGCAAATGTTTCAAAGAGTTTCCGAGAGTTGATCAAGTGGTTCCTGATTACTCGGGTTTTGAGTGTGACCAATGGGAAAAAAGAACTGGAGAGGAGCACAAAAAACATGCTGAAGATACCTTAACTGCTGTGACTGCAACTAATCGTCATCAACTGGAATCTAATTTTGGAGTTCGCTACAGTGAACTATTTGTGACAGTTTATGGGAAAAGGATAACAACTCTAAAAATCGATCCTGAAAAGATCGATCTTTGGGTACAAAGATCGATTCAATATGATCGGAAAATCGATTTCGATTTCGATCCAATATGATCGGAAAATCGATTCTATGTGATCGGAAAATCGATTCTATGTGATCGGAAAATCGATTCTATGTGATCGGAAAATCGATTCTATTTGATCGGAAAATCGATTCTACTTGATCGGAAAATCGATTTTTATTTGATCGGAAAATCGATTTCTTAATAACATTAATCTTCGTAGATTCTATTTTATAATAATAGAATAACTACACCTCACATTATTGCATTTTTGTGTGATCGCTAATCATTTTAAGTAATGTGGGTATAGAAAAAATGAAATGAAATGTCCATTCGCTTTAAGACGATGTTATTTACAAAAAAATCACTGTTGCAGCATAGTCTTCATTCCTGATTTACATAAAGCCACATGTTCACCAACGTTTTGATCTGGTTGGCGCAGTAAAAAAAATTCGCCGCTGTAAAACCAATAAGAATCCTTATAGGCTTGAATTATGTAAATTTCTTACGAATTCTGTGATTTATCATTGATAAATCACAGAACATGGAAGTCTTTCGCCACGAGGTGATAAGAAGAAGATGGTTGCTCTCCGTTGACTCGAGTCAACCAAGTGTGTTATAAACGTAGCTTAATTGATAACCAGAATTTATAACAAAAGAAATATACTTGCATGAGCTGCAAAATATATTTTAAAGACAAATGTGCGCCAAGAGAGAAAAAAAAATATAAAATAAAAAAAAGGAAATATAAATAAAAACTAAAAATCGTTGCTATCGCCGTAATAAGATTGTTTGTTTACATAGTAGATTCCATGTTTCATATACGTGACCGTCCAAGGGATTTTGATAACAAACGATATAAATAAAATAAAGTGACGGTATTTTGTTAGAATATGAAAAGTAGGATTTACCTACTTACTACGTTTCGTTTCGTTCAACGTCTATGTATGTTTATATTTTTCATATTCCCATGCGCCAGTTTTCGAGGTTGGAACATAACTGGGAGTATTATATCTAATTGCTATTTTGCCAAATAAAAATAAAAAGTTTTTTTATTGATAAAGATGTCTACACTCTCAAAAGATGTTGTTGTTATCGCAACTTCAGCATTATTTTGAAAACTCAATGTGACGGATGTATAATTACAGGTAGCACGCGTTCGTGTTAAATAATGAACTGATTACCTGGTTCTTATTCACTAAGACATAAAATAAACAACAGTTTGTTCTCAAGTTGCTACAAATAGAAACCGTCTGCTATAATTCTTTTTTTTGTTTAAGTTGTTCCACCGCTGGTCACATAATAGAACATGGTTCACATTCAGTTTAAGAAAAAAGAAGAAAAAGTTTGTTTTAAAGTTACTACCAATAGAAACCGTCCCTTACAATTCTTTTTTGAGTTGTTCGATCGATATTTTGATTTATTCCTTGGGGGAAAATGTTTATCAGAATTTTAATCAACACTTGAGTGAGTGATATAGAATCAAAAAAGCGATTCTTTAGGATCGGAAAATCGATTCTTTAGGATCGGAAAATCGATCTATTAGGATCGGAAAAGCGATACTTTAGGATCGGAAAATCGATTCTTTAGGATCGGAAAATCGATCTATTAGGATCGGAAAATCGATTTATTAGGATCGAAAAAGTGATCCAAAACTACAAAAAATCGATCTTTTAAAATCGATTTTTCGATCCAAATGATCGCTTAATCGGAAAAGCGATCCTGGATCGATTTTTAGGTTGTTATCCTTTTCCCATAAACCGTCACATTTAGTTTACCATATTTTGATCCTGTACGACATCACACCATTGACCCAATGCACAATTTATTTCTTGGGACTGCTAAACATGTTTTCAAGAATTGGATTGAAACTGGCATCCTTACTGATAAGCATCTACAAGAAATTGACAGGAAAATGAAGGAGGTTAAAGTTACTTCAGATGTCGGAAGAATACCAGGTAAGGAAAGTTACATATCTATGATTCACAACTTTAAGTTCCACATTCTTTTATAAACAACATGTAGTATATATAAACATAATAAATATATAACAAATAATGTACAAGATGCCCTAAAAGGAAAAAGAATAAACTCAGAATCAGCCGAAGTATGAAACAAAATAGACCATATGACCCTGTTCACATTTGGAAAATGTTGTATGATTTACACAATAAAAATCACATTTACAAACAATGTCAAAAAATAATTGACTTATGATGTATTTACTGCCAATAAACTGGATGAGATCTGAACGACATAAAATATTCTCATAAACTCGAAACATTCTGAATTAAAACTTTAAAAACATTAAAACATTGGCCCTATTTCCTTTTTGAATCCCCTATTTTGTTCAGTGAAAACCATTCTACACAACACAAAGTTCATGCACATAGAGAAAAAAGATCAAATTGAAGGAGTAAAAGTAATAAAAGACACATTAAAAAGATATGGATATGGTTAAATTTTGAGCTTTCAAGAGAAAAGTTTTGCGATTTTCCTCCACAAATGCATCTACCATATTTTTTACTAGTTGGCTCTTCATCATGGAGATTAGAAATAATCCTAACCCTATGGTAGAACGGTTTTCAGTGAAAAAAATAGAGGGGTGTGAAAAGGAAGCATCACTGAAACATTAACTACAAAATTAAAACAAAACGAATCAGTTTTGTATTTAAATATACTTAAAGAATCTCAAGGCATGTTTTCAAACTTTGTCCTGCAATTATTATGCAATAAGTAATACTTTTATTTGTAGGTCACATCTCTGAATGTTATAAAAGAATGAAAGCCGATGAGTGGAAAAACTGGATATTGATCTATTCAATGTACTGTTTATACGATATATTGCCAAGCAGACATTATAACATCTGGTCACTGTTTGTATCAGCATGTAATTTGTTGCTGAAGAAGACGATTTCAGTGCAGGAGGTGGAACAAGCACATGCTTTGTTAAAAATGTTCTGCAACCTTTACCAAAATCAAATGGGAAAACGTTTTTGCACTCCAAACATGCATTTACACCTTCATTTGCGAGAGTGCTTGCTTGATTATGGCCCAGTCCATGCTTTCTGGTGCTTTAGCTGGGAACATTTTAATGGCATCCTTGGTTCACACCATACTAACAACCACAATGTTGGGTTGCAGTTCATGAGAAAAGTTGTCATAACTTTTCATGTGCAACAGTATTGAAAAAACAAAAACCTGTTATCATTCATTAAAGTCAACACACCACAGACACTTGATTTAACTGAAACTTCGTCAATTTCAAGATGGTTACGTTATCTGTCCGAGATAACAGGAGATGTTTTGAAAGTATTTGGAGACGAGTCCAATACTACCACAGTTGACGGCTTAGTAAACATTTCTGAATGTGATTATGAATATTTGTCCATTTTATTTCAAAAGCTTTTTGAAAAAAGTAACTTCGTTCGTGTATCAAAGGTTGTACGAAACATCAAGAAAATGTGTTTGGTTGGTCAATTGCTGTGTCCTCTGGAGATGAATAACGGTTATCAACGTAGGTGTTGTGTTATGGGTAGATGGCTTGGACCAAATGTGGATCTCCATTCTCATGAGTATCGACCTGGAATAGTAAAAAATGTCTATGAAGTGAAGATCATGCTTCAGACAGAGATAATAACTATGTATGCGGCCAGAATGAATTGGTTGAAACGCCACATCAAGCAATTTTTTTTTGGACAAAGTAATGCTATACAAATCTGGAATACTGAATATGAAAATCACACAGCAGAAACTTTCATTCCTGTCCAACTCACTGCCAATCATTTCGCCTATGTGCAGAAATTTATCAGATTCAATAAACTGGAAGCTGATAATGTAAATTTATCATACCTATTCCATCTAAATCGTTGTAAATTAACTCCAGCCATTGACAGAAATGTCACAAAATGTTGTAAGATGCTCAACCACAACTTTTTGTATATATATGATTATGACGAATATTTATACAGGATAAAAGCGTTTCAATAAATGTACAATTAAAAATAATATATACAGATACTGTTATCAACACGCGTCCTGTTAGATAAAAAAGATAAAACAAAGTCAAATTAAATGTACAGGGTGGACAAATAAAAAGGCGGGGCTGTGTAAGGACAATGCACAGTTGAAAGATGGTTAAATTCTGTTAAGTCTTAACTATTAAACTATTAATCATGTGAAAAATAGCAGACACAAGAGCACATGATATAGAAATAGGAATAAGATAGCAGACACAAGAGCACATGATATAGAAATAGGAATAAGATAGCAGACACAAGAGCACATGATATAGAAATAGGAATAAGATAGCAGACACAAGAGCACATGATATAGAAATAGGAATAAGAATAGCAATATCAAAAGTGCAAAGTGTAAAACGGAAGAATATTAAAAAGTGTCTAAAAGTTGTGGTTTTTCAAAATAATTTTAAAATTGTCATCTTTATATTGATTCCTAATATTAATCGGAAGTTCATTAAATATCTTTGCACCCATGTATCGAATTGACCGTCGACCATATTCCAGTTTCACCTTCGGGAGTCGCACGAACAAGCCCATGTTCCTGGTAGTGGCCCTCGTATTAGATATTTCAAAGTAGCCATCAAGAGGTGGTTTTATTTTGCCGAGAAGAACATCCTGAACAAAAAAACATAATCGACGTTTCCCACAATCTTTCATGTTAACGTTATGTTGACGACCACAGCCTACCAGGTCACACGCTCTGCGTTCAAAAGATGTAATTCGTTTCGATTGGGTTTCATTGAATGTAGGCTTCAGAAGACAACAGTAGGTGAACAATGGTAAAATCACCACATTGACAATGTTATGGGCAGCATCAGTTGTCATAAATCTTCTCATTTTACCCAGTAGCTTTAGACGATTTGACATTTTCTTATACGTTTTCTCAAAATGGGAGTTCAAGTTCAAGGTGGGGTCTATTTCGACACCTAGGTATTTGTAATGTTGAGTGACATTTATCTTTTGATCCATAATCTTCACTTCGATCTCTCTGCGTTGATTAGTTATTCTTTTGGATGTACCAAATAACAAAACTTCGGTTTTTCCTGGTTTTAAGTTCAGCAGCAGTTCGTTTTCTTTAAACCATTCATGTAGGTTTAAGAGATCTTCATTTAAAAATCTTTCAACATCATCAAGAACATTGCTTTCACAGGTGATAACAGTATCGTCAGCATATTTCACGATTTTCGAATGAAGCAGGTTTTCAGTTACGTCATTAAAGAAGATTATGAATAAAAGCGGTCCCAAAATGGAACCTTGCGGTACACCTGAGCATAGTGCTTTCTTTTCTGATAATGTACCATTCAGACAAACACGTATGTGACGATTGAACAGGTAGTCTCGAAACCAATCTAGCTCTTTATTACGTACACCATAACATTCCAGTTTTTCAATTAGCTTATTGTGTCCAATAGTATCAAATGCCTTACGAAGGTCGATAAAGCAAGCACCAACTAGCTTTCCAGAGTCAACGGAGTTTCGGATGTTGTCAAGTAATGTTAAAGTAGCATGTTCAGTGGATTTACCTTTTTGAAACCCAAATTGATACGGAGAAATTACTTTCCCCTCTTCTAGATAGTCATTGAGCTGAGAATAAACTTCACGCTCCATTATTTTAGATAATACTGCTAGGATGGAGACTGGTCGATAATTCTCAATATCGCTTTTGCATCCTGACTTATATACCGGGACAACCTTGGCAATTTTCCAATCTGTTGGAAATTTGGAAGTTTTGAGAGAGAGGTTGATGAGGTATGTTAGAGCATATGTGATTTCGTCTGCAGAGTCCTTTAGTAAATTTGGTGGCAGAAGGTCCAATCCACATGATTTGTTTTTCTTTAATTTCTTGAGGTGTTTTTTGATTTGCGTAGCAGATATGTATCGAAAATGGAAAGTTTTAAATGATCGATTAGCACATGGTTTACTTCTTCTCCAAATGATATTACTCAGAGGGAACAATGGTTTCTTGATGTGTGATATGATTGTAGAGTAAAAGTTGCAGAAACCATTTACGATTTTCGATTGATTTGATGTCAGATTTCCATCAATTTTATAAGATTTGCTGTTTGTTGATGTGCATTTGACAGGAAAAACTTTTTTCAAAATTTTCCAAAACTTCTTGGTAATGTTTTCATTCAACAAATCTTTGTAATAATCAGCTTTCGCTTTTCGCAAAGCTATGTTCACTTCGTTCCGTAGTCTTTTGTAGGCATTTACGTCACACGTTGAATTCGTTTGTCTCATCTTTCGAAGGGCAGCATCACGATTGATCATCTTTGTTTTTATTTCGTTTGACAGCCATGGGCAGGGTTTTCCACGCACTCTCTTTTGAGTAAGTGGCGCATGCTTTTGGAAAATATCGCGGAGAATTGATTTTAGATGTTGCCAAGCATCATTAACGTCGGTGTACTGATCAATTTCATTTATTTTCGATGCACGAATATCTCTTTTCATTTTTTCCGGGTCATATCGACGATAATCTCTGCATTGGATGTTTTTATGAGAGAAGTTCAAGTTATTAACTTTATAGACACAACCAATCATGTCATGATCTCCAATTGACATCGGTATGACATCACTCTTTGTGATTGATGCATCACTTTTTACGAAAATTAGATCAATTAATGATGATGTATTGTGATGTAAATCGTAGCGTGTTGCTTTGTTTATGATTTGAGACAGACCATTAAATATAAAAATGTCTTTAATTTCTTTATGGTCGTTTGGTTCGTAGTAATTAACATTTAAGTCTCCTAGTAGTAGAAGTTCTTTATTCTCTCTCGTTGCTAATGACAGCGTGTTTTGTAGAAGGTTTGTAAAGTTGTGTGAGAGGTGGCGAGATGAAACAGGGGGTCTGTAAACTGTTGATATCAATATATTTCTGGTATTTTTTAATCGTAATTCAATAAAAATACTCTCTAAGCCGTTTTCTTCCAGGTCCTCTCTGCGAATAAAGTCATGTTTATTTGCTATGTACATACCAACTCCGCCTCCTCTCGCATCGTTCCTGCTTTTGCCAACATAGGTGTACCCCGGAATTTCAAAAGCGTTGAAGTTATCAGTAACTTGCGTGTGAGTTTCACTCAAAGTTAAAATGTCGATGTTTTTCCTTTCTGTGAGAAATTCAGTGATTAATTCCAGATTTCCATGTAATCCTCTCACATTCTGGTGAAACAATTTAAAGCCTTTGCAAGCAAGTAATTTGTCTAACTCGGGTACTACTCTAGGACCAGGGTTCAACTCAATATCTCCAGCCAGTAATAAAAGCAAAACGCAAGAATTTTTCAAACGATACTTTCTTCCATTATTCCATAAAGAGCCACAGATAAAACTTTCACTTCCAGTAAATAAAACAGGAGCATTCAATGTAAGACTAATGCCATCTGATGTTAAAAAGCGAACTTTATTTTCTTGTGTAAGTGTCAATAATATCAGCAAAAAACAGAGCACGTCCGTTCTTAACGACGCCATTTTTAGCCATTTTTAGTCATTTTATGATTCTTTAGTTAAACAGTATCTTGTGTCGATGTTTTCTAGGAAACTTTCCATTGGCAGTTTTCCAGTCTTTCCTATATGAAGTAGTATTATATTATGGCATGTCTATCGTCCAGTCTGCAAAATCTATTAAGGTAAATTAGCTATTATAAAATATTGGTAAACTGTCCATCGAAGAAATTATAATGGGAAACATTATCATCTGTTTCTTAGGTCCCCCCAAAGGATTAGGCCCCCTGAACATAAAATGTGACAGCCCCCAGTAGTATAATAGAATTTTTCAGATGATAAACACAACATGTGTTTTTGAGATACTATTTTTTAAAACATGAAAAATTGTTTTGAATGAACCATAGAAGAAAGGTATAAACTACAGTAATCCTAACTATAAATAAACATGCTAAACGGTTATATATTTTATGTTACTATATAAAATTTCCAAAATAAAATGTTTTGAAATAACATGCAAAAAAGCTCATGCAACAAATATCAAATATCAAATGAGCTACTATGTTATTCGTGCAGCGAGGGTGTAGTGGTTAGTACCTTTGAGTGCGACCGCTGCGACCCGTGTTCGAGTCCAGTCATGTCGTATATCGATACACCACTCCAATGCGCTTTAAAAGCAGGATATCAGCCCATTAGGAGCCATCGACTGACTGCACACTGGCCTTCGGGCAAGTTAGAGCAATACTATATCTATCTCTGACAGTAAATCAACTAGCAGTTCCAAGTCAATCATAGCCAATCATTACGCATGGACACGGATGGTTACTTACTTACTTACTTACTTATATTTTAAGTGAATGATAAACATAACACTAGCTATAAAGAGTATAAGCTACATAAAAGTAAGCTAACTAAGTTCAATTTATAATAGATAACAACGATTTTAAAAATTCTATATTTATTCAGCAGAAGCTTTAAAGAGGCATTGTACGGCTGAAATCAACAAAAATAGGGCTGTCGAAAAAAAGGTCGTTGTAATCTTGATGTCCCATATCTAATCTTTATGAAACAATCGTATCTGTATTTGGGTTATCGTGGAAAGCCAAACAAGAAACGATATCGAACAAGATGAGCTAGTATAAATATAAAAATTGCTGTTTTTGTAATCAATTTTTTCACTTACGTTATCAAGTTACAAAAAAATAAAAGCACCAAAAGACTATGAATTTATATAAGGAATTAATTTCGTGGTTCTGATGCGAAAGCCATGTATCATTTTGAAGATATATGTGTATAACATTTACATACTTTTTTCTCTATCACTTGACAATTATGTTTCTCAAACGATATGGGTTTATACATGACATTTTAGTTTATTTTATACAACAGCTCCCTTCTTTTTCTTCCCACGTTTACATTCTTCTCCAAATTTTACTTCCCTTGTCTTGCAGGGGCAACCAGATCTTTTACCATATTTTCTGCTGCAAGTCGAGTTACATATACAATGCTGAAAATGCACGAGTGAGTAAATGTAATCAAATTTAAGTTTCGTTGAGAACAAACAACGAAGAAAAAGTTTTGTATTGATTGGAAAGGCAATGAAATCAAATCACATTAAATTAGCTTCCACAACATTCTCTTATAATGATAAAAGTAATCTTACTTGAGTTAAGACAGCTGACATGTTTCTTCACACACAACGATGACTTATGAAGAAGTTCTTCCAGAAGAACAGAGAAGATCTCTGTTCTTCTCCGACAGAGAAAGCTTGATTATTTGCCGCCATATTTGTTTATATTTTTCATGTTCGATCACGTGACGATAATATTTACAATTTTAGCCGTACAATGCCTCTTTAAGTTCAATTTAATACACAAACCGGTGCTACCTGTAATGTACGTTTCAAAATAATACATTACCAAATCGAATAACGATATTTTAAAGTGGCCTTTCAAATTTGTGCTGAAGGCACCGGAATAACAAATGAAATAAAAATGCTTTTCTGAAACTCTTTTGTTTCTGGAAAAATATGTCCGCTAGTCTGTTCAGTCATAATTGAATGAATCAAAAGAATGAATCCAAAAGGAAAACATAAATAAAGAACAGCCCCCAGACTATTTCAAGTTTCCTTAGGTCCCCCCCCCCCCCCCCCCCCCCCCCCCCGGGTCGTCTTTTATAAGGCCGTTGACATATGAGAACGTCATCCGGGAATATGCGATGGTCCGCATATCTTTTATACATATGGGATGTATCCGAAGTCCGCATACCATGTTCATTTAGAATATGCTACGTATCCGAGGTCCGCATATCCTTTACATAAATATCCGGAGTTATCCAGAACAAAAATTTGAACAAAAATTTGAAACCCACTTTCAAAAAAGACCCATGACGATATCATTAGAATTTAGGGAATATCATTTTGACTTTGCAAAGGTGATACAATTGAACGCAAAATGGAATTTGAAAAGTAGCGGTAATTGCTATGCAAGAAACTGGGAATTTAATGCCACCCATAACTTTATGGGCTTTCATAATAATAAGAAAATCCAATAATACCTTTGGTTTTGCTCACTTGAATGCATAAAGAACCTGTAGAATTGATTGTATTTTTATGCATTTATTTTATGATTCTTTACCTAGGATAGCCTCTTCAGTTCCTTAAGGTACTATTTTCAATGAAGGTTCTATGAAGTAAATCCTAGAGCATTTGAAGCTATGGAAACAGTAATGACAGGAAATGCCCAACTAGAAAACTTTCCTAGACATCATTTGTACTCTCTTATTATTATTGTTATTATTAAAAACATATTTACACAGGTAAACTTCATCAGAAAAACAAAATTCTGCTATAAATGAAGGACCTGCAACATAAGATAAAAACTATATAAAACATACTGGCTGGCAAGAATAAATAAGAAAAGAATTGAGTCTGAGATTGAAAACGAAATAAAGGTCACTAAGTAATTTGCAAACTAGACATAATCAATTGAACTCAATCAAAACTTAAAATTTGAGATAAACCTTTTAAAGTTTACAAAAGAAATTTCTTTCCTACAGTCTTGTGGAATTTTGTTAAATATTAATGCTCCTTGGACGATAAAGGATTTCCTACCAGCTTCATTACGACAACTTGAGATGATCAACCGATTTCCGTTTCCCCTCGTGTGAATCTCGCGATCAAATCTCTGGAAGGTGAGGATGTTATTGTTTGTTTTGATACCATGGAGATATTTGAAAACTTCAATTGCGGTTCTTTGTTGGACTTTGTTTGATAAATCGTTTTGTCGATAATTTTAAAAGCTCTTTTCTCTATCTGTTTCCCATTGGTGTGAAATACGGGGATACCAGCATGTATTGGTGCGCAGTATTACATGATTGGCTCGATCAGTCAATTGGCTGAGCGCCAAGCAGAGATGAGTGATTCACTATTGAACACACAACCTCTTGAGAGGACGCAAGCACTCAAGGCTACCTTGGTAATCCGATCTTAGTAGAACACCAAGATTGTGGCTGGAGTAAGCTGAGAAAATGGATTTCTTGTAATTTTAGAGAATGCTTAACAAAAGGTGAAAAAAAATATATCCAAATATTGATATGAAACATAAGACAATTCTAAATCAAAAGGTCTTCAGGATAGCAATTGGGTAGCAGTATTAAAACATTCTTTAAACAAAACATGATCTAATTTTGTGTAGTTATGACAGCTAAATTAAAATCACCATTTTACAATTGTGCTTTGTGCAAAGTTTTATGAATTTAGACAATTTTGAAGTTTTACTCGATATTTGTCGGGAACAGCCAATTTGGTGTCGATTTCATATTAATGTCGATTTCATATAAGCGCTCATAACGCTAAGTAGTAGTAACAATAACTGGAGCTGACTACGGGGTATTTTGAAGTCTTATTGCAGCAACCGTTGTACTTATGTTAATATGCTCTATAATGTCAGTAAAGCTTTAACCAACGATATACGCGAAAATTGGAAATTCCATGTTAGACCATCACTAGCCCAGTTGCAACGATAGTTATAACAAACATTTAACTTTTAATCGTAAATGTCTGTACTTTCGGAAAATGTAGCATAGACATTTTAAAACGTTTTAATGACGTTTGTCCGAAACCAGGGCTTTGTGTGGCAAATCCTTCTCCCCAATATACTTCACCTTCCTAGTTGCATGAAATTAACAAGTTGGTTGGAACTCGAATCACCTCCAATCACCTACGAACTAGTGTGATCACAAGATGTCGGTAGCTTAGTGGTTAGAGCAACCGCCCGGCAAGTGAGAGGTCGTGGGATCGATTCCTATTCTAACCGATAACTTTGCGCTGCAATTGGAAAGGCACATCGTGCGCGGATATCATTAGTAACATTTATGCGGAATTTCGATGCGATCTTTAAATGGATCATCCACTTTTTTTGGTATCGCTCCGCTTTGTAATTTAAGTAGGAATTCCACAAATCCTCCTTGCCCAGGTGCAGCTCTCATAATGACATTCAGATGGAAGATGTGGACTGTTGGTCACAAGACAGAGCTCTTGATGTGCCCTTCCACAATCTGAGTTGGTCGGGATCTTTTCGCAACTGAAAGAGTCTGTCTAAAATCACCACATAAATGAACAACCTTTCCAGCGAAAGGCACATCATTGTTACAAATATCTCTGAAAATTCCGTCAATAGCCTCAAGTGCATGGTTAGGAATCATACTTGTCTCATCAAATATTAAAATATGCTGGCTACGTAAGAAAGCAACGTGCCTACTTGTAAGCTTGACATTGCATGTTGAGTTTTCCAATACAGAAACAGGTAAGTTAAAAAGAGAATGGACTGTCTTACCATTTTGTAACAGTGTTACTGCAATTCCAGTCCACCACGCATACGTACGTTTTGATTGGTTTCTTCCAATAACCTCACAAATGATGTAATTGTACGTGAAAGTTTTACTGTTCCATCGGGTCCATCAAGGAAGAAAACTTTAGAACTGGTATTTTCGTTTGTTGCCACTGCATCTAGGACTGCCTCAGCAAAGTAAGCTGGTCAGCATTCAATGTGTTCCACTTGTTGATGGCTTCTTCCCTCATTTCATCAGCATTTGGTAGATAGTCAGCAATAGCTTGTTCAAAAGCAGGTAAATCAAAGTCAGTAACAACTCTACCAAATTACTGTTGGACTTCCTGAATTTTACCAAGAGCTGCTGCTCCGCTTGTACTTCCGGCTGGTGTATCAAAAAATCTTCAACCATGTGAGCACAGAATCTTTCCCACAACTCAGCCGGATTGCTTGGCCCTCCATAGATCAGAATGAAGGCAAAT
Organism: Turritopsis dohrnii; assembly: GCA_027922465.2. NCBI lineage: Eukaryota > Metazoa > Cnidaria > Hydrozoa > Anthoathecata > Oceaniidae > Turritopsis > Turritopsis dohrnii. Next base: position 139,427 of record BQMF02000361.1, on the reverse strand, counting down.
CGCTTTGCGAATTTTAAAGGAACTTGCTCATGCAGCAAGTTGTTCTATGGTTTGTATCCACAAAGTATCGTCATCCAATAGTCCGAGTGCAATTCATGCTTCCCGATAACATCTTTATATAATCCCATTAACATTTCTAAGGTATTCAAAGGATGTCGCACCAGGAACGTCAGAGAACAGCACACGTAAGAAATACCTTTCACCTTGCCGAATGCTAGCATTGTACATTCTACTTACAATTTTTTCTGCTCCACGCTGCCGTGCCACCCATTTATGTTGTCGTGTTTGAAACACATCATGTTGGGGGATATCGGGATATAAATATTGACGTGCCCGTTCGTCAACACGATTCAATTCGAGCCAAGCAGTTAACATGATGTGCCCTTGTCCTTTTTCCAGCGCTGCATGTTCCTGTCCTTGTCTAAATGTGCTGCTCATTCTGAAGGTGAACAGGAAGTCGTACAATAGCATGACTTTGAATTGCATTATAAAAGAGCATAAACGCCACACAGCTTCTGGAGCAGATACGTGCTTGGCAACTAAAAAGGTTTTGATTGCGCCTTGATCGATTTGCTCATTCATTTCAATATGAGCAGTATTGTGTCCTTTGCAAATGTAATTGTACAAATACTTGACGTTTTTTATGGACATACAGGCCTCGAAGATTATTTGTGCGTTGCACTTTTTGCTGAGAAAACGGTTGTACGGGACGATCCATCTGTTCTCAAGATCAAGTTCTTCTGTCATCTGGTTGATGATATAAAGGATAGCCGCCCACATTTAAAACATTTCTTAAAGTGCTTCGGAAAATTTTTACTGCATTAACCGTCTTGCATATAGGGTGAAGACGCATTCAAATGGCCACACGGAGCGTGGGCCATGAAGGATTTGATGATTTCGTAAAGTTCCAGTTTTTGGTCCCGATTTGAAAGTCGTGCTGATATCAGCATGTGCACATGATGTAGACCCCTTTTCTTAAACTCCTATAATATCTACCTGTGCTACAGATACACCTAGAACAGAATCTTTGATAACATCGTTTTTAAGAACTTCCAGCTTCAATTTGAATACAGGTTCAGCCAGATCTGACAGTAACTGATGCAGTTTGACCAGGCAAAAGATTGTGAACAATCTCAGGCCATTGAGGGTTGCATTTAAAATTTAAAAATAACTCTTGTTTACTCTTGTTTACTAATGTAGTAGAATCTAGGTACAATTGGTGCATATTTCTAGGTGAATATGAAAAGGTAGATGGCAATACAACGATTTTACCTGCAAGGAGGTTTCGTTTATGAGCAGATTCCTCTAAATAGTCCATCAAGCCTGTGTAGTATCTGTCCGTAATTGTCTTTGGTTTTTGCTCCCTCCACTTTGACATGGCTGTCAATGACAAACTGCTGAAATAGTTTTCCACCTAAATGTAAAGCAGAAACTTCAGGTCTAATGGCAATACGGTAAATATAATACTGCGATCGTGTTGCATGCTGCATTGCATGCTGTTGTTGTTGTGCGTGATTCATGTTTGGACACCATCCAGGATCACCTCTAGGAAAAATCATTGGATACATCATGGTGTCAATGTTTGTAGATGTATAAGGAATATTGCGCAAGGGCTGATCTCTTGGATAAATTATAACATTTATTCCAGCGGGTGATGCACCATCGTTACCTACAAAAATTGCTGCAACTTCGTCGTGATGTGGAGCATTGCATCCCCTCCTGTTTTCACCTTCACGCATGTACATGCCCACTACCGAGGTTGGTCTTTTTTCTAAAAAGGCCTTTTCTTCCTCTTCCTGTTTCACCTGAGCCAGGTTACGATATGCTACTGCATAAGTCGAAACTCTATCAATAACAGTTTGTATTTGCTCCATCAAGTCTCTGTTACAATCCATATTTGAACATTAAAATTAAAACATTAAAACATTAAATTCACCAAAAGAATGGATGTCAGGTAAATTATTGTTTTCAATATCAATCCGTGCAACATTTAGAAACCACGCCCTGTGCACTCGTCTGTTTCGGACATATGCTCGTTGGCGTTGTTGTGCATCAGCTGCACGTCGAGAAGCAGCTTGTTAGGGTTGCTTATTAACTCTAAGCAACTTTTGTCGGTAAGCTTGTGATTCAATAGAGAAGCGGGTTGATGGGGTTACTCATTAACTCGCTGTTGCCTTTGATTTCGTGCATCCCTCTCCCTCCTTAAATGAGAAAACATTTCACTTTGATTCGCACGGTATTTCCTTTGTCGTTCAGCATTTCTTATTCGACGACGTTGTTGAGGGTCATCAGGAAGACGTTGTTACCTCTCATGTTGCCTGCATCAACAATATCTCTATCAAATTGCAATTTGGGCATTACAAACCTTGGAGGGATTGCATAGTCATGATCGGAATTCATAACTTGTTGAAAATTAGACAATACAGGACAATGAATGTATGTAATTTTCATAAATCAGTCCTCGTGGTTTTTTGTCTGTTTACCTAGCCAAACAGACAACATGATTAAAAAATGAAGCACAACTTTCCTTTGTTGTCTTTCGGCAAACAAAATTATAGGTTTTTTCTCATCTTGCTTTTCTTCGCGCAAAGTAGAACTGAAGCGTTCAAGTCAAGCGTTCAGTTTCTCTTCGTTGCCAAGAAATGTAATGGAGGACCTCAGGTAACAAACGGTTAAATGTGGATTCATTCCAGGTCATTCTTAAGTATTGCGGAAATATAAATTAGGAAATTCACTTATATTTCTCATTTGCGTATACTTCAATTAAAAATATTACAATTTCATACAGTTATTTTTATTTTTTATTTCATACAGTTATTTAGTTATTTTTCTTTTGGTTATAAATGCATACACAATAATTGACAAAATTTTTGCAGGGAAATATTCTCTTATATTCTCTTATATTTCGTAACTGTTTATTTCACTGCGTATCTTAAAAGAAAAGTTTTAAACTTTGTGATCATCTTTTTTTCTGATATTTATTTATTTATTTATTTATTTTCGAATGTTTACCCAGGATAGCCTCTTCAGTTCCTTAAGGTACTGTTATCAATGAGGGTCCTGCGAAGGAGGTTCTACAGCATTTAAAGCCCCCATTTGGGCTACGGAAGCTGTAATGACAGAAACCGCTCAACTAGACAACCATCCTAGACATCATTCCTACTCCCTTGCTGAGTGCTAAGCAGAGAGGAGTGATTCACACTGTTATAGTCGCTGGCATGACTCGGTCGGGGATTGAACCCGCGACCTCCCGAACAGGAAGCGAGCACTCTACCACAAGGCTACCAGTCGGTAAAATTTTCGTCTCAAGTTGTCTCAAGATGTCTCAAGATAATAGTAGTAATGGCGACAATGTCTAGCAGCATTACTCACGTTGTGTGATTGCTTCACGAAAATTCCATATTATTACGTGAATACGGCTTTCTGTTTAATTACATTTTCGTTTTTCCGTTTAGTTAAGCAGAGGTCGCCATCATCTATTGGTCCACTTTTCTCCAACTATTCGCGAATTAATCTGATTTAAACAGCAACTATAAAATGAATGTATTATTAAATATCTAATCATGGTAATAGTATGAACGTTAAATAAATACTTATTGATTTCCCATCCGAGTGTTTTCTTAATCCTCCTCCTTGCATGACATTGTATTTTTTGTGAACTCTTTTGAGGTGACACAACGCAGGCTAAACAAGAAGTTTGAATTATGGATTTTTTTTTATGAAGTTTTTTTTCTACTTTCCCTATTATGAATATCCATGATTGCAATTCATGCATTATGCATATTTCGCTTACTTATAATTATTAGATCTGCTGTTTTTAAATAGAGCCCAGTTTGCACTTTTTTAAATGTGAATTGCCATCAGCCCAGGTGATCAGCATAGTTTGACAGAGTTTCATGCGGGATTTCAAACGAATAACTGTAGATCTATTTGTTTTGCATATTTCAAGTTGAAATGCTGCTAACGTTTTGTTTTTGTAACGTTTGTATAACTCTTGTATTAATCCATACTACCTGAATAAAGTATATTTGATATTATAGTTTCAGTTATGTTTTTTAGTATTCTCTGAATCAAAAATTGTAATGTTGCATTGTAGAAGTCATTCAACCTTCAAACTTCAAGAATGTCATTATTCCTTTTTCATGCCTGAGATGATTATGCGGAAATCCTTATCCCAGCCAGGGCATCTTGTATTTGCGATGAAGTAAGAGCGTCAAGGTGGGACTCAAAATACTGCAAAATTTACTTTGTAACTGAGTTTCTTTCAAAATAAAAATCCCCATTTTTTATACTATTACGTGTGTTCCAAGCAATCTCTTATAATCAACTATGAATATGTGTTGAAGTTTACATGGGATTTCGAGTTTATTATTAGTTCTTGTTTTGATAATGCGTATATAACGCAAACAAAGCTGAAGAAGAAGAGAAAACAAAATGGCCGTCATCGCAATAACATAACACCTGTTATAACGCAAATTTGAAAGCAATTAGTGAAACTTAATGGGTTTTTATCTAGAAGGTTCCTTTCAGTATCTTTTCTCTTTCTGCTTAATCATTCAATGCACTATTTTATATAGGAGTCATATTATACATGATAATAATAGTAAAAATAATATAGTAAAACTTCCTTTCGTTAGATGCAGAAAAAATAGCACGAAGAATTCTCTATTTTTTCATAAATTTACATAACGTCCGGACTATTTTTTATTTTCTATTTAGAATAATTTGAATGTGAACTGTTTCTCTTTCCCTGTTTTCCTTAATATTGTGTTCAAATATATTTATAGGCTTGGAAATGTTATTCTTACACGGTATTTCAGTAAAGAAGCGTCAAAATTGTTCAACACGGCTTTTACATTAATTAAACTACACGAGAAGGTTCTCACTAATCGACAAAAATCTTCTGCTTATGACAACACCATGAATCGCTTAGTACATGCCATTTAAGTTCAGCTGTGACGATTACATAAGCGAAAAGTTCTTATCGGCCGTGTTAAATGTTGCCCTACCACAACAAAAATAGCCTTCAAAGAAGTTTTAGAAAAGAAGGACGCTAATTTTTCCGATGATATGATGAGGGTTCACAGGAACTATTTTTCATTGATAATAGCGATACAGTAGCTAGTTTTTCAAAAAGGTGAGGAACTCATAGCCCAACTACTTAGCTAGAAGAAGCTTTTGAGAACTTGTCTAAACAATGTGCTGTATTTGTTGTGGAAACAAACTTCTTTATTGTAGATCAGATTGTGGACACATCTAGCAAAAGTCAGTCAAGAACCGACATTGGGTTGCCCAATAAAGTAAAATCACTCGGTAAATTTCCTGCATTTTTGAACGATCTTTCTTTATGCGAAAGAAACTTCTTTTCCAGAATTCCAGAGTAATTAATTCTAACAAATTGCTAACCAGAAAATGTGGTTGATGAATAAAAACGAAGAAATTAATGGTCTTCAGATGTGGGTCAAGACTGCGTACACACCAGTGAAAGATAGGGACAGCATATTGACTAAATACTAACCGACTTATCAATTAAAGTAATTTGAGTAAGGGCCGAAATTTATAACTTCCTGATTGCAGATAGCTTGCACCTTGCATTTTCTCCAAGAAATTGCGTTCATTGATCGACAAGCTTCTACGTCCCAAGATTCGCTTGGGGTGGAAGCAATAAGGTTTTACGCCAGATAATACACAGATCATGCTCAAAATACAGCAGATTCAATCATTAGAGAACGGAAAGCGAAGACCAAGGCCAAAAATGGATAGACTGTCACTAACGGTAGGTATACATTTTATAATTTACTCAATTGGGAACAGGAACTTAAGGGTGAGGAAGGTAAGGTCAAGGTGAACGGACTAGTAGCAATGAAGATTAATGAAAATTAATCAAGCTATCAATAAGGGTAACTATAAAGTGGCTGAGCGAAAGCAACTGATTGGAGATATGAGTGATCCGTACATTATAGCAGATAACTTGGCTGATTGCCAACCCCATTTTCATTCCAAAATAATACATTATTTTTCTACCACAAGGACTTGCAAAATTTCGTATTTACTCCATCAAGCCTCATTTATGTTTTTGTTCTCAGTTAGTAAGTACGCAAATCACCTTCTTGTAATCGTATAGTGTAATTCAGTACATTTCGACTTCCAATTAAAACAACAATAAAACAATAAAACAACATCTACTGCAGTTTTCCTTGATCAGCATAATTAAACCTTGCCATAAGAAATACGCATATTCCTATTATCATGTGATCTGGTATACTGGCAGTCTTATCAAGTCCAATTTTATGTGTTCTGTTTCCTGGAAACAATTATTTTTCAAATTTTAAGGAAAATAGGATATATACTACAATCACCATTCATATTGTTTCTCTTTTACTTTCATAACCTATCGTGAGTAATAGAACAAACCGCTTTGAAGAAGTGGGAAAAAATCGATGAGTATTTCATACCACTTTCGTATCTTTAATATTATTTTAAAATTAGGAGTAAACATTCATAAGAGCGCACAAACTGGGTCTTGGAAACCCTCGAGCAAACTAATTAGTTATTGAAGGGTTGGTAAGAAAAGGAACCTCCAGTTATCAAGATCAGCATTTTTATACACTAAGTCTATTACAAGGAAAATCAGAAAAGTTTACATAAACTGATTAACATTACTTTTCGTTAATAAATTTGAAATGTCTGTGAGTTTGTTCTTAACCCAACCTATCCAGTAGCCTCTAACAACTTTGTTTGGAAAATTATTACAATTAGAATTAAAGTTGCTTTCCTCTGTCAATGCATCTACTTCTCAGGTTCTGTTTTATATATGTTGGATTTTTTGTATACATATTATTTTGCTGAATCATGATTGTGACCATACATGTAATTCCATACATGTGATCGGTGTGGTTTTCTTCATCTAGTACAGTCACATAAAGTACCTTCAATATTCCTTTGTGTTCAAATACGTGCTTACATCAGTATTTCCGTCAGTATTTCCTTCTGTTCTGCTCATTTCATAAGGATGCGAATAAACGGTTTGGGATGATAAGCATTCGTAGTTACTTGCTGGTATATTGTGTAGATTCAATGTTTCGTACTCTTTTTTATCATTCTAAAGTAAAAGCTTTAAGTTATCCTCATGCAATTCATTTCTCAAACAACTTAAGAAATTCCTTTCGTGAAACCACCTGAAGTGTTCATTTGTATATTATTGAGATGGGCCACTGTTTTTGAATCGTCTACAAGTCAAAATGTTTTTAAATTGAAAATCCAAAGAGAGCAAAGGAAAACAAAGCTATGAAGTTCCTATTACGAACAGATCGAGATTGATATGGTATAGATAGTTGAGTTTTAATTTACTTTTTGCTTAGCTGAGAAAGAGTTATTTTTGTCATATGTCATGAAAAGCTAGGTGGGTGCGACCAGGAAACGTGAAATTTAAATCTATTTTATTGACAGACGTCGAATAAGGAAAAACAGTAATTAGTCGTTTCCATTGAAAATCTTGCCGAAGGATAAAACAAATCCATTGACAATTGAGAACGGTATACTTTTATCTAACCATGAATCTAACCATTGTACTAACCCACAAATGACTTAATCGTGGTCTTACTCGAAGCTCCCGTCTAATTTTGCTGCAACTATTTTAGGAATTTACATTTACCTCACAATGAACAACTTCGTTCTGTGTGTTTGATTCGGTATGTGTAGTTTCCTGAAGAGAAACGTCATATTACCTCTGCAATGAATCACTAAAACTTGCTAAATTTACATAATTTGCTACATATTTCTGAAATTGGAATAGCTGCAGTATTTTCCTTACCTGCTCAGCTGGTCTTTGACACCTATAAACGAATTGGTAAAATGGAGAACAAATTTTAAAAATGGTTAATTTCATTTTGAGATTCTATTTCGATTCATTATTAAATCATCTTCAAAAGGCAAAATGAAAAAATAGTAAACAATAATACACCGAAAAAACATTTTTTCATAACATAACAACGCATATCTACACTGCTCTATACAAGGTATAGAACTTGTTGGTCATTTGAATACAAATTTATGACACCACGATGTTTCAACCAATAAGCAAAATATAAAAACTTGTTTCTTTAAGTTTTTCCTAAAAACAATTTGTTTAGACAGAAAATTTAGTAAACTAGTAACACAGTAAAATATGATAGTATGTACCATCTATAACCAAAGTAAATGAAGATGAACAAGCACAATAAAGTTATTGGGATGATGGCTCCAATCGCAATGAAAATGTACTTGTCTTTTTTACTGTCACAATTATTGTGAATAGTGCTGGTGTTCATTGACGAGAATGCGACACGATCTGAAATGAACAAGTAGGCTAATTAATATTTCACTTTTCCTTTAATTCAACTTATCGTAGTGGATTAATAAACATACAGCTTGTATTTCCAGCTACTTTCATCAGCAAAATATGGTTTCCACCATTGCTATGTCCAGTGATTTAAACTAGTTTTCCTTGAATGTCTGTATCGGATGCCTGAATATAAAATTGGGTGAAAGACAAATAACAAAAGCGTTAAATCTGAAAAATTTGACTACCATTCATCAGTGAGGAACGACAGTCACGCAGGTAAAAGGAACACAAACTATGCAATATATTATGCGGTAAAGATTTTTCCATAGGGTCGTTCAAGATTTTGTTTGAAGGCACTAGACTCAGCTGTTAAAGAGTAACTTAGCAGATAGTTGAGCAATAAAAAAGGACTCTGTAAGTATAGAACGAACAGTTTAGGATACTATAGTAAGCCAGATAGTGAGCAAAGATGAAAGAAGGAAACGTCAATTACGAACAAATTAATGCGCAGTGTTCATGAAGAAATGTTATTATTATGCGAGTCCAATATGCCGTGAAGAAAAATAAAAACCATTTTGCAAATGCGTTGAATTTATTTTTATAGAAATTATTGATGCAAATCAGTGTTTTTTATTCAATTACTTTCCGAAGAATAATAATTTTCTTGAAAATTTAAAATATGTAAATTTCGCAATACTTTTACTAACAATTGCTGAGAAATAGACACTAAAAGTTTGCGGATAAGTCTTTCTGAGACACCCTGTAGAAAAACTTTCTCAAACAATTTTCTCGCATAAAAGTGCCACACTGTGTTTTATATGACCACAATTTAATTACATTAGAGATATAAATGGCGTTTCAGAAATTATACGTAATCGTAAAAGAGAAACTAAAAAATTATTCTTAGAATCTACTTTCAGAGGCGTAGCCAGAGGTCAGTCAAAATTTGTGGAGGAGAGTTAAGTCATTTAGGGTAGAAAAGGAAAGCGTGCAAGTAACCTAATCGCCACTTAAGATTGAAAAGAAATATCATAATGTTGAACTCCTCCACTTTTTTTGACTGACCCTAACTACGCCTCTGACTTTCATCTATAACCATAGAAAAGAAAAAGAATCACAACATTTTTAGATCTTTTGAAATGTTCGCGTCGTTTCCACAGGTATCATAAAGCCTGGTACATTCCTGACGATATCGACGAGTACGATGATTTTTTTAATGATTTCTTTTTAAAGATTTTTTAATGATTCGAACGTATGACATTTTCTAAGGTCTGCACAAAATTTTCACTGCAATAAACTGTAAACCCTTTTATTTGTTTTGAAACTTCACAATCATGGCGTCCGTTGCTTGTGCAAAAGGTTGTAGAGAAAAAAATCTCACAAAATAAACTAAAATAAAAGGCACACAAAGAATAACAGAATGGAACTCCTCATAAGGATGCTTCTCTTATTTAAATGTCGAAACCTGGAACAAGATCAAAGACAAAATCTTCGAAAAGTGCAACGGCAGCTTCATGTCCAAAAGAGTGAAACCAAAAAAGTACGTGCAACTACACGGGCTAATGGTTCTTTGTTCGAAATTTTCTCACGGTGTCCGCTAATTAGAAAGAAAAAGTCTCAAAAAAGACCATTTGGAAAAGGAAAAATTCTTTCTTCACATTAGAGTCAGCCTGTCCGCTGTTCAGATAGCTTTTTGTGGGAGCTTGACCAGACTTTGGCCGGAATCATGAATCTTGTTCGTTAATTATGGCTTCCGTCAATTGGAGTGTCTGTTAATTAGAGAAATACTGTATTTGTGTCAGGTTATAGTAAGACAGCGTCAATGATAAGATAGACTTTCGTGAAGTACTTTGGGAAAACATATTGGAAGAAAAGATTAGAAATAAGATAGAATCTCGTGATTGTCTTTTACGAATAGCAAAAGAACACAAGAACGAGGTAAATCCAACATTTTACAAAAAACGTTTCAAGAAAATCGGCTACACTATCTTTCTGGAAACAAAGAAAGAAAGCTTATCAAGTTGTGGCGATGACGGTTTACCCGAACCACGTTCGTGATAAGGACTTTCTAATACCTTCTGAAAGTTCCTAACTACTATTGCAAGTTCTTTAGATCACTCCAATTAAATGATAGCAGATCCGCTGATAATTTTTTGGAAGTGTTCGTTTTAAGTTCTTGAGAGAATGGCTTATAATCCATTATCATATCACATGGAATCAAACAAAAATCAATTATTTTTAAAAAAAGTACTGAAAGATTCTAGGGATGAAAAGCGAATTACCATTTTTAAAAGAAAATTAAAAAAAATCTTAGTCGTGTGGTATACTGCATTGTGTTTTCTGTTTTCCTCACATTTTTTAACATTACAGCATTTTCGACATTTCGGGATTATTCTCTATTTATTTATTGGGATTCCTTGACCTCTTAGCTTAGTTTATTTTCTTATTTTCTCAATAAGATCTTTGGAGTATTTTAAACAGTTAGTACTTGCACTTGTTTATATATTTTGAAATATTTATATTTATTCTCAACTTCGAATATAAATATTCTCCGTTTATCTCTCTAAGAGCTTTTAACAGTTTCGCATTTTTGTTTACTCTCACGTAAAATGTTATTTGGTCCATTTTTGAAAAACCGCAATGAAATGAATAATTTTGAAATAAACCTTTTGCCAATTTAGCAAAAATGAATATTTGCGAAAAATTAGCATATAAAAAAACAAGTCTAATTAAGGTTGGCCAAATTATTTGATGCCATCGCCTTTACTGATATTGTAATTTTGAAATAAGACGTTCTAAAGCAAAAACGAATTTCTGGAATATAAAAAAAGATACTTTTACCACTGTTATAGAGCAGGCCAGAATGCATCGCCATGTGGAATGAGCTTTTTTTTCTACATCACCCGTTTTCCAGCAGCCATTGTGCCAATATGCAATTTTAATGGTATGTGTGGAAGAACAATACTTGTTGTTGATACAGATATAGCTTTGGTAATTTCTTTCGCTAACTTTGTTCATATCATTGGTACAGCCTGAAAAAATTAATTTTCACTATTTGCATTAAAAACAATAGAAAGTGTGAGAGAAGAAGGAAGAAAGTTTTACTTTTTATAATTCAAAAAAAAATTGAAAAATTGTTTGATAACAATCAACAATCACATATTCACTCATCAAAACAATGAAAGCATTTTCAATGCAATGAATCTTAATATTTTGTAACAACTTGAATGAGTGCTTTTTATTGGCGTTTATTATAACAATATCACTGCAACATTTATACAGCTTTTGCCAATATGGGTATTATGGTATAAAAGTACAAAGAAGACTCCATCCCGGCTATTTGCTGCTTCTATTTTAATATTCTTTTAAACTTATTTGATTTTAAACTCTAAAATATTTTGTCCAAGAAAGTTTGGTAATTAATTGCTCGGCGGATTGGAAATAATAAATGAACAATTAGTTACTTAAGATTCGAAATTTTAAAAAGAAAGAACAAATTAAAACAAGGCAAAACTCGATAACGCGCTTTCATACAAAAATGTCCATTTCAGCTTAACAACTCTGAAACTATCATGCAATACGCGTCTTTTATTGGCTTTGAAGTTAATAGTTATTGTTCATCTTTATTCTCCAAGTTTCAGTGCTGCCTGCCACATGGTGGTGCGGAAAAGTAGCTGCCCTTGACATAAATTGTGACGTAAACGATTGTTTTTAGAATGCTGTTTGTTTTCCTTTTGTTACATTTATGTAGTTCTTCATATTTTCATTTTTGATTCAATTATGATAAAGAATAATAGGGAATTTGAAGCAACACTTTATGCCTGAAATGTTTTACAAATCCTTTCTGGATGTTTGTAGTTCAAAAGCAAGCTAAAGCAAATGAAGTAAATGAAATTCCAATTAAGATGACGTCATCACATTATGTCAACAATTTGTTTATTCAGATTCAAGTTAAATGCAACTAGGTCAAAAGAAGATATCACAGGTTCCTGACCAAACTGCGTGCGTTAAAAACCATACCAATAGCTAAATATTTCATTCGATGGAATTTTGATTTATTAATTTAGTTGGCTTTTCTTTCGGCCTTGTCATTCAGGTCACGGCAAAGCCGAGAACTGTTTAATTACGGCTGTGGTGGCGCGAAGCGAGGCGAAATTTTGGGAAAAAGTAGATCTCGACTGTATTTCTTACTATTATTACTTTTTTCTTCCAAATTCTCAAAATGTTTGGTCTGTAAATTATACGTACATTGTTTTCTTAAAATTCCGGCGTACTGCTACTGGCATTTGGATCGTTGAAAACAAGTGCGGACTCGAACAAATTGTGAATGTTATATATATAAAGTGAATTCGAAACAACTGTAATTATGGTACTCTACTGCAATTTCATCATAACTCATTAGACGTTTAAGCAAACATAATAATCATGTATTGAAGATCTCTTCTCACAAATCGACTCACAAAACACTGTTTTTTTGTACTATATAAAGTATAACTATACAAGACTTCTAAAGAGTGCTTGCAGGAAAAAGCCAAACCTTATCCACAGTTTCCACCCTCACCCCCACTTTATTATCAACCCCCCCCATTTTATGTAATTCCCTGTGGTGCATTTTATAATGGCCCCCCCATTTTACAATTTTTTCCCCGAAGTACCCACCCCCCCCCCCCCCCCCCCCCCCCCCCCCCCCCCTACGAAAAACCACAAGAACAATCCAAAAACCACGAGAAAAACAAACAACTACGAGAAGAAACCATAACTTGTGTGATTACGATTACGATTTCGAATTCGAATACAAAACGAGAAAACTGTTACATAGAACTAGAGGTTCCTTGAGTGTTAAAACTATTTTAACAATACTTTTGCTATTTTGTCTTTCTAATACACGTTTTTTTTTTTTTAAGAAACACGAGTTTAGGAAACTTTTAGTGGGAAAATCTTGAAATTCTAGTTGAACTAAGTTTCTGTTTGGTAAATTGAGTAATATAAATGTACATGCCCTACAAATCAAGATGTCAAGAATGTGGGGAGCCAGTGTGTGAGAAACATTCAAAGCTGATTTGTGATAAGCATTTGTAAATACTGTTGGTCGCTTGTCGTTTGACGGTTGTTGTGAAATACCAATTTTTGACTTTGCCTGACTTGATATTATGGGATATTCAAGATGGATACATGTTTTCATAATTCTTTCATGTATTTTATATTAGTTCTAACTTTTCCAAATGAAAAAAAACTTCAAAAAAGTCCAATAACTTTGGCTCGCAAGTCGGTTTCAAAATGCCATATTTTACACTTTTATCGCATAATTATGACATAATTAGTGACGTCATCATTTTTAGAATGAGAATTTTTGAGATTTTTTCTTTGGAACTTCTTTTATTCATTATTAGTAATGATCTTGCCAACTTTCAAGTAGAAATCTTTTCCAATCTCGAAAATATGGGTCACTGAAGCTAAAAATTTGAAAAAGTGACATTTTACGCGTTTTTGAGCATTTTTGAGAATTTTGTTAACTTTGACCGTATATTTTAGGACTTTTCATGTGTCAAATATGATATTCTTTGAAATTTTCACTAACTATGGTCTAATACCTTTCCAAAAGTTGAAAAACAATCTAAAAAACATACTTTTGTAATCCACAATTTGAAAATTAGTAAAAGACCTATTTTTGACATTTTTCGCACAAATTTTTCCAATCACTGACATAATTAGTAACGTCATCAATTAGAAATTTGAAATTTTGAAATTTTTTTCCCCCCCCCCCCCCCCCCCCCCCCCCCTTGGCAGTTTACCGAATCAAAAAAGCTTGGTTTAAGTAGGGTTAAGAAACATTGAGGCTGCCTGGGAAAACGTGTTTCTTAAAAAAAAAACGTGTATCGCTACACATTGTAACAGTTTTTACACAGTATCAATATATATATAATGTTGTTTTCTAAAGTAACACAGGGTCTATTCCATCAAGGCAATTTTGAACGTTTTGGATCAACTGCTGGGAAGCAATGTACGTGTTGTGCACTTTTTTCTATTGGGTTTTCTTTAGCCAAAAATTTGGGAACATGGGATTCTACAGTGATGTTGATTTTGTTGTAGACAATGGGGATCTGATTTACAAAAAATTAAATATATACCGCATTCTCTCTAATTAGCGCCTGTCTCCAATGAGCCATAAGCCGCCATAAGGCGCTTATTAGAGAGAATACGGTATCGACAAATATTTAGTATACAGACCTTCCATCTGAAATTGAGATAATGAATCTCATCTTTACTGTGGAGTTTTATATAGGTTTTACAGTTGTTTTATGCTTAAAGAAACTTTGAATCACTAGTTTATTTTACAGCTTTGACAAGATACAGTATGTTTTGTTATTTTTATTTTTCTGTTAATCCGATATACATTGTTTATTCTTGCTTCATATTTTGTTTTGCTTTGTTGTTGTTTTATTTAAAGTTTATAAAGGTTTTTGTCCGTGCAGCTTCGCTTAGTTTTTTTTCTAATCATTTTGTTAAGTTATCTTCCGTTCAGCATTTAAGGAATATAAAAATTTAAAACTGAATTTTTTCTCTTTGCCTATATATAGTTCATATATAGTTTTGGCGCAAAAAGATGCACCAAAATAAAACTGCACCAAATTTACAGTGAGCTGATTAAACGTTTTGTTTATTAACTCTGAACTTTATCATTTTGTAATTACCTTAAGTGAAGAAGTTTTGGCGCAAAAAATTGCACCAAATTTACAGTGAGCTGTACCAAATATATAAATCTTTTCTTCGAAAAACATAAAAATAGTCTAAAATTAGTGTAAATTTTGACCAAGAAGTCCGAATTGCACCAAATTTAAAATAACCTTGGCTGCGCAAAATCAAACCTGCGCCAAATAAATCGAATTGACTGTGCACCAAAATTTCTTCATTTAGGTATTTTGCCAAACTCATATTTTCATTTGGGCAGTTTCTCTATTTGAGCCTTAAATTGAAATTAATTTCACTTTAAAAACATAGAATGAAAAGTTTAGAAAGGGTCGTTTACTTTTAGCATTTTGCATGGAATTTTTACTCCTTATTTTAAGATTTTAATGCTACTAATTTTAGATAATATGTGTGGTTCCTTAGTATTTAATCCTAAATTTCAGATGTAAATATTTGCTGCTAGTTATTGTATCATACTTATATAACCATTTCATTTGTTTAGTTGTCTCTTGTCTGCTTATACCCCTGACAAACTTTTTGCATAAAAATTGACAAGTGTTGACATCTTTTGTCCAATTTTTGAAACTAATGACCTTTCATAACTACCGTTCTACTTAACTTTTTTGACTGAAGTTTTTATATTAAGCCTGCATAAAAAATTTTCAAATTCAAAAATTTTCGAACAGCAAAATACCAATACCGACAAATAAAAAAACCCATCAAAATACATGCTAATGGTCTTATTTTGAAAGGTCGGCGTAATAATTATATATTTCCCCATAGGGCGAAATATATGTTAAAACCGGCATTTTCTTCTCCTCTTCGTTCACTTTTATAGCCTCGGTTCAGTATTCAGTATTGGCCTAGCCAAGGTAGATAAGAATAGAGGCTAGTCTTCAGTGAAGTAGCGCCATTTCTTTTCAGTCAATGCAGTTGGGCAGTGGAAGATTTTAGCTTTGTATGCTAATATAACTTCTAAGATGATTCAAGAGATAAAACGTTAAATGATGGTATTAAGTCGTTTTAGTTCAGTGTTTTCCTTAATGTTTTTTAAAAAATTTTGAATGAACACAAGAAAAACAGAAAACAGCGATATCAATGTCAAAGACGTTTTGTTTTGTTGTTGATAACAACGTTATGATGAATGGTGGTTACATGCTTGGAACAGTAGAGCGTTGAATCTGTGATTTCAGTGCAAAGTTAAAAGTTCATTATTAAAAGCCAGGCTGAAGATTTATTTTTATTTTGCATCCTGCTGATAATGTAGTCCATCTGGATGTACAGCCATATGAAGGAAACCCTTTTTATGTGGAGAACAACCAGTTATTTATTTCAAAGAGTACATAACAAAAACTGCCAATAAAAACGTGACATCGTATATGCAAAAAGATGTTCAGAAAACCAATTGTATACGTATAATATATATTTTAATTAAAAGGATTAAGACACGTAAACAAACATGAAATAATGTGGTTGAATGTGCTTCCCTGGATAGTCATTTGATACAACAACATATGAATTCCATGATCACGTATGCTGTTTTGATGCGGTCTCGCAAAAGTTAATACATCTGACAATTTTTATTACAAACATCAACGAACATAAATCAAAACACATTCCAACATAACAGTCTATAAATTAAATCAAGCCAAAACAATAACTTCTACTTCCAGCTATATAGTGATTTGGTTAAGGATGTATGTTTTCACTACTAAAATATTTTTTTTTTATTTGGGATTTATGAAGGTCATTTTTATCAAATTAATATATGTGTGTAAACATGTTTTTTTGAATCAGAGCTGTTTATTCTAAAAACTTGAATTCAATTTTATAAATTGTCATTCTAACTCTTCGTTCCTAATTTGAAATGCTACACATAATATGTTTTAGTAAAGATTGGTTTTTGATTGCCTTTGATAGTTATATATTTGCTGTTATGTCTACTCAAAAGTTTGACAATTTTCTCTTCTTCTTTTGTAAACCATTATACAAATTTGATTGTATAATTTTGTAAGAGAGTTTTATCTGAGTTACAGAAAGCAAGTCTATTGAATTATATTTTTCCTGTGATTTTATTGTTTAAAGGATAGGAAACTTGTCTTCTACAGGAATAAAGATCATATGTTAATTATGATGTCCATAGTAACTTCTCAATCACTTTTAACACATTGGCAAAAATTGTGAAACCTTATCATTTGATGTTCATACATCTTCTTTTCATAAAGTTCGAAATAAGTTTTTTTGTGGTATTAACTTCAATTCCACCCTGATAAGTATGGACAGCATTTTTATATGAGTATCAAGTTGATGGTAGCTTTACCATTGTAGCTGTACCATTTATCTTATGGTTATCCACACGATAATTGATAAAATTTTTGCAACTTTGGGGAAATATATAGTCGCATTTTTGCGAATCTTGTTTCAGAGACCTCTAACGCCCGCCCTAATACCGCCACTCAAAAAATAACGCCATTTAAGGCCGGTGTAATAAGGATCGATAAGGTAAATACACCTTTCCTGTAATTGATTGCGCAATACTTTTTACCATACTCCGCCTCGTTTTCGCAAAGGTTGATATGGTAACAGAATGGCACGGGACTCATTTCAGTAATGAGCAATTAGTGTTATGATTGTGAAAGTGTTAATGATTGAGCACGGGAGATTCGGTTGTCATGGTATAGCATATTGAAAACGAGGTAGAGCATGATAAAAATATTGCGCAATCAATTACGAGAAAGGTGTATTAAAGTTCTGAAACATTTGTAAGTTTCAAATACCGTATTCTCTCTAATAAGCGCCCGGGCGCTTATAAAATTTTTTTAGAAATTAGGGGAGCGCTTATTAGAGAGGGACGCTAATTGGAGAGGGGCGCTTATAAAAACATTTTAAAATGGTCATGCTAGCTGTGAACGAGGCATTGCTTTTTATCATAAAAGAGTAAAAACAACTGTATTTTTCATGGCAACGAAATAAGATTTTGTACTTATAACTTAAATTTAGACATCACAAAAACATAGCCTTCCGTTTCTCAGAATATTCGTGTTTGGTTCAAAGTTCTAATTACCGTCCGGGCGCTTATAAATTTCTGAGTAATGTCTAGTCACTCTATAAGCGCCCGGGCGCTTATTGGAGAGGGGCGCTTATAAAAATATTTTTGACTAGAAGGGGGCGCTTATTAGAGAGGGGCGCTTACTGGAGAGGGGCGCTAGTTAGAGAGAAAACGGTATGCAGATTTTACCTTTTGGGAATGCATAGTTCAACGAATTAAGAGTTGTCAATTTATATAAGCGTTCACCCTTCAAGATTGAACATTTTAAAGCATGACCCAGCATGGTTGGGGGGAGGTTTACCTAACCTAATTTTCCGCGAGTGAGAAGAAAAAGCATGAGCGTATTTTTCGACGCAATTCCAACACATAAATTTGTTATAATATCACATTTTATTTTAGAATTTCAAATTAAAATATCTACAAATAACCCTTAGTTTTCACGCTTCTCGGCCTGTCTCAGATGTCTACAAACTCTAGAAATGTAGAGTAAAAGTATATAATACAGTTAAAATGAAAAAACATAGCAAAATAAAAAACACCTATTCTTCAGGCAATAAATAACAGTAAAGCTTTAAGTCGTGACCTGTTGCAGCCATGCGGCTTGTTTATATTATATAAACAATGTTGAACGATTTTATTACGAAATTTTTGGGAACTTTAAAATCATTTCAAGTGAAGTGTTTGCTTTAATAAAGATCCTAGAATATAAAAGACTGCGATATGCCCTTTTTTTACGAACGTTTCTAAATGCACATCAAATCCTCGTTTTAATTATCTTCCACTGTAATGGAAACACTAAGCAAATAGTACTAAATAA
Source organism: Turritopsis dohrnii (assembly GCA_027922465.2). Lineage (NCBI taxonomy): Eukaryota > Metazoa > Cnidaria > Hydrozoa > Anthoathecata > Oceaniidae > Turritopsis > Turritopsis dohrnii. The sequence continues at coordinate 120,551 of BQMF02000361.1, read as the reverse complement.
GAAACATATAAACTTAATATAATAACAGCATACATAGAAACGAGGGGAAACTTGATTTCCAACTAAAAACACATTATTCAAATAAAAATTTGGGACATTTCTATAGTATTTTCATTTCCTTAATTGGGAAGTAATTATTAAGCCTTTCTGCCGAAGTAAAAGTGAAAATAATTATATTAAAGAAAGAACATGATAAACCAGACATTAACCAAGGTTTTCTATCATTTCTAATCAAGATAAACTGAAATGTCAAACCAGCAGGGAAATACATTAATAGTTACATGCGGTTACAAATTTCGGGAAGTTAATTATTTGAACATGCGCACTAGCAATCAGCTTATACTGAAATTCCATTATCTTTGTAAAAAACTAAAACTCTGAATATTTGTGTAATAATAGATCTATTAAGTTTTAAACAATTATTTTTATCGTTCATATACATATTATACAAACAGTATTTTCGTACGATGCGCTGTCCTCCAAAAATGGGCTGTTTCACTTGAACGTCATTGAATTTATAATGAATATATAGTTTCCTGGTTTCAACGTTTTCGTTTGTCTGAATTATACATTGCGAAGGGTTTTATCAGGTACTGTGCTGTTGAAAAGGAGGTACAACTTCTCAAATTAGTTGCTACATGCTGTCAGCGTACGAGATGATAGTGTTTATTTCTTTTTCCGAATGAGTGTTACTCACCGCTCACTCATTCACTTTGAATGCGAGACAGATCTCTAATAGACTTAACGTACATGTTTTAACTTTCTTGTCGATTTTCTATATCCAGTATCGGATACGAAATGGTGGTTCGGTACTAGAATACAGAGAAATTTACATCGAAAACTGAGGGTAACTTGTAAAATTCAAAGCAGCTGGTAATCAGTTTCCATGATTATGTTTCAAAGTTCATCATACTGTTCTTAACGCTTTACGATGATAAACAATCAAATCTGAACACGGTATATATGTAAGGAGACTATTGTCGACCTAAATGATGCTGAATAAGGAAAAGTAAAACTTTTGCGGCGCACACTGATCATTTACATGGGATACAAGCTGTTTTTTAAAATATGTCCCTAATTTTGGGATAATTCTCTTTCTTTGGGGACCTAATCAAGTTTTGCGCTTAGGATAATATGATAAAAGCATATCAAAAGATAAACTATAATTAATTTATTGAATGACAATGATCTTCTAGGAAATCACAAAAGTGGCTTTGATTAGATAATTGTACAAAAAGGAGTTGGGCAATTATCCAGTTCATAAGTACAGCCAGGTTAAATACAGAAAATCAGGTTGGTGAAGGTTTTAGCATTGCCGGAATGAAGATATTATTCCGCCTGAATTGCACAAATCCCTTTGCTGGAGATAAAACTTTCCTTTCTGCAACGAAATTACCTATAATTTCAAATAGAAGGGAAACGAAAAGGAGGGAAATTTCATTTCTATCAGTTTTTGATATTGTTCAGAGCATCCAAACCAATCTTGTCGATATACTTTTTTCAGGTAACTTCACTCTTGAATTTCGCTGTTTTTCTAATTGCAAGTTGTAATCTCTAACTTTTACCGATCTTGTTTCTTTTATGAACTTCCCGGTACAGGAATACAGTGGGATTATGAGACAATTCGAATATAAGTCATAAGTTAGTAAAATCGGAGTGTTTAACAGAAATTCGCCTTTTCTGAAATTACCATCTGTTTGGGAAAATTTTTTACTTATTTTTTCTTTTAGGGATTATTCAAGATTTTGCTATAGTAAAGTCAAACAGATGGAACTTGACAATTTCAAAAATATTCATGTCAACGCATAGAATTTGTAAATACATCAACCAAGTCACGTTCAAACAGTACGCGACAGTTCATTTATGTTGTTTCCTTAAATAATGAAAGAGTGAAAGAAAAAAAATAACGTTTTACTTTTTTCGCCACCACCAAATATCAAATTCGTTTGATAGCAGCCACATTTCTCTTCATGAAAACAATGAAACGTAGGCGCGTGTTCATTACATCGAGATGTTAAATTTTGTGGAAGGTTCCATGCAAGATTTTTACTGAAAACTATGCTTATCTTATCACCTTCCTTGTAACGAGTAACGTATACGACTTCAGCAGTTATCAGTACAAAAGCATTAAAAATTACAAACAACTTCATCTTTTCCATTTACTGCTTAAATATTTGTTAACAAGCAAACAAGGTGTGGCCTTGTTTTAATAATTTCATTGATTTTAATAATTGCAATGTGAAACTGAGATTTAAGTAATAAAGATATGAAACTACTTTGAAAATAAAGCAAATCGAAACAAGGCAAAACTTTGTTCACACAAACATGTCCCAGAGGCGTAGCCAGAGGTCAGTCAAAATTTGTGGAGGAGAGTTAAGTCATTTAAGGTAAAAAAGGAAAGCGTGCAAGTAACCTAATCGGCACTTAATACTGAAAAGAAATATCATAATGTTGAACTCCTCCAGGTTTTTTTGACTGACCCTAACTACGCTTCTGTGTCCTCTTCAAATTAACAACGTTTCTGTTTGAATAAACCAATGAGCTTTAATTAGCACTTTCGTTTTTAATCCTATACTAAAACATCTTTCTTCAACCATGAAATATGAGCGTTGGTCCTAAAAATAAAAGTAATCTTTTTATTTATACTTTTTCTTTATTTTCATTAAACGAAAAATATATCAAACTATCTGTAATTCATGCCAAGCCTGGAAACAAATAAAAAGGATCACCTCAAAATTCAGAAATATGAGTTTGATCAACAAAAAGATGGGAATATGTTGATGTTCTCGCTCCATCTGTGACAACACGGTTGGAAACTTATGCTCAGAAATTCAAAAAGGATGTGTAGTGAACAGGATAGTCCTAATTGAAAGATTGTTTCAAAGTCAGACTGCAAATGTACGGGCATTCACGGAATTTTATTGGTTGTTTTAAAACCTGGATGTTGATGTGCAAAATAGAATGTAAAAGGACTTTTCTTCAAATCAGACTTTCTGCATAACTTCCTGAGTCAAAAGTGCTAACCAAATATTAAAATTTAGAGTAATTTGTATACGACTGTAACGCTATAAAAATAATTGCTACATAAAAACAGCTTCATGAAATACCTGTACTTAGAAGCGTAGTTTCCGACAGTCAAAAATAGTCGGAAATGCAGTTTCTTATCAACTCTGGACGAAGAGTAAGGAGGAGGGCACACCTGCGTATTAATGTAATTACTCGCATACGCAGTATACGATATAAAAAGGAGGCGCACAGGTTGGAAAAAGGTTTCTGCGGCGTTAACAATAGCGTGTGTCAAGCTTTAAATTTTATTTTTGTTTCTTTTTTTCTTTATGAAACATACGACGGAGAGCAAGTTTGCATCAGCACTAAATCACTCGTTAATGGGTGAGGACACGGTTCGAACAATTTTGTACGGCCTTAACCCTCCAGGCTCAGTGGCTAAGCATTGGGTCAAGGAATATGTGATTTTCCACATTGGGGTTTTAGTAGCGCATCCGGCTTGTCACGTTGGTACGAAATCGTGTTCGAGATGTTGAGAACCATGGAGAACATTTTGGAGCGCAATCTTAATGAAACTTATTCAGGTCACGGCAAAGCCGAGAACTGTTTAATTACGGCTGTGGTGGCGCGAGGCGAGGCGAAATTTTGGGAAAAAGTAGATCTCGACTGTATTTCTTACTATTATTACTTTTTTCTTCCAAATTCTCAAAATGTTTGGTCTGTAAATTATACGTACATTGTTTTCTTAAAATTCCGGCGTACTGCTACTGGCATTTGGATCGTTGAAAACAAGTGCGGACTCGAACAAATTGTGAATGAGTGAATTCGAAACAACTGTAATTATGGTACTCTACTGCAATTTCATCATAACTCATTAGACGTTTAAGCAAACATAATAATCATGTATTGAAGATCTCTTCTCACAAATCGACTCACAAAACATTGTTTTTTTTGTACTATATAAAGTATAACTATACAATACTTCTATTAAGAGTGCTTGCAGGAAAAAGCCAAACCTTATCTCACTTCCACAGTTTCCACCCTCACCCCCACTTTATTATCAACCCCCCCCCCCCAAATTTTTTCCCCGGAGTACCCCCCCCCCCCCCCCCCCCCCCCACCCCCTGCTTATTCGGAAAAAAAACTACGAAAAACCACAAGAACAATCCAAAAACCACGAGAAAAACAAACAACTACGAGAAGAAACCATAACTTATGTGATTACGATTACGATTTCGAATTCGAATACAAAACGAGAAAACTGTTACATAGAACTAGAGGTTCCTTGAGTGTTAAAACTATTTTAACAATACTTTTGCTATTTTGTCTTTCTAATACACGTTTGTTTTTTTTAAGAAACACGAGTTTAGGAAACATAAGGCTCAAAATGGCAAAATCTTAAGAAACACGTAAGAAGCATTGTCAGGCTGAGATTAAGAAACACAACTGATATATTTTTGAAGGAATGCTAATATAACAGGAAGTTACTCTTCCATATCGAAAAAAAAAGAAAACAAATATATACAATGGTTAAAACTATATATATATACACATATTTATTTATTTATTTTATTTATTTATTTATTTATTTTATTTTACGAATGTTTACCCAGGATAGCCTCTTCAGTTCCGTAAGGTACTGTTATCAATGAGGGTCCTGCGAAGGAGATCCTAGAGCATTTAAAGCCCCCATTTGGGCTACGGAAGCTGTAATGACAGGAACCGCTCAACTAGACAACCACCCTAGACATCATTCCTACTCTCTTGCTGAGTGCTAAGCAGAGAGGATTGATTCACACTGTTATAGTCGCTGGCATGACTCGGTCGGGGATTGAACCCGCGACCTCCCGAACAGGAAGCGAGCACTCTCCCACAAGGCTACCAGTCGGTTCAAAATATGGTTCATAAATATGGTTGTAAACCTCTTTTTAACATCTTATATGTCTATTCTTAGCTTAGTTATGTAATATGCGCCATGTTTCTAGACGTTTTTTCTAACTAAAATTTAAGAAACATCTAAGAAACATTTCAGGCTCAAATCATGAAAATCTTAAGAAACATTGAGGCTGCCTGGGAAAACGTGTTTCTTAAAAAAAAAACGTGTATCGCTACACATTGTAACAGTTTTTACACAGTATCAATATATATATAATGTTGTTTTCTAAAGTAACACAGGGTCTATTCCATCAAGGCAATTTTGAACGTTTTGGATCAACTGCTGGGAAGCAATGTACGTGTTGTGCACTTTTTTCTATTGGGTTTTCTTTAGCCAAAAATTTGGGAACATGGCGCTTATTAGAGAGAATACGGTATATATATATATATCGAGTATTTACAGACCTTCCATCTGAAATTGAGATAATGAATCTCATCTTTACTGTGGAGTTTTTATATAGGTTTTACAGTTGTTTTATGCTTAAAGAAACTTTGAATCACTAGTTTATTTTACAGCTTTGACAAGATACAGTATGTTTTGTTATTTTTATTTTTTTGTTAATCCAGTATACATTGTTTAATCTTGCTTCATATTTTGTTTTGCTTTGTTGTTGTTTTATTTAAAGTTTATAAAGGTTTTTGTCCGTGCAGCTTCGCTTAGTTTTTTTTCTAATCATTTTGTTAAGTTATCTTCCGTTCAGCTAAGGAATATAAAAATTTAAAACTGAATTTTTTCTCTTTGTCTTAATATAGACATATATAGTTCATATATAGTTTTGGTGCAAAAAGATGCACCAAAATAAAACTGCACCAAATTTACAGTGAGCTGATTAAACGTTTTGTTTATTAACTCTGAACTTTATCATTTTGTAATTACCTTAAGTGAAGAAGTTTTGGCGCAAAAAAATTGCACCAAATTTACAGTGAGCTGTACCAAATATATAAATCTTTTCTTCGAAAAACATAAAAATAGTCTAAAATTAGTGTAAATTTTGACCAAGAAGTCCGAATTGCGCCAAATTTAAAATAATCTTGGCTGCGCAAAATCAAACCTGCGCCAAATAAATCGAATTGACTGTGCACCAAAATTTCTTCATTTAGGTATTTTGCCAAACTCATATTTTCATTTGGGCAGTTTCTCTATTTGAGCCTTAAATTGAAATTAATTTCACTTTAAAAACATAGAATGAAAAGTTTAGAAAGGGTCGTTTACTTTTAGCATTTTGCATGGAATTTTTACTCCATATTTTAAGGTTTTAATGCTACTAATTTTAGATAATATGTGTGGTTCCTTAGTATTTAATCCTAAATTTCAGATGTAAATATTTGCTGCTAGTTATTGTATCATACTTATATAACCATTTCATTTGTTTAGTTGTCTCTTGTTTGCTTATACCCCTGACAAACTTTTTGCATAAAAATTGACAAGTGTTGACATCTTTTGTCCAATTTTTGAAACTAATGACCTTTCATAACTACCGTTCTACTTAACTTTTTTGACTGAAGTTTTTATATTAAGCCTGCATAAAAAATTTTCAAATTCAAAAATTTTCGAACAGCAAAATACCAATACCGACAAATAAAAAAAACCATCAAAATACATGCTAATGGTCTTATTTTGAAAGGTCGGCGTAATAATTTCAGAGACCTCTAACGCCCGCCCTAATACCGCCACTCAAAAAATAACGCCATTTAAGGCCGGTGTAATAAGGATCGATAAGGTAAATACACCTTTCCCGTAATTGATTGCGCAATACTTTTTACCATACTCCGCCTCGTTTTCGCAAAGGTTGATATGGTAACAGAATGGCACGGGACTCATTTCAGTAATGAGCAATTAGTGTTATGATTGTGATAATGTTAATGATTGAGCACGGGAGATTCGGTTGTCATGGTATAGCATATTGAAAACGAGGTAGATCATGATAAAAATATTGCGCAATCAATTACGGGAAAGGTGTATTAAAGTTCTGAAACATTTGTAAGTTTTCAAATACCGTATTCTCTCTAATAAGCGCCCGGGCGCTTATAAAATTTTTTTAGAAACTAGGGGGCGCTTATTAGAGAGGGGCGCTTATAAAAAAATTTTAAAATGGTCATGCTAGCTGTGAACGAGGCATTGCTTTTTATCATAAAAGAGTAAAAACAACTGTATTTTTCATGGCAACGAAATAAGATTTTGTACTTATAACTTAAATTTAGACATCACAAAAACATAGCCTTCCGTTTCTATTACAGAATATTCGTGTTTGTTTCAAAGTTCTAATTACCGTCCGGGCGCTTATAAATTTCTGAGTAATGTCTAGTCACTCTATAAGCGCCCGGGCGCTTATTGGAGAGGGGCGCTTATAAAAATATTTTTGACTAGAAGGGGGCGCTTATTAGAGAGGGGCGCTTACTGGAGAGGGGCGCTAGTTAGAGAGAAAACGGTATGCAGATTTTACCTTTTGGGAATGCATAGTTCAACGAATTAAGAGTTGTCAATTTATATAAGCCCTTCAAGATTGAACATTTTAAAGCATGACCCAGCATGGTTGGGGGGAGGTTTACCTAACCTACTTTTCCGCGAGTGAGAAGAAAAAGCATAAGCGTATTTTTCGACGCAATTCCAACACATAAATTTGTTATAATATCACATTTTATTTTAAAATTTCAAATTAAAATATCTACAAATAACCCTTAGTTTTCACGCTCCTCGGCCTGTCTCGATGTCTACAAACTCTAGAAATGTAGAGTAAAAGTATATAATACAGTTAAAATGAAAAAACATAGCAAAATAAAAAACACTTCAGGCAATAAATAACAGTAAAGCTTTAAGTCGTGACCTGTTGCAGCCATGCGGCTTGTTGTATTTTACTTCACATACTACTGATAATCGCCACAAGACCAATTGCTCCATAGAAAAATGTTGTTGTTTTCTTTTCCTTCGATAAGGAAGAGTAGATAAGAACTTTTAATCTCCTGTTTAAAAAGTTGGAGTACAAGGATTCCAAATCGAAAGAAGGATGGGTGGCTTATTTTATTTTGCAAATTTTATTTTTTGATCAAATAATTTTGAAGTCTTTAAGAAATTAATTTCTGTAAGAGCAAAGTCACTGACAAAAAAAGATTCCTCTCAACCAAGTGTGTTTTAATTACTCAGTAAGCACAAAGACGTTATTCGTCGACGTCCTATGTCATCGTCGCTTGAGGGTCGTTTAATGGTCGAAATGGAAACTGCACAACAACGTCGGATTTTGACGACGAAGATTAAAAGAAAACGAAAATGAGGTTGTACGGATGTTGTGCAATGGTCAAATGACCAAAAACTACGTTGCATTGACATTGCAGCATGGTCAAATTAGCGATGAAGGGTAATGACATCAAATGAAAAGTCACTAGCGGGAATCGAACCCTGATCTCTTGCAGAATGATTACCACTACACTACGGCGCCTTGACATGAGCTACTGTATTTGACTATCATCAAAATCACCAACTTAATTTCGAGTAGGTTAAGATGGAAAAGAGCGAAATGAGGAAATGGAAGAACAAATGCAATATAATTTTTGCGTGCTTTTTAAAATATTATTTTGAATTGTTTGCAGTGTACAGTTGACACAAACCATCGTTTTTCGTCTCTTTCTTAATCTTGGATTATTGGTCAGCGCCGTAAGGTAGCTGATCTTTCATTTCCCCGTGTCCGTCAGTCAGTCAGTCCGTGTGTGTGTAATGTTGCAGTTCTTCACGCCCAAGTTAAACGCCCGTTATTGCTAACCTTCGATTTTGCAGTTTAAAATGAGAAAGTTTAAGCTAAATTAATTGATTTTACAAGATAAGAGTGCTAGAATATCACATGTAAGTTCTTATATACAAAATGTATTCAATTTCAGTAATGTAAAAAGGAATTTTTTAAATGCGCCCTCCTCCTTATTCTCACCGAATTCCAGTGCATTCTGGGATCGAACCATTGCCATGCTGCTGTTGTAACCTTCATGGCGACGAGCTTTTAGAAGATAAGAGTGCTAGAATATTATTATCAAAGTATACTTGCGAAAGAAAAATATAATCACCAGAGTAACTGTTATAAAACATCTGCAACCACGTATCCAAATCTGAGATACAACTTTCAGAGGCGTAGCCAGAGGTCAGTCAAAATTTGTGGAGGAGAGTTAAGTCATTTAAGGTAAAAAAGGAAAGCCTGCAAGTAACCTAATCGGCACTTAATACTGAAAAGAAATATCATAATGTTGAACTCCTCCAGGTTTTTTTGACTGACCCTAACTACGCCTCTGACTTTAAAAAGGAGGAAGAAAAAAAGCCAGGTAAGAAAATATATATATCATATTAATATACCACGTGAAGACTAAGTTGTGTTGTGTGGCTCTTGACTGTCGTGCGTTGGGTAATTAGTTATTATATGCCCTTAAAGATTTTTAGTTAAGACTTGATAGCAGCTTTAATTGGCCCCCATTATTATTTAACTGATATAAAGTCTGAATTGTGAGGTTGCTCGTCATCTTAAAAACATTGGGAAAAAGATGGTAAAGAAAGCAGAAAAATTGTTTCTCAGAGATATTGAATTGTTATATTATCTCAGGGGAAGAAATTTTGGTGAAAAGAAATTTGGCGGCATAAAAATTTGGCGGAATTAGCAGGAATCTGATTTGGCAGAATGCAAAAGTTCATTTAACTTGGCCAGTCTGGGAAATCCTTATAATTGCACGCTTAACTTCTATGGGTGTAACATTGCAATTGCACGCTTAATTTTCCGCCCTGCCTGGAGAAGCTTAAGTGGAATAGGTGGGTTCAGTTTTTCTTTAAACGGGAAAACACGTAGTCCAATGGGGAAAAACTGATTTTTGTATCTTATTCTACGATAAATTTTACGTAAAACAGTCCTGGCATTTCAGATTCGTTTCCGGGAATATTGGATAGAAAATGCCAAGAAAAAAAAAAGCCAAATGAAGATCAACAAAATAACACAAAGCTAAAAAATCTTAAAGATAGTTGCAGATGTAATATCCACGAGGAAGTTCTTTCAGGAAACTTTGATAAAATTTATACAGTGATATTTTGAAGTTTTGTAGGAGATATGAATGGATTTAAAACAATTCTTGATAGCGAAGCCAAATATGAAAGGAAAGTTTGAGTGAAAAAGAATCTTTTTAAGCGTACAACTGTCCGTTAAAATGTGTGATAACCGCGTAATAAGCGTTTTCAAAATGGTAGCTTTTTAAGGCTGTAATTGCATGTTTACCGCCCGCATCTTGACGATTTCGTAGCCGTGTAATAGCACTCTTTAAAAGTTGGCGTTTTAGCATAGGAGTGTAATTGCACTGCTAATTCGCAGAAGTTAAGCGTGCAATTATACAGATTTCCCAGACTGTTGGCATTAAACTGGCCAGGAGGTATTTAATTTGGTAGACAAATAAATAATTACAGTGCAAAAACATTGTATCTATTTAAAAGGTTTTCAACAACAAATGATAACATAGCTAAATCTCAGCAATGTTTAATATTGATAAGTAAATTAAAATTAGAGTCCTTCGTCATCCATAATAAAATTGAAGATGTCTCTATTGGATCATCATCTTAATATTTACCAGAATCATTAACTGGTTTCACTTTCAAAGACGTCATTTGTATTCGTCGGTAGGAGAGTGATGTTTTGGAAAGGGTCAATTGTGGGCAAAGCTGCAGACCCATTGTTGGCAGTGTCAACAATGCCAGATTTTACAGCTGTTATTAACAGGAATTAGAGTGAACTTTAAGTTGTAATAAGTTATATTATAAATTATTTGCGCAAAACAATACTTTACAACAAATTATACTGGACACGGATAGTTTTCATGAGAAACAATGAAGTTGTTTATCTTTTTTGCATATCTCTGATTAAAAACAGGAAATTAAATATGGTGGATAAAAAGACTTAAAATTTGAGAAGAATTTAATTTGGCAGATAACAGCAAACCATAAAATTTGGTGAGAATTTAATTTGGCGCATAACAAAAAATAAGATTATATATAGAATTTAATTTGGTGGTTAAAGGCAAATTTTATGAAATCTGCAAAATTTTCTTCCTACCAAATTTCTTCCCCTAAGGTTTGTAACTATGGTTCAATTCCAAACACTAGCATACAGTAAGTACCATTTTCCTCTAATAAACGCTGCGGCGTTTATTACAAATTCCAGTTTTTGTATGCTACGTTTAATAGGGGGCGGCGTTCATCAGAGGGCGGCGTTTATTACAAAATGAAAAATGGACAGTAGCAAACTTTAACAATAATGCTTCCTTAGCCTTAAAAAGGTTACAAAAGATTGTGTGAAAACGTTTTACACAAAAGATACGTTCGCAAAAATGTCGAAGAAGAACAATATCACTGTCACCTTTCTCTTATGAAAACATTTATAGCAATCAATTACACATCAAATATTCATGCAAAAGTGAATGAATTTGCTGATAGAAAACAAATAAAACTATTAGCTATTAAACCAATTCTTGTTTAGCCTGTATTCTATAGGGCGGCGTTTACTACAATTGTTCGGCGATAAGTGAGGGCAGCATTTATTAGAGGAAATACGGTGTATACTAAAAGAGAAAGAAATTGAGAGTACTTGAAGCACAACTAATAATAGAAGTAATGACTGTAAGTGTGAATACTTGAGAGAAAAAATGCGGTAAAGAATGGAAAAATTAAAAGAAACAATTTCTTTCTAAAATGAACATAGACTTATGTATTGATGTATACAATAAACCCTTTAAGCATCTCATGTAGGCAAAAAACAAACTGCAAACATTTGAATCAAATCTCTGTTTGAACACAACCAAATGACAATGTTTTTTGGAAACATAATAACAATTACAATGAAATTGAGTTTTACCTTCCCTTTACTCACTGCGAATGGTTATCATAATTCATAAAATAAAAATCAGATTTTTTGTTTCTTGTAATTTAATATTCATAATATTCAGTGATGTGATATGCTGTTAGATATAACTGTTCTTCTCTTACTTTTAGGAAACGATACAACTACTTGGCTAATCTTCCAATCTCACCTCATTTGAGGGCCGCTTGATTTGGCGGAAACGTAAGTTCACGGACGTGAACAGCCAAAACTCGTAAATCTCAAAACTCAGAAAAAGTAAAACGTAAAACTAGTAACTGAATTCTGAAGTTGAATATTGATAAAAGTATCAAAGTTGTTGTAGTTGTTTTTGCTGCGGATATGATTTCCGTTGATGCATATCGTATCACCATAGGTAGTTTCTATGCCGCCACCAAGGTATCCCGGGCTAATAGGGACAAGGATTCATTTGACTGTTATGGACCTGCAAGTGGGGCCTGTTTCTTTTTAAGAAGCTTGCCGATGTTTTATTTTTTGCTTCTGTGTGTTAATATGATTTTGATAAGGGCCGGCGATGTTGAATTAAATCCGGGACCTGTTCCTTCTGTCACAGTTAGTGGTTCGTTTAGTCAAGGCGATCTCCGCTTCAATGAATCTGCCGGTAAACAATGCGCATGCAACGCATTATGGTCTATTTGTTATTCGGCCCTAAAGAATTTGCGGTATTGGTCTCAATGGGATTTAGATCGTATATTAACTTCAGGTAATGATTTGTACAGGAAGTTAGGCGTCTCTGGTTATCTTCCTTTTGATGACTTACCTGATAGCGTACAATACAACAGTTTTAACATAACCCTTGAAAAGCATGGTGTGGTCACGGGGATTTTACATTCAAATAGCGATAATTTCCTCTTTCGTTTCCATTGGGAAACGGGAGCTCTTTTCATCACAAGTGGTTTTGCAACGGCTTTGTTTTGGGCGAATGGGTTTACTTACATTTTCGATTCGCATGCCCGTAATCAGATCACAGGCTTACCAGATTCTGATGGCGTGTCCGTGTTAATGAAATTTGATTCTGTCAGTTCTGCGGAGGAATATATCAAAACCTTTTATCTTGATGTCAACGGACAAACAGACAGCGTTTATTATCAGGTTCAGAGTTACGATGTGCGGATTAGTGCAGATGCTTTAGTAGAGGTTCGAAGACTTCTAAGAACTGAAAAGTGTCGTCATGAACGTAAACGTAAAGTACAAAGTTCTGCTGAAAATGAAAAAAATCGGGCAAAAGCACGGGCTCATATGCAAAGTTATCGGGCTGGCATTTCCTCCGACCAAAAATCAGAAATGCTTAAAAAAAATCGTAATAACATGAATAATCAACGGGCTTCGTTTACCAATGATCAGAAATCAAAACATAGGGAAAAGAATCGGATACGGATGCAAAATCAGAGGGTTGGATTATCTGATGAACAAAAATTTGAACAAAGGGAAAAGAATAAAACTAGAAAGCAAAATCGTAGGATCAGATTATCGGATGAACAAAAATCTGAACTCAGAGAAACGAATCGAACTATACAGCAAAATCGGAGGGCTGGATTATCGGATGAACAAAAATCTGAACTCAGAGATATGAATCGAACTATACAGCAAAATCGGAGAGCTGGATTATCTGATGAAATCAAGTCAGAATTGACAAAAAAAACCCGAGTGTATAAGAAAAAACAACGTGCTAATCAATCTGAAGAAATCAAGTTTGAAGTACGGCAAAAAAATCGGGTTGATAAACAAAATAAACGAATAGGATCGATTGATACATTTAAGAAAGTCATCAAAGAAGGCCCTTATTATATTTGTGTATGTTGTAACAGAACATTATATAAACAATCAGTTCGAATTTTCGATAATAATATTTATACTATGGATCAAAAAGTGTTTGCCTTTCAAGTTCTCAGTTTTGACGGCAGTGAATACATTTGTCAAACATGCCATCTAAAGTTAATAAAAGAAAAACTTCCCTGCCAAGCAGTTATTAACGATTTGGAAGTGTTTGAGCTGCCTGATAACTTTAGTGATGTTCGCAAACTTGAAAAAACGATTATTTCGAAAAGATTGTTATTTAAAAAGATCACTATCATGCCAAAAGGACAATCTCCTAAAATGAAAGGGGCTGTTTGTAACGTCCCAATACAAGCTGATGACATTTGTAATATTTTGTCAAGAGGATTAGATAACAATGGCATAGTCCAAGTTGCTTTGAAGAAGAAAATGTCATTTAAATCAAATGTTTTCTTTGAAGCTGTAAGGCCCGATGTTGTTAGAGGAATTTTGATGTATTTAAAACAAAATAATGCGTTGTATTCTAACATTGAAATAAACATAGAAAATGTGCCTCGCTGTTGGATCGGAGAAATAAACAATGCATTTGAAGATGAGGTCCACTTTGTAAACGAAAGTCAAATTCCGCATGTCAAACAAGGAGACGAGGAAGAAGACATGAATCCTTTAGATGAATTTCGACTGGCTGTTTCTGAAACTGCGTACGTACCTGAGCTTGCATACGAAATTAGAGATGATGCAAACGTAACTATTGCACCAGGAGAAAATAGAGAACCTTTGGCTTTAATCTGTGATAATGACTGCGAACTACTTGCACATCCATGGTTGTTTCCGACAGGAAAGTTTGGATATACACATGACAGAAAAGAAAAATTGAGTCCTTGTAAATATTTCAACCAAAGACTATTAAATTATAAACAAAAGTTTGCTTCGGACTCGGATTATATATTTTTTGCCCAATCACTAATGCAACATTTGAATTTAAACAGATCTATCAACATTGCTATGAAAAAAATAAAATCTGACGGATTGACAGCAGGTCAAATCTCCCAAAATTTTAAAGAAAAAATTGGAGAGCTAATAGCTAGTGACGAAGCATTTAATTTCATGAACACTTTAAAAGGAACTCCTGCATATTGGAAAAGATTTCTTTTTGAAGTACTAGCCATGGTTAAACAGCTGGGATTGCCAACTTATTTCATGACACTATCTTGTGCAGATCTTAGGTGGAATGAGTTAGTTGAAATTATAGGGAAATTAAAGGGTATGAATTTAACGGCAGAAGAAATTGAAAATTTGAACTATTTTGAAAGAACAAACATTCTTAATAGCAACCCAGTGCTCTTAGCAAGACATTTTCAATTTCGAGTAGAAAATTTTTTCAAACATATAGTTCTGAACGGACCTTTTGGAAAAGTTATTCATTATGCTATTCGGGTTGAATTCCAAGTGCGAGGTAGTCCCCATGTTCATTGTTTATTATGGGTCGAAAATGCACCTATTTTGAGTGAACAAAATAAAGACGAGTATGTTGCATTTGTAGATAATGTTATTAAATGTGAACTACCTGAACAGCAAAGCAATGATGAGTTGTTTCGCTTGGTAAAAACATATCAAACACATAGTCACTCCAGGTCTTGCCGGAAGTATAAAAATATTGAATGTAGATATTCGTTTGGTAAATTTTTCACAAACAGAACGCGTTTAGCTAAACCAATTTCTGACGAAGTCCCTGTGGAAGCAAAAATTAGAATGCTTCAAGCACGAAAAGAAGTATTAGATAAAGTTCAAAAATATGTCAATGAAAAATTAAATCCTAAATATCGCAACATGTATCACCCTACAAAAGAGAGCTACGACCCACCTAAATCCATTGAAAAGATATTACAGGAATTAGATATTGAAGAAGCAAGTTATTATCGTTCACTGGAAATGTCACCTGATAGCAGTTATCAGATCCATTTTAAACGATCTCCTGGTTCCTGTTTCATAAATAATTATTTCGAAGATGGTTTACTTGCATGGGAAGCAAACATTGACATACAACCTGTTTTAGATTATTACAAAGCTGTAGCGTACATGTGCGCATATCTGTCCAAATCAGAGGATGAATCTACAGAAGCAATGAAACAAGCAGCTAAAGAAGCACATGAAACAGGACAAACTGCTTATGAAAAAATGAAATCAGTATCCAAGGCTTACAGAACTCACAGAGAAATGTCAATCCAAGAAGCAGTTTCAATTGTTTTGCCAGAAATTTGGTTACGTAAAACATGTCCAGCAGTAACCTTTGCAAATAGTAATCTTCCTGAAAACCGTTATCGAGGTTGCCGGAGCGAAGAAGAAATAGCAAATATGCCTGATAACGAGACTAATATTTTCAAAAGAAATATGTTGGACCGTTACATGGACAGACCAAACTTATCTTTTAAGAAAGGAAAATACGCCTTGATGGATGATCTATGTTTTGCCAAATTTCTCTCCAGCTATGTATTGGATGTAAGAGTCACTGATGAAGACGAAAATGACTGCCAACCAGAAGTTCTTGAAGATCTGTTGCTCGATGAAAAAGACACCCGCCTACCGACTACTGTCCCACTTATGTCATCAAAAGAACGCGTTAAATTGCGTAAAACCAAATGTGTATTAAGATACCATGTACCTAACAAAATAACGAAGCCAGAGGCCTATGCTCATCATATGTTGTTCATGCTTTACCCTTTCCGAAATGAAACTGAATTAAAGGCTACTACATCCGGAACATATACAGAAAAAATATTAGATCCAGAAGTTTTAGACGTCATCAACACTAACAAACAGATTTGTGAACCTTACGGTGAAATAGTTGACAATGCATTTGTTCATTTCAATGCAAATAACGCTAATGGTTTGGATGCAGCTGGAGAACAAGAAAACGATTCTGTAAGAGATGAACTAGAACAAAATGGAAACGAAGATGAGGAAGTTGATGATTTTCCTGAAGAAAATATTTGTGGAGCGCCGGCTTGTACACCAATTACAATTTCTGATGATGAAATGAATGAAAAAATCCGTTCTTTAAACAAAAAACAAAGAGAGATATTTAACCACATTAATAAATGGGTGAGAACTGCAATGAAATCTTTGCAAAGCAAGGAAACACCAAAACAAGAACCTTTTCAAATTTTCATTACTGGGAGTGCTGGATGCGGAAAATCACATCTACTAACAACTATCAAGATGTACTTACATAAAGCTCTGTCTTATGGTTCAGGTGAACACAACAAAGAGAGAATGTTAATGTTAGCACCAACTGGAGTTGCAGCTGTGAATATCGATGGTTCAACTATCCATTCAGCGTTAGGAATATTGCCAGATCGAACGAGTGGTAAATGTGTTTCAAAATTAAGCGACAAAAAAAGAAGTTCGCTTAGACAAAAGTATAGTGAACTTAAAGTTATAATTATCGATGAAATTTCCATGGTCTCAAACAAGCTACTTTTGCATATTCATCAAAGATTATGTGAGATATTTGGTTGCACTGAAGATCTTCCCTTTGCAGGAATATCTATAATTGCTTGTGGTGACTTTTATCAATTGCCACCAATTCAACAAAAACCTGTTTTTGCGGAATTTAATGATCATATGTTGAATATCTTTCACTGTTGGCGATATTTCAAAATTGCTGAACTTACTGAAGTCATGAGACAACGAGGTGATCAAACATTCATCGATCTTTTAAACAATATTAGGTTAGGACTACTGACAGACAGAGATAGAGAAATACTACAATCAAGAAGAATTGAAATAGATGACCCAAACTATCCAAATGATGCTATTCATATTTGGGCTGAGAATGCTTTAGTTAATGAACATAACCAGAGAAAATTACGAGAACTACCAGGTTTTGAGTACGAAATTGAAGCCATCGATAAGTTGCCTGAGAATATTGCAGCAAGTGTTTTTGAAAAGGTGTATCAGCGAAGTCAAATGGATACTGGTGGATTAGCTCAAAAACTTTCATTAAAGATAAAAGCAAAGGTGATGTTGACATCATATCTTGACGTCGAAGATAAACTGTGTAATGGTCAAATAGGAAGAGTTGAACATCTGAAGTTTGATCAAAGAGGTAACATAGTTACTATATATCTGAAAATGGATGATGAAGATATAGGGGTAAAAGTCATTAATAGTGATCCTTTTGGAAGAGCTCACAGCTTAGTCCCAATCAACAGAGTTGAAAAGGAAATAAAAATAAGGAAGAATAGTTTATCATCGCCAGTAATAAAAAGGCTTCAATTTCCATTAGTTCTTTCATGGGCTTGTACAGTACATAAAGTTCAAGGCAAAACATTCCCCAAAATAGTATTCAGTCTTGATATGCTTCGACAAAAGCGATTTAATTCTGGTCAAGTTTATGTTGCTTTAAGTCGTGTAACGTCTTTAGCTGGATTGTATATCTTAGGAGACATTGATAAGAAACATGTTACCACCGATCCAAGAGCAACTGCTGAGTATGGATTTATGAGAGAAAATCTATCTCTAGATTATATAAATTCAGAAAGTTCAGAAGAAGTCCTGTCAATTTCATTACTTAATGTTCGTTCTCTTTCGAAACATGCGATCGATGTTAAGCATGATAATGTGCTTATGGAAAGTAATGTACTTTGTTTTACTGAAACTCAATTGACATCCAACATGGACACCACACAAATATCAAGTACTTTGACTCCTTTTTCATTGGAATTCAACGACACTAGTAATGACAAGTTTTCAAACATTGCATTAGCATATAATGATGATGTCACACTGATCAATAATATTTCCATTCCAGGAGCTTCTCTTTATACATTGTGTAAACCTGATACTTTCTCTGACCATCTGAACATCATACTTTTATATAGAAAAAACAACCTAAGTCTAGCAAATTTTTTATATCTGATCCAACATTTGAGTAGCCAAGTTGACTTGGTCCATATAATTTTGGGAGATTTCAACATTAATGCCCTGCAATCAAATAACACCATGTTGCATAATTATTTAAATGAGAATTATGTATTAACAAATGAAACTGCTACTCATATTTCTGGGTCATTAATTGATCATGTGTACATCCACAAAGATCTTGCTCAACATACTGCCACCAAGATTTCTATGCATTTTGTTTACTATTCAGATCATGACGGAATTAAATTACAGATAAAAGAAAAATAGACGCCACGTTGTGTTGTGACAAAGCTTGAATTATATCTAAAATCAAATCAGTTCTCTAGGTCTACTTTTTTTAAATCTTAGTGTAAGTATTGTATATATATTAAGAGGAATCACAATTTTTTCTGCGATTTTGCTTACTAAAACACTTTATTTTACCAATCAAATCAAAAATAAAGAAATAAAACCTGAATCAACATTTTCGTTTAAAAGCTCTTGTTTGAGCGCGTAAAAAGGACTTTGGGATAAATGTACGTCAAATAGAAATGCTCGAGTTTTGTCGCTGAAATAACTATATACAAAAGGCAATATTTTTCGGTTCAAAATCAGAAACTTTCATTCTTAGCATTAATTCTTGAACAATAAGTCTTCGTAATTTAATAATCTAATTGAAGGAATATTCGAAGTTTTTATGTTAAATCTTAGTTTTCTTTGGCGCTGACCTTAAGGCCTTAGGGCCTCTTGTATTAATTCATTCAGGCATTCTTCTATCCTTTGTTCCATATAAACAGTTATGGTAGACATATTTTTCATGGTTTTTCATGGTTACATTTTTCAGAATTGACTGTTAATAAATGATTTTAATAGCATAAATACAAAATACATAAATACAAAATTACAGTATCTACCACTCTATTCACGATATAAACTTTAACCACTGTACGATTTTGAAATATTTTTTTTCAGGTTTTCGAGCAACTTTTTAAAGGTTTGAAGACTTTTGCTTGGAAAATTGAGCGTATAGAATGCAGAACAGTAATAGATTTTCATCACATATATGACAATATGACAGAATTCTCATCGTGTGCTCCTTTTTAAATCATGCTGCATAAAACACAAAAGGAAAATTGCAGTAAAGATTGTTATAAGTAAAATGTTTTAAAACTAACCAATACAAAAAACTGTGGCTAACTTATTTAAAAAGCATTAAATTTTGCAATAAATAAACATTTAGCAAACACCTCATACTTTCCTTCTTCAGAGATGTTTTTTCTCTACATTCTTATGATTGCACCGGATATTAAAATCACTTTCGACTTCTTGCTTTCGAACATAAATTCGAACATTGCAGTGTTGATGAAAAAGCTCTTTCGAAGTGGGAGTCAAAACAACAAAATGACGTCATACGAAGCATGTTATGAAGTATAGCGACAAATTCGATGGCGAATCTGAAAATGGCTTGATTTCAAGCAATAAAGATATGTTAAACAATATCAGAGCCACTGCTTAATATTCTTCTTCAGCAGTGCTAACACAACAAGTTCGAGATCAACACAGTGAAAGAAAGAACTGGAATTAAAATTCCATTTCGTCTCTCTTTCAATGAATAGCCTCCTCATCCTTTTTTTTTTTTTTTTTTTGTACCTATCTTTTTGTCACTCCTGACTGTTGCAGTAATAGCAAATAGAGTGTTCTTCTACTCAATCTGCTGATCACAGACTTATAAAGTAAAGTAATGGAAACTGATTTTCCCGACTCTACTGTTCCCGTTTTCCGTTGCTATTTACCGCGCTAAAAAGGACAAGTGAAAACCCACCTTAATGTAAAGTAAAAAATACTCGATTTATGAGCTTCCTTCAGTGTTTTGAGTCACCAAAAGAAGTATATGGATATGCTCAACAATAAACTATCAAAACTGAGATATCTGTTTATTTTTCTTAGGTATAAACCGCTAAAAATGGAAAACATTTGGTAGTAACTGTGTTTATTATTCTTGACCTTTCTGTTATCGATGATCTTGTTGATTTTGGCATTTACAATGTTGCCTTTATTGATGTTCAGTAGATTTCAGTAGATTATATGGTGTTGTGAATTACTTGGAAAAGCTGTTGAACAACTCCCTTTCGGCAGCAAAATAAAATACTATCTTATCCTTGGCTACATATCAAATAAGCACAAGCATATTCAAATATTAATTATTAGCATTCCACATACGTATTCTCAATTAAACAAGAAGCCGCTTGGCTTGAAGACTTCAGGACGTAACACAACGATGCATATTTAGTCTCAAAAATACAACGTTGCCGAATAGCCAAATTATGTTCAAATCTAAAAAAATGACTGAAAAATTCAAAATCAGCAACTTCTAATTGTGCGTTGTACAAATTTTTATGAATATTGCAGAACTTTCTAAATTTGGTCCAAATTTGGCCTAAATTGGAAAATTTAGTCAAACCTGGCAAAATAATTGTCAAATTTGAAATCAGCACCTCTCAATTGTGATCTTTGCAAAATTTCCTGAAAATTGAAGAACTTTCGAAATTTGGTTCAAATTTGGCCTAAATTGCCCAATTTTAGTCAAACCTGGCAATTACATTGTCAAATTCGAAATCAGCACCTTTCAAATGTGATCCGTGCAAAATTTTTGTGAAAATTAAAGAATTTTAGAAATTTGGTCCAAATTTGGCCTAAATTGCTCAATTTTAGTCAAACCTGGCAAAATCATTGTTAAATTTCGAAATCAGCACCTTTCAATTGTACTCTGTGTAAATTTTCATGAAAATTGGTCAACTGGAAGTCCTAATTTGACCAAATTTGCGAGTTCGGCAACGATGTCATGTAAACGCTGCTTGAAAACGTTCATAACTTGGAGTAGTAGTAGTAGGAGGAGGAGGAGGAGGAGGAGAAACCACGGGTATTTTAAATACTTTACTCCACCACGGGTGTCTTAAAGTCAATCAATAATAAAGTTTGCGGAGTGGGTG
The DNA here is from genome assembly GCA_027922465.2 of Turritopsis dohrnii. NCBI lineage: Eukaryota > Metazoa > Cnidaria > Hydrozoa > Anthoathecata > Oceaniidae > Turritopsis > Turritopsis dohrnii. The sequence continues at coordinate 99,052 of BQMF02000361.1, read as the reverse complement.
CGTGAAATCGCCCGTTCGCCAGCGAAAATTAAGAATGCGTCTTTTCGGGAACTGGTAATGAAATGCTGTATACAAAATAGCTTTTTAAAATCTATCCAGAAGTATTGAGCACATCTATGTGTTCAGAGAATATTAATTTCGTTTGTGAAAGCCTATCATTATTGCCTGATGAAATCGAAAGTGCAATAGCGTCTGAAAAACTGTTGTATCATTTAGGAGATAATTGTCTTAAGGAGATTCCGGGAACTCTGATTTGTGATATGGAGCCATGAATTCTAAGTGATGGGGTTAACAAGAAAGAAACAAACAGTTATGAATGTTGAATAATTCTAACATTAATTCACATCTCATATATTTTACAAATTCTTTACTTAATCCACACTATCGTTAGTAATGCAGAAGCATCCTGGATAAAAAACCTCTGTGTTAGAGGGAAAAACCGTGGTGCCTATGCAGTACATACAAATGGAGTGTGTTTCTGAAAAGGGAAAAAGCCAAAGAAGGGTACGGCAAAAATATTTTTGTTTCCCTTGTCTTTATTCGAAACGTTTGTTGGAACTTTGTACTTCACAGATAGGAAACGCTGTTTTTCATTCGTGTCATTCGTAATTCATCCATCATGAACTTGCGATTGATAGTTCAGTGCGGAAGCTATATTCAATGCCGATTTGGTTTCAATAGAATTTAGAGTTTCCCAAGCCAGGTTCCCCTTACAATATATAATTTATTATATATTATTTATAATTTTTTAACTTTCAAATATATACAGTTTTTCAATGTACGTAATTAAAAATAGTTAAATAGACCTACCCTATATGAAAATTTCCCCGAGACTCCCTACTTACTCTCAGGTGCCTAATAAACGGTAGAGTTTGGAAAATTCACAAATTTCTTATAAACATGGGGGTCAAAATAAACAGGGGGTTGGATTGTCGTTCGAAACAACATTTGAAAATGTTGCGTTCGAAACAGATTCACATAATAGAAGTAAACAAAGAACATAATTCCAGCTAGGAACTTGTTCTGCTAGGATCGAATTATTTTTAATGAACGGGGAGAAGACGTTAATTAGGCACCTGAAAGTACGCACCTTAACGCACTTCTCACCCATCAAAACCTCCCATATACACAAACAACCCCGCCCTTTCTCACTCGCCTCAGTTATTCTGACACCCTCTTCTCTATTACTCTAACACTCCATTTTCACTTACCAAAACATCCCCTTGTCACTCACGCAAACACCCCCGCCCATTCTTTTAACTCACGCAAATACCCTGTCCTTTCTTCTCACTCACACAAACACCCCCGCCCATTCTTCTCACTCGTGCAAACACCCATGTCCGTTATTCTCACTAGATCAAACACCCCCGTCCGTTATTCTCACTCGATCAAACACACCTGACCGTTATTCTCACTTGATCAAACACCCTTGTCCGTTTTCTCACTCGATCAAACACCCTTGTCCGTTATTCTCGCTCACGCAAACAACCCCGCCCATTCTTCTCACTCGTGCAAACACCCCCGCCCATTCTTCTCACTCACGCAAACACCCCTGTCCGTTATTCTCACTCACGCACACGCCCCTGCCACTTCTTCCCAGTCACTCACTCACCCCTTCCACTTCTTCTCACTCACCCTATAACCGCTTTCTGACTCATCCTAATACGCCCTCTCACTCATCCCACCCACTCCTGACCACCCGCTTTAAGATAAAATCAATTTCAATACCACAGCCATACCCAAAACCACCAAAAATAATTTAATCTAACATTTCCACAACATTTATTCATTTAGTGGTAATGAGTATGGGTGTGGTACTGACTGCACCCCCATCCATCCATCCCCTCCTCCACCACCACCCCGCTTTCCCCTCCAATTGTCCCCACCCCTCCAACTGTTCCCACCCCTCCAATTACCCTTCCAGTTGTTCCTGCCCTTCCCTTTCTTACCCCTGCCTCTACCACTCCAGTTGCCCCTCCCTCCTCTCCAGTTACCCCTTTTTCCCCGGTTTCCTCCCCTTCCCCTACCTCTCCAATTGCCTTCCCTGACCCACCCATTCCCCCTGTCGTTTTTATGCCCCCTTTCTCCCTCCCCTTGAAGTCTTCTTTGTAATTCCTCTAAACAAAAAAGAAAAAAAGGTCATTATGTTTTACTGTAAGTAAGGTTTTTTTATATATAAGGACTACTTACCCTGCCTGCGCTCCATGCGCGTTAGACGGCTTAGAGCCGACTGTAATAGTTCCCTCAAAGGCTAAAAACCAAAAATTAAAATTGTATTAAACTTAACAAAAGCTTGTTTATAAAATATTTCTAATATCTCATACCACGTCATCGTACCGGCCGCCACCATCGCCACGGCCCCTTACATTTTCCACTTCTTCCTATAATTTTTCAATGTCAATGAACAGGAATGACAAGAGAATGCTAAAGTAAAATGAAATTCATACCTCATCCGCCGTGCTCATCGCCTCCTGTTCCTCCTGCCCCTGCTCCCGTTCATATTCCTGTTCCTGAACAGATAAAAAAACAAAATCAGTATACACTAGACAAGTGAAAACAAGGTGTTTTCAATATAAGAACATACACTCACACTACCACTTCTCGACATGTCTAAATAACAAAAGATAATAATAATGAGACAGCATTCAAATGCCAGAGTTGATAACTTACTTAAACAACATACCTTTGTAGATAGTACACTTACACACGGCTACAAATGCTTCAACTACATTCTCATTTTATTAATCATTTCAATTTTACTAATTTCTCTTTTCATACTTTGTTGCAATATATCAGTTTATCTGTAGTTATAAGATGTATTGGAGAATCAGAGGAGTCACTAATTAATCATTTTCATTTTATACTTCACATTTCCACTTTCATGTTAGTTACTTCTCCTCTACTGCTGCTCTATTATTAATACTAATATACATAACATACTTCTGATTCAGCTATATAATTGCTGTTCAAATTTGTTTTCTCTGTTTATTCTCATTTTCAATGACAATTCATTTCAATTCTACTAGTTTGACATGATACTACACAGTACCAAATACATATTATAACATCCAAGTATATGCAATATTTATGTGACTAACATTTTTAACATTTCCTTTTTTTTGTTTGTCCAACTGTCAATGAATGCTTCTAGTGTTAGTCACAGAAATAAAGCATACACTCAGATGTTATAACATGCATTTGGTACTATGTAGTACCATGATGCTATTACAACCCATCTGGTAAGCAATTCTGGAAGCATTCAAAGACAGCTAGCACAAACAAAATATATTATTATAAAGCCATTTAGTTATTGTTATGGCAGATAATGCAAAGACAAGATTGAATTCCAAAATTTGGACAAACACTGTCTTCTATATTGTCATTGCATTCAACATCTAACTCCCTCAATAAAGTTATATAGGCTTCACATCCTTCAGCATACTCTTTATGGCGTTCAACAGTACAATCAGATAAAGCTTTTAACCTTTTCTCCTCTTCCATTCTATGAGGCATATGTGGATGTTCATTAATATATAACAGCCTCCATTCGGAATCAAAACTGCAGCTGCTCCAGTAGGGGCTAAGTTCATAACAGCACCATTAGCTTTAAATAACCTTCCGGTTATATAAGTAATGGCATTTAACACATATGTCTTGCCAGTACCTGCAGTTCCCTGTATTAACAATCGAACTTGTTCAAGTTTTCCAGTATTTCTTTTAATTTCCAAAAGACGTTTTAACACTATAGCAATGGCAACTCTTTGGAGGGAATTAGCAAGTCTTAAATTACAAATAGGCAAATTTAAAAGAGTTGCAAAGTTCATTCCTTGTTGTTCTGCTTCTTCTGAAATATTTTTCAACCAAGTGGATGAATTTTCTGGAGGTTCTTGTGGCAAACATGTGATTCCATACTCATGCCAATTGAAATCAGGTCCTCCATCATTTAATATAACAGTCTCATGTGGATCAGTAATATGTTCAGCATTTTCTTGGGCTAATTCTTTTAATAGATTGGCAGCCAATCCCTCATTTCCTGTAGACATTTGTGAACTAGACAACTGTGAATTAGTAGACTGGCTAGATGGTATATTCACTTCTTTGTTCCTAGATTCTCTACTAATTTTCTTTTCATATTTCTCCTTAGCTTCCTCTAATACTCTTATCAGACCAACAGGGCAAGAATCACTTTCAAGAAAATCTGCAAAAGCTTCCCTATAGCTGTCATGACCCCTTTTTAAATCATCAGTCTTCTTCCAATTGCCTTTGCTGTGTATCATTAAATTGCCTTTTGCAAACTCTTCATAAATAGGCCAACATGGTTTCAATGGCAGCCCAGTAAACACAGGCACGTGGTCTCTTTGGCATTTGAAATTTTCATTGCAGTTACATTCTTTAGCCCAGTCCCAAAGGGAAATGTCAGGATCCTCAGAACGCCTTTCATCACTTAAAAAGTTAACAAGGGGAGTAGTTCGTGTCAATTTGCCATTTTTCCTGTTTGATCTAAAAGTCTACAACCTGATAGACCAATCCGCCGTACTTTTCGAGCAGAGTGATACAATTTCCCTCCAGTGTTCAAATAGTCTGCAGCTGCAGCAGATATGTCAATCATCCCAACCATTTTCATTAAAAGTTTTTGTGCAATGCTCTTCAAAGAGAGTTGTTTATCAGAACTTTCTAGCAAATGTTTATATATGTGAATCAAATCGTCAGTAGAACAATTTCCCTTACAAGCGTAACCAGTAATGTATTTGAGTAAAGCTAAAAAGTTACTATCAATTATTGGTTGTGTGTCACAATTTGCCAACCAAGTAAGCAATTTAACCTTAATATGCATAATATGCCTAGGATGATCTCTTGGACCTTTTATTCCTAGGATTCTCCTTTTGTTATTTTTGCATTAAATGGATGTAACTCTTTGTCAGTTGTCTGTTTTGTTTCAGGATTTAAATCACCGAAGTGAAATCTACAATACTTTTGTGGATTGTTGTCACCTTTCTTTTTACGCTTCAATCTCAAACAGTACCCATTACATTTATGTAGGGCAATACGATTAACAAGAGAGACATAATGTGTATTTAGATTAGAATTTTCATTAAGAATATCTGTAAGGGGTTTGGTTAAAGGATTGACTTCAGGAGAAGGTTGTGCTCCTTCCGGAGCTGCCCATTTTCCCTTGTTGGGAATCCATTCTTTGTTACCGTTTTCATCATACTCTACTTCTCCACCGGCAGGATGCATGGATACAAAACCGGGAGAAAAAATATTGGCTTCAACATCATCAGAAGAATTTGTCTGAAGCCAATTTCTTATTTCTTCTGCAGGTTCATCAGAAAGATTTAATATAGATCTTACTTTTTGATCATGCTTCTTGCTGAAAACAATAGCATGGCTATGAATTTCGCCACGGCTTTTAGCAAATTCGTATCACCACCAGACATCAGAGTATTGCAAGACCTCTTTCATTACTGTTGAATAGTAGTTAATGCAGCGCTTATCAAAATAATTGGTAACAATATGGAGATTTTCAAGTACAAGTTTACGTCTAAAAGCGTGATCATTTTTAACTATTTCCTTCACAGGTGATTCATCTTGATGATTGATAAGAGCATAGTATTCCGCAAGTAATTTCAAGAGAGGAGCACAATGATATTCAGCACAACTCATTGTATCAAAATATGCAGGCATGTCGCCAAACTCTTTTAGCCTAAAAAATGCGGTATCATCAAGTTCTCGTTTCCGTTCTTTCCAAAATGGATGAGAATTCGGAAGATTTGCTGCAATGCTGATTATTTTACGTGGAACACTGGTATCTTCATTCTCCATGGTATGAGTTTAGTTTATATAACTTTTTAACATCTAGAAAAACAAAAGAATAGAATAAAAAATATAACAGAATATAACATTCACCCCCTATAAAATAATATTAGATAGGCGAATGTGTCTCTAATCAAGAGTTTTCGTAGTCCAAAGCATAACAAAGTCTATAAGTTCAAATAACCAAATAAGCTCACAAGTCCAGTCTGTCCGGTGCTTTGCGGTTTCGTTCTGATCGACGTAGTACTAGTTGAGATTCGCTAGGAGCTTTGGTCATTGTTGGAGGTGCTTCAGTCGATGGTTCTGAAACGGTAACAATATCATCATTATTTTGATCTGGAGTAAACTGGACATGATCAATCATTGTAGCGTTAGATTCGTCTTGTTGAGTATCACTACAAGGAGCTAGATGTTTGAGTGAAACTGTACTTTCTCTTCCATCGTCATAACGAATATGTGCATAAAGCGGGTTTGCTTCAATAAGTTTCACTTCGTCGACTAGTGGATCATATTTTGAATTACGAACAAATCTTTTCAGGAGAACTTTATTTGAGTTGGTTAACCACGATGGAACAGCATGACCAGTAGAAGAACGACGATCGAATTTAAACATTCTTTCGTGCGGTGTTTCGTTGGTTGTGGTGTTGATTAAAGATCTAATGGAATGCAAAGCATCAGGGAGAACGGTTTGCCAGTACTTGGTATCCAAGTTTCTCGATTTCAGTGCTAAGGTGATTGTTTTCATTACTATGCCATTGTATCTTTCTGTTTGTCCATTTCCTTCTGGATTATAGGGTGTTGTTCGACTAGTAGCGATTCCTTTTGAATGGAGCCAATCTTTGAGTTCCTTACTCATGAAGGAAGGTCCTCTATCCGAGTGCACATAACCAGGCATTCCCAGAAAAGAGAACAGATTTGATAAGCGAGAAATGACTGTAGGAGTATCCATCCTCGGGCAAGGGTACACAAAAGGGAATCTGGAATACTCATCGATAATAGTTAAGAAATAAGCATTGTTGTCAATAGAAGGGAGTGGTCCCTTGAAATCAATGCTTAGACTTTCAAGAGGATGTGTAGCTTTGATAAGTTTTGATTTTGGTTTGTAGAATTGTGGCTTACATTCCTGACAAACACGACAATTTTTAGTGACATTTCTGACTTCCTCCACTGAATATGGTAAATAACGGTTGCGGATAAAGGCAGTCATTCGAGTTACTCCAGGGTGACATAACGAATTGTGGAGGGGTTCAAGAGACAGGTTGTCCACAGCACATGAATAGATACGACTAAAGGTATCTGGAGCAACATTATCAATTCCTTTACGATAAACTATATCAAAACTATAACAGGACAGTTCAATGTTCCAACGATTTATCTTGTCGTTTTTAATTTTATTTCTTGATTCTTTATTGAACATAAATGCAACTGATTGTTGGTCGGTTATGAGCTTGAAGTGTCTTCCTGTAAGAAGATGGCGCCAATGTCTAACTGACTCGATAATTGCACATGCTTTTTTTTTCGACTGAGGGGTGGTTTAATTCTGATTTACTCAGTGTTCTTGAGTAAAACGCTACTGGGCGGCCTTCTTGATTCAATACTCCAGCAATAGCATCTGTTTCACCTCAAACAGTTTAGTTTCATCAATCGCTTGAACCACAGAATTTTCAATGTCTGATTTTAATAATTCAAACGATTCTACGGCCTCACTGCTTAATGGAAAAGTGTCCGTTTTGCTTAATGGAGCAACCTTCTCCGAAAAATTTGAAATCCACTTTGCGTAGTAGGAAAAAAGTCCCAAAACTCTGTTCAGTGACTTTCCATTATGCGGTAATGGTAGGTCTTTGAGTGGCTGCAATCGTTCTGGATCTGGGCGAATTTCCCCATTTGATATTTCCGATCCAAGGATTTTGAGAACTGTAGTTGAAAAAATACATTTATCTTTGTTGTATGTGAGGTTCTTCCTTTGTGCGGCTGCAAGGAATTCTTGAAGATTACAATCATGTTCAGATTGGTTTCGTCCACAAATGGTAATGTTGTCTAAGTACGGGAAAGTGTCTTTTAAATTTTCTTCCTTGATGAATTCATCCATTTTTCTCTGGAAACAGGGAACACCATTTGTAACACCAAAAGGCATTCTTGTGAATTGGTATAAGCTTCCATCAGCTTCAAATGCAGTGTAGATTTTTTTTATCACTTTCCTCAATGGGTATTTGGTGGTATGCTGATTTCAGATCAATTGTGCTGAAAACTTTGTAATTGGCCATTTTATTTACTAGATTGTCTATGTTCGGTAGAGGGTATGCATCAAAACGTGTGAATCTGTTGACAGTTTGGCTGTAGTCTATAGCTAGACGTTTCTTAGATCGAGTGTCCTTGGTGACCACTACTTGGGCTCTCCAAGGAGAAGTTGATGGTTCAATAATACCTTCTTGCAGGAGTCTCTGGACTTCGCTGTGAATAAATTTCTGGTCAGTATCATTGTATCTGCGAGATTTCGTTACAATTGGTTTGCATTCAGCTGTAAGATGTTCAAAGAGTTTTGGAGGGTTCACATTGAGCGTCGATAAGCTCCCAATAACAAGTAGTGGTTCTGATCCTCCATAATTTATTGTTACACTTTCATGTTTACTTTGAAAGTCTTGTCCAAGAATGGTATCAGCACATAAATCCTTCATAACATATAAAATTACCTTTGAATATTTTTTGTCGTTAACTGTAATGTCAGTGATACAGTACCCAAGAACATTTCTTGAGAGAGACAATACAGCCATGTTTACATCGGTATTAGTTGGCGATATTGCTAGAGAAAGTTTTTGAGCTACGTCAGGATGAATAAAACTGTCACTACTTCCACTATCAATCAAAGCGCTTAAACTGTAATCATTTATCATGGCAGTGCAAGCAGATCTCTTCAAAGCAGGGGCTACGGTTGCAACGACTGATGCAAGAAATGGTGTGTTCATCGTAAGTGAAGAGAGTGTTTTTGTTTTAGGTTCTTTTGGAGCTGATCTGCATACGTTTGCAAAATGTCCCTTTATACCACAGTAATTACATGTTACATCCTTGGCTGGACACTTGATTCTGGGATGGCGATTGTTTCCACAAAAGTAACATTGATTATTTGTTTTGTCAGTGGCTATCCCCGCTATTGTTGGTGTAGCTGTTGGGTTCTGTAACTCTGGTTTATTTCCGGTGTTTGTGGAAGCATTTACTGGGTCTGGGGCTGCTGTATAAGTTTGAGAGTTTTTCTGAGCTGATTCAAAGGTACGTGCTTTTTGAGTAGCTTCTAATAACGTTAGTTTATCATGCTCAAGTAAACGTTGTCTGATGTCATTTGATAATATGCCGGAAATGAATGCATCTCGAATAGCTTCTTCCTGATACGTTTTAGCAGTTACTGCCTCAAAGTTACAGTCCTTGGCAAGTAATTTAAGAGCTTGTAAGTAGGTATCCATGGACTCTCCTGGTTGTTGTCGGCGTGTTGAGAGACGGTGACGGGCATAGATTGTATTAGGAAGTTTGATGTATGCATTTTTGAGAGTTTTCACTGCACTGTCATAATCTAGACATTCACTGAATACTTCAAAGACTTCCGGTGAAACAAAGTTTGCTAAAACGCGAAGTTTATTTAAACCCTCTTGTGGTAAAACTTCAAGGTAGTACTCAAAAGTACGAAGCCAATGTTTGAATTCTTTGGTAGCATTGGTTGTATTTGGTAATGAATCGAATCGTGTAGGTCGAAGGGCCTTGTCCATAATTGATTTGAATGATTGAATTGAGTAAAAGATGATAAAATTGATATGAGTTTAGTTTATATAACTTTTTATCATGTAGAAAAACAAAAGAATAGAATAACAAATATAACAGAATATAACACTCCAGATTTTTGGCTAACTCCTCGATGAAAAGATGAGCATCATTAAACTGCTGGGTTACTACAAAGCTACCTTGTGTTAGTGCTTGCTTCCCCATTTTTAAATTAAGCAGCAAGAATTTCAAATAGGGATGTTTCGATACTCTACTATCTCCAGTGAAATAAATATGTTCAACATACTCTTCAAAATCAAAATTAGCTAATTTTGGAATAGTTACATCACAGGAGCCATTTATAAAGACACTAGGAAAGGCCATCGTAAAAAAACCAACAGTCTTTAACTCATTCAGTGGTTGATTTTTAACATATTTCCATTGCGCACATGCAACCTTTCCCGACTCTAGCACATTTTTACCAGCCCCTAATTTTCCTAAAAGTTTATCCAAAATCGCCTGAAGTTCTTTCTCTGTATCAGGTTTTTCAAAAGGACATGCTACTCCTGATGTAGTATGGCTTTCACTTTGTTGTAAATCAAATTGTTGAGGTGCAGGGCCTTTATCTTCCTCTTCATGTAAATTAGGAACTTCTATAGTTTGCAAGCCAGGTAGTTCAGCAGTTTCTTCAGGTAAATTCTTAAGTCTGTCATCTGAAATTATTACATCTTTATAAAATTGGTTTGGCAAATGCTTAAAGAATCTCCCTTTCAATTGCATATTAACATGATTAGGGCCAGTATACAACTCAAATCCATTTTTAGCCTCAGTAATTCCACCATAAGGAAAACCATAACAAAGACCCTTTAATGCAGCCTCAACTTTCTGTCTTTGAACCATTGATTGCCTTAGCACTTGGGAAGAACCTTTTCTTTTTAACACTATTATTCCTATCTCATCTGGCAATAACGGTAGTGTTCTAGCAATATGCACATCTTGGGGTAAGCTAACACAGTGACCTTTAGATGCCAGCATTCCATATCTCAAAATGTGCACATGCATAGCAACGGTAATTTTACTTATCAAAGCCATTTCCACGGTTGATAAATTTTGTATATAAAAAGGCACATCTCTAAAATGCATATCGTTAGTCCTAATAATGTTTGTAGATGGGCCCTTATCATCCGGTAAGCCTGAAAATTTAGCACGAACCACGAATTCTTTCTTATTTCTAGCCAACCTATCCTTATGACATCTTTCACAAACATTATTTTTATTTAATTTCCATGGTTTGAATATCACTGTGTCAGAACCATTTTTATTACCTGCATGGTGAAAAACAGGCCGTGTTTCAAGACATACCTTACACATTGAAACTGTATGTTTTAATTCACCTCTCTCAAATGTTTGAACTGCACTTGCTACATCAGCACGAGAATAAAGACCTTCATTGTAAATAGTGCTGATTTTCATATCTACTTGTTGTTTGAAACTGGAACCATCCACGGCGCCCTTATCAATTGTAAAATCAATATCATCTATCTTGTTCACAGGCTGATTTCTTGAAAAAGCATAATCATGAAAATTACAGGCTAAACTTGAGTTATTACATGAGTTTGAAACAGGAGTTATACATTTTGTGGATACGTATCATGAAAGTTATCATCAGTAAGAATTCCATCATTTTTTGAATTATGTGCAGAAGAAAGTTTTGTTTTAGAAATATCAGAGTAGCGTGAGCAAGAAATTTCTTCCGAGGATGTATATTTGTTGAATTTTCATTTAAAATTTTAATTTGTTTTGCCGCACTCAAATTTTGTAAACATTGTGCGTGAACAAGGCTCTTTAAATGTATTGGTGATATTTTTTTCGAAGATGCAGAGTTATTTAAGTTATCAATAATTTTAACTTTTTTCTTAGAACAAGTTTGAGGCTTAGTTTTTAAATTTTCATTTGAATTTTTAATTTGTTTTGCTGCAGTTAAATCATTCATACATTGTGCTGGAAGAAGACTCTGAAAATGCATTTGGGATATTGAGCCGATCAACATAGGGTTACGAGATGAAGTATTTGATGATTTCCCAATGAGAACTAATACAATTATATGGATGCTGCCTGCTACAGTTCTCAGTGTTTACAAAAATGTCTACTTCCAAAAATGCAGCAGTTGCTTGACAAAAAAGTTCCGTAGCATAAACTGAATTTTGCTCCTGGTGTAATAAAAATTGCTCCCAAGACCTGAAGTTATTTTCTACAAACAGGAATTGAGAGTATGCATGCCTGAAATTCCTAATATACTGAATATTATCTTGATTTTCTCTCACAAAGTTTACCACACAGCTACACGTAATTGGTGATGGTCTGCGAAAATTTTGGCAGGCTTATTCAACAGTGCCAATTTAATTTCTGGTCTTTTCATTTGATTAACAACTGCCCTATACCAACAATTCCCATCCCCATACGTGGGTGTCTCGTAAGAAACAAACAACCCGATCGATGTGGCTCTAGTTATTATTTGGTCTGCTGTGCTACACTTTCTCATGGATCCTAACATTTTAAGTTGGACTACTACACTCTTAGAATCAGACATTATGCTACTAATTCAAGCAAAATTAAATGCAATAACAATGATTAGAGTAGAATAATAAGAAAAAACTCGAAATACTTAGAATCAGATACTCGACGCAACCACCGAGAAAAACTTTCCAAGGAAAATTCAAACTTTCGCGGGGAAAAATGTCTACTTAACTCAAAAAAGCAACTACTTTGGCCTTCCCGCTCCCGTACACATCGACAATTTTACCCTAAAGCTATACACTGAAGACTTTTGGGCTTGATCAATCATATTAATATCTACATCGCAATTTGCAAAACTTAAAGGTAAGCGAGAAAATTGAGATTTTTGGTATGTCCTGTAAGAAATTTCAGCAATTGACGGCAGCCGAACGCATCTCTCTGTTAGTATTTTGATGACAATATTTGATCTTGCCAAATGAGCTCCGTTCCGCTAAAAGCTACACTCCGCAATAAAACCAATTGTCATATGTGCTATTTGAACACTTTTTGCATTCATAAATACTGCATGAACATTTATTTTCTACTGTATATTTCTATTTCAAATCTACAGCGATGAACACTGTTAAGATTTAATGCATGCTACTTACTAATGTTAGCGTTCCAAATGTAAGATCACAATCCATCTGCACTGAACGTGAGGTTCCTTTAGCTGTTGTGCTACTGCGAATATTTCACTGTACCGATGGACAATCATTATCTGCTGTATCAGTTTTTATCATATTTTCATACACTTTTCCCGAGTGTCTGTTTAAATGCCGCATTAATGCTTAGTTTTCAAGTTTCGCCTCGTTCAAATGTTTTTCGTTGTTTTTATAATTTTATAATGTAATCAGTAAGTATTAGTTACTCGTTCTTTCAGTTCCAAGTGGAATAGTAAGAAGTACTTATGAGTTGGAAAAATAGGCGAAACTGAGTGGCTAGCCTATAACACGGTGTTTAAACAGAATTTCCGGAAGGTCTATTCACATTACAAATCAAAAACAAGGGGAAGACTTTTATTTACATTGTTTTTCTTTTATCATTTGATTTGGCGGGATATTTACACAATCTTTTCAAGCATCTGTGAGGGCTAATTTGAAACTACGCAGAACGAGGGGAAATGAAATGAATAACTGTTTTTTTCTTCGTACTTGGATATTCATAATGAATTCACTTTAGTTATAGTTATTAGAATACTTGTATTTTCATTGGATCACTTGTTACGAACAGTCATCTAAATAACTTTAGATGTGTTGGATATTGTTGGATACTTTCACTTAGAAAGGTAAAATGAGTAAATTCATAAGAATAATGAAAGTACTTAGATAAAATAACTTAAGGAAAAGAATTTCATAGTAGGTGCCTTCTCCAAAGGGGCTTCTGCCAATGTTGGCTAAAACGTAACACAATTAAAATAATGTTTCGTCCTCAAAGAGTCTAGCTCTCTGGTTCGGTTTCCATGTATAATGGAGGATCTGTATAATCCTTCTGGTTAAATCTTGACTGATCATCAGTATAATCTTCCGGTTCTGTAACCGCATACACGTGGTCAGTGTTATTTTCTTCATCTGGTTCAGTCACCATATACAATGGATCTGCAGTATTACCCTGTGTTCGATATAACGATGTGTCAGTGTTTCCACCTGTACTGTTAACTTCATTGGGCTGAGAATAAATTGTTTGAGCTGATAGACAAGCGTAATTATTTGCAGGTACATCTTGCAAATTCAGCGTTGCGTATTCTTTGGTATCATTCTAAAAGAAAGGTTTGAAAATAGACGGATGCATTTTACTTTCACAGCCTATAAATGAGGAGCATGTGGATTGAAATAGTCATGGTAGTGTTTACAATGACACAAAATTTTGAATTACATGCATTTCAAAATGGCGGGAATTATTAGCACCATGCTGTTCACCATTAAAGCGTTTCATATAAATAAAAGGCGTTAGCTGCAACAATAATTGCACCTATGTCAATTCATCCGATTTATTTACTCTGGTCATCGATCAATATGCAATCATCATACTATGTTCAACATCTTGAATAATGGGTTGAGTTTGAAAAGAATGTTTGGATAAAAAGTTTTAAAATAAAACATTTCTGTTTGAGACCAATTTAATGCTGTCGTAATCATTTTTTTAATTACGAAGCTAAACCTGATATTACAAAGCACTTTAAGGTATCAAATCTTTTACCAACTCACAGACAAAATCATTGAGCTCAAAGCTAAAGAAATAGCTAAATGCCCCTGATTTTCCACGTCTAAACAAAGAGAAATAAGTCCTTCGAACTCAAATGAAACTGTATGTGAACAAAGTTTATATGAACATTAAGTCAACAATATAAGGTGGTCAAGCACCCAAATATATTGGAAAATTAGGCAATCACCATCATTCACTACAGATTGGGACACAATTTAAATTTAATTTTTGAAAAATGTTTTTATCGGAGGGCAGATAAACTACCTTTGATCTTGATTATTTATTGTCGAAATTTTACAGAGAATCATGAATAAAAATGCAAAATAATCTATGCACGAAGTCAAGACTTTCGTAAATAGCATTCTAGATCGAAAACTCCAGCGAAACAAGAAAGATTGAAGTCAGGCTTAAAATGTAAATAAAAATATTTAAAAATGGCTGTGAAATGCCAGAAGTAATCTATTTGAAGATTTACACAAGGTTTCTTTTGTTGAAAGTTGTAAAGACAATGTAAAGAAGGAACATTTACCTGGTTGTGAACAACATCATCGTGTTTGTTCGACTGATTTTGGTTATTTTCCTAAAAATGACAGAATCAGAATTTTCATAAATTCAATCAATTGGAAATTAATTTATTAATGATTTTTAAGCTTCCCATTCAATTAACACTTTTAATCAAACGAAAGAAACCTTCTTAGTCTTCTCTAAATGTGGAGCAATAAAACAGAACGAGATAGAATAGTTATTTTTCTGTTATTGAAATAGTGATTTTCTTTTTCAAAAATCAGCGACAATTTAAAAGAAATTTTGATGCAAGGACGATAGAAGATAAAAGATTCGGTGTTCCTTCTCTTTTTGTTTTATGCCTCTATGCTCCAAACAGGTGTTACCGATAAATAAAACTTTAAATAAACCATTGCATGAACAACATTCTGCTTATCAAGTAGAATGGATTGTTTGAAACTTAACTATTACACAACGTAAATAAATCAAGAATTTAAGAATGTTTTCATCTTGATTTCAATAAAAATTTGGAATCAAACTTCAGAATACCTCTTTTTATATACAATACTAAATCAAGTACCCTACTTTTACTTTTGAGAGTGACTTTTTAAAGAAAATTTCAGTCAAGTTCTTCTTATGAGCGCTTATAACCACTTTTTCTAGTATATAGTAGTATTCTATTCCTAATCAAACACAATACTTACGGAAAACCTACAATCCTATGCAGATAACTGACTTTTTTTTTTGAGGTCCGTAGTATTGGTACTGTGTAATAGAAAAATGTGGTTAAAACATTTGTTTAAACCATAACGTTTATGGCGTCATTGAAATAATTGATTGGGAATAATAATGCTTGATCGTAAGGAAGCGACCTCATAAATGTGGCCATTTTTGGATCGAGCTCTACAACATGGATATATTTATCATTAATCATTTTGTGTATTTATTTTTCTTCATTTTTTGACACAGGAATCACACACGTGAAAGAGGAATCTGAGATATCATTTTCGAAATTAGACACTGAAAAAATATTTTTTCCAGGATGCTAGCATTTTTATGATTATCAAAACTAACCTTAATACATTTTCTTTGATACCTGTAAAAAAAATCACATACAATTTATTAACGTGACTATTACCAGATATTGGTTAATTTTCAGTTACGACATTGGAAGAAAAGACTTGTTTACCATCTATAACTGAAGTAAACCATAACCAATACGCAAATTAAAAATATTGGAGTTAATACACCAATGACAATTTTTACGCCATTGTGTTGATTTGTTTCCACAGTAGCTTGTATGGTAGTACTTATTGATGCTTCAATAATATAGTCTAGAAAAGAAATATCCAATTAGCATTACGGCTTTTCCATCAGTTATACGTAGATTAATATTCGTATTGAAATGACAATAAACATACAGGCAGTTGTTCCTGGTAACTTCAGCAGCGTACATGATTCTTTATCATTAAACTCTATAGTGATCTTTAGTAACTTTCCCCGAATGTCTGTATCGGATTTCTGAAAATACATGAAACAAAAGTATAAAACAAAAGTTTGAAACCCACTGTCAAAAAAGAACAATATCATTAGAATTGAGGGAATATCATTTTGACTTTGCAAAGGTGATACAATTGAACGCAAAATGGAATTTGAAAAGTAGCGTTTATTATAGCAAGGAACTTGAAATTTCATGTCATAAGAAGAAAATCCAATATATAATTTATTATAATTTGACATGGCAAATAATTTGAAAAATCCAATAGTACCTTCGGTTTTGTTCCTTTGAATGCATCAAATAAAGGTAGAAGTGATTGTATTTTTATGCATTTATTTTATGATTCTTTACCTAAGCCTCTTCAGTTCCGTAAGGTACTACTTTCAATAAAGGTCCTGTGAAGTAGACCCTAGAGCATGTAAATTCCCCATTTGAGCTACAGAAGCTGTAATGACAGGAATCGCTCAACTAGAAAACCGTCCTAGACATCATTTCAACTCTCTTGCTGAGTGCTAAGCAGAAATGAGTGATTCGCTATTGAACACACGACCTCTTGACAGGAACAAAGCACTCAAGGCTACCGTGATAATTCAGTTTTAGTGGATCACCTGGATTGTGGCTGAAGTAAGCTGAAAAAATGGATTCCTTGTAATTTTAGAGAATGCTTAACAAAAAGTGAAAAATGATTATATCGAAATAGTCAAACGAGGCGTAAATAAAAAGATCTTCAGGTTAGCAATTGGGTAACAGTAACAAAACATTCTTGAAACAAAACATGATTTTCAATAGGTTTTTCCTTTTCATCAAATTTAACCTTTTCCAATTTTGTGTAGTTATGAAAGCTGAATTAAAAACAGCACCTTCCAACTGTGCTTTGTGCAAAGTTTTATGAAATTTTGAAAATTTTAAAATTTTGGTCGATATCTGTCAGCAAAAGTGAATTTGGTATCGATATCACATAAATGTCGATTTCATATAGACAAAAATGTTCATAACATTAAGTAGTAGTAACAGTAACTGGAGCTGACTACGGGGTATTTTAAAGACTTATTGCAGCCAAGGATGTGCTAATGTTAATATGTTCTATAATGTTATTAAAGCTTTTACCAACAATGTATGTGGAAATTCAAAAGTCCGTGCTAGACCATCACTTTCCCAGTAGCCACTATCGTGCCAATATGAAATATCCGGTTCTTTTTTGTTTTTGGTGATATTACCAATATTTAACATGTATTTATGAATGGCTGTACTTTGGGAAATTGCGTTTTTCGCGGCGCCCCAATGGTTACAGCCTAAAAAAACAATTCATGTTATTTATTTTCAAGTTAGTTAGGTTTTGTAAGTAAAAACAATAAAATTTTACTGTCATCACCTTCAGCATAATACAAAGTCATTCGGTTAAAACAGCCACAATTCTCAGCATCCAAACAATGAAACGTAGTTGCGTGTTTTTTGCAGCGACAAAGACTGTGTAACCAAACACTATTTCCAAACAGTTTACATCTTCTTTCATTATCAACACTTATGTTATCACCGTCGTCATCGCGGGTAATATACACAGTTTCAGTGACTATTGGTATAATAACATAAAAAAACAGAAATAACTTCATCTCAATCAGTTACTGCTTGTCCTATGTTTTGAAAGTTTATCTAAACACGAAAACTGTTCATTTGTTTTTGTTTCTATCCACTACATTAATTTTAAGATTACATGATTAGCGGAGCAGTTTCGATGCATTCGTATCGGTAATTAATTAAATTTTGTCATCATAATTTCCGTCATCAGAAATTTATTTGAAATACATATTAAACTTTGACTTTTCGTTATTTCGTGTTATTACGTATTAAGGTCAGTCAATCATCCGCCATTAATGTAACAAACCTTCCTGGATTTTGATAGTGTATTCATCATACATATTTCCCTCACACTCATTTCCGGAAAATTTGTTTACCCACCGTATCAACCTAAAGCCATAATAGCCTCGTTTCAAAGATTTTAATTGCCTTTAATTGCCCAATTGTGTAATGGAAATAATATGAGGAGAAGATATAACATTAATAAAACAATAATATATGTTGAAACGAGGCAAAACTTTGCTTCCTAGTCATGAAATTGTGTTTAAAGTCAAGAAAAGTTCCATTTCAGCTTAACCGCTTATATTTAGTAAAACAATCAATTCTTTTCTTGTTTGTGTTCCGCGTAGAGTGTAAGTAGGCCTTATACTCTGCGCGGAAGCGTGTGCCTTTCCATCGAGACGTTGTTCTATATTGCCCGTGCAATTGTTTATTGTTCATAATGTTCTCGTCTTGTGTTTCTATGTTGTTATATGTCCCATGTGTAATGTATTATAATTGAGTTCGTAAGCGAATAAGTTTCTTGTGTTTTGTAGCCGTTTTGTTGTACATCTGGCGTATGCGTGAACATGTGAGGTGAAGTGTAGTCATTTGTTTTAGTAAGTATATTTTTTGTTAAGTTATGTTTTTCTTTCTCGTTTGTTATAATAGTATTTCTGTTTTTCCTTTGTTATATTTATACGTAGTTTTGTATGTTTGTTTTTAGCGTCCCTGAAATAAATGTGTCAGTGTATTCGGGGTCAGTAAAATTCCCTTACTGCAAGTGCAGTAATAGTTTGTTATAACTGTAAATAAGTAAGACACATCAGTTCGTAACAATTCATCAATACAACAATTCATCAAGCTATCACATTATAATGAAGTGGCGTAAAATAGTTTAGTCAAAATATTGGCTTTTGAAAAGAATCATAGAAAGACCAATGTTTCCTTAGGAAGGATTTCTCAACGATTACAGAAACCAAAAGAATTTTCGAGGCATGTCATCGAGGACATCTATAATAGAATAATAATAGAAAGATAATAGAAAGAATGGAAAAACAGAAACAGAGGGAAATATATTGGAAATCATCCATAAAGTTGATGTCAATTTTGAAATTCATTTTATGCGGCCAAAAAGTTTGATACAACATAGACGACTGTAACGAAAATATTTACCCAAAGGACCTTATTAGATCTCGTTCAAAAAGTTTGCATACCTGCTAAAGTATGCGGTCCGAAAACTTTCCACTGTTTTGAGATAATAGTTGGAAACAAAATGATATAAACCAGATAGAAATCAAATATGCATTTTTTGTGTCAAAATAATACTTTGATATATTTTTAATTGCATAATGTTACAGATTTCGATATTCATCTCAATTTACTGCCGATTATGTGGTCATATTGATACTGTCATTATGTGGTTCAACAAAATGTTTAAGGATTACAAACAAGACCTATGGAGGAAGTAAACATCGCGTATATCATGCAAATTAGTGGCTATTATGTTAAAGCGATCAATGAAACTCTAACAGAAAGTTTCGAGGATTTCCCCTTCCTATTTCAAAAGTAAAACCACTTAATTAACAGAAAGTTTTGGTAGAAAGCTTTATTACGATATCTTCTTCACTAGCTCTTTTCCCTCTATTGACTAGTTACATTTGGATCCGCTTGTGTCTTAAATCAATCAAATTTGATTTTAAAGTTTACTGCACTACTTGAATAACTGGTTAACCTTCGGTCTTTCAATCTGTAATTGTTTACTTTCTATCTCAAAATCTTGTATTTCATATTTGTACTTGAATAGACCTTTCCCGAATTTCTGTTTAAACATCGTGTTAATGCCTTGCTATCAAGTTTCGCCTCGTTTCTATACATTCTATTGTATCACTAATTACATTTCTTATTACCTAGAAATATGAACTTATTATTTCCATTCCACAGTGAGATGACTAAAATATTTAAAACGAGGCGATACTTGTTGGCTTAGCCATAACAAGATGTTTAAACAGAAATTCGGGAAAGTTCTATTATTATGACTTTGAGGAAAACTTGGGATTGATTTTCCGACATTGTTTTTCAAAATTTCACGAATAACTATTCCTAGTTAATCACATGGTTGGTTGGAATTTGATTGGCGTTTTTGCTTAGCGGGAAATTTAAAATCGGCGGGAAATTTCAGATTAGTTTCCTGAAAACGTCAATCAAATTTTAACCAATCATGAGATTAAGGAGATGAACTTCATCCATTGTTTAAGCTGCAAAATGTTCTGTCCAAACAGTATGGAAGAAACCGAGTGCTTAATCAGTACATCCGGTATTATCGGTACCGGTAGTAGTAACAGTAGGGAGTTTAAGCAACTGCAACGTAGACCAAGACGTGAGGAGAAACAACAAAATAAATAATTACTACCAATTAAAAGTATGAATAACTTGTTTTTGTTATAGAATCAATGCCATTGATAAACTTATAGTCGACTGGAAAGTCATCAAGTTACTATTAAATCTACATAAGAGAAAAAGACTCATCTCTGTAATCACGTCTCCGTTCTCAGCACAACTTCAAAACGTGATTTTTCACGTTGAGCACAGAACGTGCAAACGTGTTAATG
The DNA here is from genome assembly GCA_027922465.2 of Turritopsis dohrnii. NCBI lineage: Eukaryota > Metazoa > Cnidaria > Hydrozoa > Anthoathecata > Oceaniidae > Turritopsis > Turritopsis dohrnii. Next base: position 78,286 of record BQMF02000361.1, on the reverse strand, counting down.
ATGTAATTATCTTCCCCAATGGCCTCATTAGCGGTAGACTTTCTTTCTAAACAAATTCCACATAGAAATCAAAGCTTTTGTTTTAAACACGTCGCCGTCTTCGTTGTCGTTGCGATTGCTTAAACTCCCTAGTACACACAGACGTATTTGCAATATAAACTTAAACTATATGTATGTATTGGATGTGATCATTTCATAGCAACCTTTCTTCCCAGCCGGCGCATTTGTTAAAAAATCTCTGCGAAGGAGTGCATTTCTATATAAATATGCACACAATTTCAATACAAATTCTCTCCGTCACAGTGACTTTATGACGATTTTTTCGACTGGGTTTTGAAAGTTTTAAATACTTTGCTTTTAAACGGTTTAAATGACAAATCTGAAGATCATAATAGCTTCATATCATAAATATCACATATTATAAATATCTTATATCTTAGAAATTAATGCACCATACAAATCGTCTTTCAATTATTTCTAATGGGTTTCCGAGAAATGTTTTAATGAATCGAAAGCCGGTCAACGAATTTACGATTTACAAAGTCATCTTTTTAAAACACTTCCGTTACTTAGCAACTCGAAAGGAACACACTGTGTTATCTGGTGAATTCAAGGGTTCACGTTTCTCGCTCGGTTTCCATGTATAGTGGAGATGCTGGAGGATCAGTATATTCATTACTGCCAACAGGTACTGTATCAGAGTAAATGTGACTTTCTGGTTCTTTACTTGCATATACCGGGTTATTTACTGCAACTGGCTCAGTAGCCATAAAAGGACTTTCTGTGTTGGTCAGAGTTCTATATAATGGTGCTTCAGTGTTTCCGTTGGTTGCACCCACCACATTTGGTTGCGAGTAAATACTTTCCGCAGAAAGGCAAGCGTAGCTATCTTCGGTAATTTTTTGGAGATTCAAGCTACTGTAATTATTTGTGTTGTCCTAAAGAAATATTTCAGAATAGTTACTGTGAACATAGAAAGACTTCCTGTTTCCATGGTTTTATATCCTTATTCTGAGACCATTGGTTTCTCATTAAATTGTTTTCCATCATAGTTGGTTTTGACTGAACAGATGACTATCAAGTAGAGGAACAACAGCTTTTTAAGTGCTTATTGGAAGATATTGAAACTTAATACTTAATCTCGCCATAGAGAATGAAAGTGAACGACAGACATGCATGTACCTCAGTGTCAACCACGTATGCTGGTGCATCGGCTTGAAATGGCTCTCCCATCTAAAGTAACAAAAACACAGATAAGATTGAACAATACATACAATGGCATGATAGATTATTCAATAATCCAGAACTTTCAACTACAAATACATACCTTGTTTCTTTTTGCTTTGTAGCTACAAAGAAAAAAGAAAATAAATAAAACGAATAGTACGTCATGGTCTCAAGATATCAAACAAACAATCAACAAACATTCAAAGACCTCTGTCATAATTTCAAATTTGAAATATCTCTTTTTGTTTGTTGTGTCATATCTTATAGTCTTTCAATCCAGTCGACAAATTAGTTGAAAAATCATTGGGAAGGATTACATCTCTATGGAAAAATCCACACTATTTCTATGAAAATAGTTTTCGTAGCTGTGACGTTTTGACGAGTTTGTCAACTGAGAAATAGACTTAAAACCTGTGATTTTCACTTGCATTTTGTGAAAATACCCAGTTGACAGAAATTTGGAACTGCTAAATGATGTATGATGTATGATTTGATTGTACGAAAAATTTATATTTACCATCTATAACTAATGAAAAAGAGAATCATAGTGCAAACACATATGGTTGGAATCAAAATTCCTATCATTATTAAGCTGTTTGTTGTATCATTGTCATCACTACTAGCACCTTCTGTTTTGATTCCAGATCCTGGTGAAGAAGTCGGTACGTTGTGATTATAGTGGTTATTAGTATGTTGTTGTTTGATGTTGTTGTTATTGGTGATCGTCTTGTTGTCTGTAACTTTGTTGTTGTCGTTTTCGGTGCTGCCTTGGTCGATGTTTGTGGCCTTGCTGTAGAAGTTGGCAAATAATATTATAAAAATTTGAAATAGAATTTGTCTGAACTGAGATTATCATACGTAGCTACGTTTGTTCGCCAACCTCTGACGGCGTCAAGATTTTACAGATGAAAAATATAAAGAGGACAATTATTACCGTTAGCTGCTTATGTGGCCTAGTTTACATTGTAGAAAACTGATTGAAAACATTAGCATGTTGATGTAGAATTTTTGTTAAAACGTCCCTGAAGTTGTGCAATTATCTCAGTTCAATTCATTTATACAGAGTGTCCACCAGAAAGTGGGCACCCAACTTTTAATAAGCATATCTTTTGTTTTTCGTGCTTGTTTCTTTCAATTTTTATATTAACAGAAAGAAAATGTTTTGCTCTTTCTAAATATATGACCCTTTTCACAGAAAAACCAATTTTTCGGGAAATATAATCGATTTTACCATGAAACCATGACATTAAATCAATAACGATCAATTAACGCTTGTTTGAATAGATGTTAACGACTCGAGTAGCATGGGAAATCATAAAAAGCTAAAATATTGTAATAAAGCTGCGTTTACATAACGAAAACTTTACGTTTTTACAAGCTTGAAACATGGAAGTTTCATTTCTAAAACTCTTTTACAAACTTTTAAAAACTTTGAATCGTGCTTTTTGATAGGGGATTTCTACCCAGAAACTGCTGTCTAAAAGCCTGAATAACAGCTACATAACTTTTCGTCTCATGAAACTTAACTGCATAATTGAATGAATTTCATAAAAGTTTGTTTTCTCGCTTATAAAGGTTTTGGCAATGCTTGGGAATATGAAATTATTAAATCATAATAAAAACTTTAAGGTAAGTTTACACAATGAAAAAAGGTTTGTGTCTTTTCAAAAAATTTCGTGACAAAATTAGCACAACACTAACAACAGTGGTTGTTTCAACGAAACAAAAGGTTAATTGCTCGTGAAAAGTCTGTTTTATTGATCATTACAAAATTAACAAGCGTATCGAAACAAAAAATACTTAATATTTTTTAAAGTAAAAACTTTTATAAATAACAACTTATATTTTTGGAAAGCTCAAACACCCCTCTTTCTAACGGTTTAAAAACCGCATTGTATTGTTAAAAACTCGAAAAGTTATTTATGTTTTAAGCAAGGTGCCTACTTTCTCGTGGACACACTGTATGTATTGCGTTACTGATATCTTGTCTTGGGATGATAAAAAACATCTTTAAAGCCTAGTTTAGACCTGACAAGTACGACGATTAAAATTTAGTGTAAGTGTCGTAATCGTCTAATGTGAACACGTTTGTAATCGTCGTAATTGTCATGAACGCCTGACGTTTACGACGACAAAGTTTCGATATTTCGTCGTTGTAGCTGCTCTAATGTATGTAAAAATCTATTGAGATTTACGTCAATTCTATTGTGAAGATAGCGAGGACACGTGCTTCAAATTTTACAGAAAACTTAAAACTTAAAACTTAAGGGAAAGAAGTGTGGTGTGTTTGAAACAATTCTGAAATTAGTATTTTGAGATACTTGAGAGTATTCAGATCTGACGATTGGCCATTACGACGATTGATATTTTTTAATTGTCAAAATCGTTGATATCGTCTGGTCTGAAACAGGCTTAAAAACCTCAAAAAGAATTAGTTGAAAAATAGCTTATCACTTTTTCTCAGTAGGAAATAAACTGCCGCACCGGAGAGTGAGTATGCTGTTTAGTTGTTTAGTAACGCGAAACATTATGGTCTTACAGTCAGTTTTGCCTTTCATTTTGAGTAGCAGGCAATTTGTACTATTTAAAGCTTTGTCATCTTTTCCTGTGATGGCCGTTACTTTAATTAGTTTGCCCGTGACAGTTGCTGGAGATGTTATCTAAATTGAATAGTGATTCAGTAAAAATGATATATATACATTGTATTAACATAAATGGAATAATCCTGCCGAACACTTAGTCGACCCAGTAGAGCCAGTACTTTCGTGAAATAAATAAACCCACATTAAAGCCTGGTGTCACTAAAAGTAATGTAACTCTATCGTAAAAAAGGAGTGCCAACTTTTTTATAACTACAATTAGCATTTACTGAAAATTGGCTTTTCCATTGGATTAACTAGCCATTTTATTATCCATAAATGTTAAAATAGAAGTCTTGCAGAGCGTATGCACACTAAATGACCAAAATATGACACGATGAAAAGACGACAACAAACTATATCAAAATCAACATGCAAACCTCCAACCGGCCTCGTCGACTATTGTACGAAAACTTTTGTTGCACACCACTGCTCCATTTATTATTCTCCCAAAACGTCACCATAGTTCTGCCAGTGAATACATTATTCACGATTTTCCCAGAAACAGTAGCCACATTTCCTCTTTTTAGTAACAATGGCACTTGATTCCGTGATGAACTCACATACACGGTGCAGTCTAGAAAAAATCATGAACGTCTTCTGAAGTTTTATGATAATTCAAATTATCACTGCTGCATCATTTGAATCCTGTAAGTTGTAAAACGTTAAGCATAATAACGTTAAATTTAACCATTGCAATACACAACAACAAATAGACCGTTGAACAGTTAGAAACTTTGGACTTCATTTCTTATGTGTCCAGTTTTCCTTATCACATTTTTTGATGTTTTTTTGCTAGTTTTTTTATTGCATAAGAAATGGTGATTTACAGCCCATTAACAAGGGCCAAAGGATACATCGTTTCTGCATTATACTAAGTTATACTTCAAAACCTTCTTAAGGGACATTTCTTATTCATAAACACGAAATTGGATTGTGCTTTCTATCTTAAACATCCTCAATGGTCTAATTCAACGTTTCTCTCAGTCCCCAGAAAAAAAAAATCAAAACGTGTTTTCTAATGTGTGAGTGTCTTGAGTACAACATAATCTTAATTTTGTTAATTTCAAAAATCTCAAAGCTGTACTTTTACCCATATTCCTCTCATACTTTCTCAATAGTCCATCCTTATTTTCTGGGAAACTAGGCTATGTTGAACTTTTCGGGTAATCTCTTGATTGTCAAGAAAAACTTTCAATTATGTGTTTAACGATTCACCGTTGCCTTATTGTAGAAAGATGGTAGGCATTCATTGTTGTTTTCAAACTTAATGACAATTGATTATTACAGAAAGTCTAGAGGGCAGAAATTTATTAAGAGTAAAAAAAAAAATACAGTCAGTCATGTTGAAGCAATTAATAACAATGATTTGATCACGTCTGCTTTTACTGACCCCAAAATAACATAGTTTAATATAAATTTGAGGGGGAATGAAATTCATTAAAAGTCTGTATTCTTGTACTATTTATAATTCTACCAAATGGTGAAAAACAATCAATTTTGATTGTTTGAGTTTAGTTCTCCTTTAAAAATGAACACTGAAAACTTACCTTCATGTAAAGTCGTCCTGTTGAAGCAACCACACCTGTTACTATCCCAGCAATGAAACGTAGAAGCAGTTGAGTAGCACCTACATTTACCCTTTATCCAAGACATATTGTTAAAATATCCACATTGCTTTCTGTTAACAATTATGAAGTCACGTGTTCTAGAACGAGTAGTTTCAATCTCAAAAGTAACGCTACTGAATACTCTCAGCAAAAGGATGACGAACTTCAGATAGCTTTGATAAGCCATGTCGTACTTTTTTGTATTTATTTATATGTTAAATACTGACATTCAAAATTCTAAATTACCAATATTATTTGATGTTTTGAAATGTTAAAGCTGTCTTAACATATTTGACAAACACGTATCTGGTAATTAGCCTCTATTGATTGATTGTTTATTCGAATTAAGAAACTTATTAAAATCAATTGTGTAGATTATTAAAACTTCAGATTTTAAGCTGAAAGGAAGGTTATCATGATTTCGATATAAGAAAAGCATAATCGACTTTATACGTATGAGAACAACTTTGTTTAACTTATTTTCACGCTTTGACGTACCTTTCACGAAGTACTGTACGCAAGCAACGGTTTGAAACATGCTACGTTTACGTTTTATAATGGTAAATTGATAGTAGCTAAATCAGTCGGATTCCAGATCAAAATAAAGCATCCTTTGTCGAATCAAAGTATTAAAAAGACTTTTTCTTGCCACAATATTAGGGAACAATTTCCTAAGGGCATATTTTTGTATCTACACGATATCTCGTCACCAGAGTAAACTTCTGCATTAGCTATGTCAATACTTAATTACTAGAGAATTAAAGAATTGCTACAGCGCAATTTATTTCAACGTATAAGGCCTACGTTCAGGTCAAAACGGTCTTCGATCTAAATTGAGAAATGATTTAGGGCATGGGATGAAAAACATTTAACATTTAAAAAAATCTGAACAGTGCGCTTATCTGTAAATTTACAAATTCCCCGTCATTGCAACCCACGCCTCGTTTCTAATCTAGATGTTTATGACGTAAAGCATCATTTTTAAAAATTCCACGTTTTATTAATGATGCCAATGTCCTCATTACTCAAGTATATCAGCAGTGATAGATAATATTAGAATCCATTGGTAGGCGTATATTTTCAACTTCAAAAGAATAAGAAATCAATCCCTTGTCTGGTGATAGCTTAATTCGAATCTGAAATAGTGAGCGCTCTAAAAAAACGTTTTACGAGATGTTATGGATTCTAAACAAACTTTGATGGAAAGATTATTGAAAACACGAAGCTTTAGTGAAATGCACGCACTTGAGTTTCAAAGCCCAGTGAAGTTAAACTGAATAAAATTCTACAGCGCATATTGTAATAATCAAGAGCATGCACAGAAAAAATTTATTCGACATTTCCCTTTAGGTTGTTTACATACACTTTTTTCTATCGGGAGTGAATTGTAATACTTTTTTCGAAAAGACAAATGTGAAAATCAATGAAAAGTGAGTTTGAAGATGAGTTCAGCATACATAACCTAGGTCTTTCTTTCCGAGACACTTATTTGTGAAAGTTAAATTGTGTCGAAGTACGCTCTTTAATTGCATGTTTTAAGTCACGTGGCTACCTTGCTTGGATAACTTCTTTGCAGCTACAGTTTTGTTAAATTTCTTGTAAGGACAAACGAGACGACCGAAAGTTTGGGAATTGTTTTATTCCCCTGTTTTGAAAAGTTCTTAAATTTTCTTGAAGGGAATCATCATTAGCAGTTCATCAAGACTATTCGAAACAAATTCCTTATCAATCTACCAATTCTTCCCAAACCAAAACAATTTCCAAGTTATGATTATTAGTTCCACAGAATTCTGCATAAAATGAATCTGGCGGATTTGTTTGATTTCTTCAGCAATGAAAGCAGCAAGTGACACCAAAATCTTCCAGGTAAATCTTGAAAAGGAAACCCATTAATCATCTTCTGACGTCATTTTACATACGTAACATTACATTTTGTTATATATCAAAAATTAATTTCTATTATGCCGAATCATTTTTAAAACTTTAAAACATAAGTCACACTTATGAAGCAGACGTGGATGCAGAAGCAGACGCAAGAATATCAATTTTTCGTTACCTTGCTTCACTTTCTGCGCCAAAATCAACCTTGCTTCACACTTACTTCATGATTTTTCTTTTGCGAACGTTTGATGCAGCACGTGCAAAAGTAGTTTTCATGAAGCAAGAGAGAACATTGAAAATTTTAAATTAAAAATGGCTGACGATAACAATGAAATAATTCGTGAAGCAGTTCGAAAATAAGCAATCTAGATACTCCATACAAATGTGAACGTCTTGCTTGAAATGTTGCATCAGTTTAAAAAAAGATGTACTGCACATGCTTACTTCACTTGCGTCTACGTCTGTTTCATGAGTGTGAATCAGACTATACTGCATATCAATGAATTTTACAGTGTAGCTACGATTAATATTTTATTTTATTTCACGATGATTTAAAAGGATTTTCTGAATCTGCGTCAAAAATCATCGATTTCCATTAAATCTAGGTGCGCACAGCTCTGTATCTTCTTTCGTTACTTCTGCAGTCCTACTGTTTTTTCTAGAAAATGATCGGATAGATGAGCAAATACAGAATAACTTCGGACGAAGAATTGATTTAGAGTGGCAATATATAACTGGGTACACCACTGTATGTGTTTTGGTAAAGAGAATAGCTAATGTGATCAGTATTGATGGTAATTTGATATTGAAGATGGTGAGAAGACCAGTAATTGCATATGGTGTCCAAGCCAAAAAAAATGCAAAACCCATAGAGGTCATCAGCCGGATAGTAGCAGTTTGTCTTTCTGTGAACGATTTCGATAAACGTGCCGTAGGGAACTTTTGCATGAACGTGGTGGTTTTAAATGTTTTGAAAGTATAAACCAATGTTGATGAAATGGTTACCAATGGAACGAAATACAATGATACAAAACATAATGAAATGTAAGATCTGCTATCTTTGCGTTTCAGATTCCAATCAAGCGAGCATCGGTTACCATCCAAATCGAGAAAATATTGAGACCAGCCAAACAGTGGCAGGCTGGTCCAAAATGTGCTGTAAATGATACTTAATGTAAGCAAACCAGCCATGTATATTTTCTGCTTACTCCATATTCGATATTCGATAGGCTTCCAAATGCTTAAAACACGCATAACTGACATACATGTTATTAGCATAATGACAATGACAGCGGAAGTAAATATAGCAAATCCAAAGGGCACACACAATGCGCTGTTCTCCAATACAATCGAGTCTTGTATCAAAATGAACATGTTCAATAGACAATTGCAAATGCTTTCTGTGAACGAAAAATTGAATATCATGAGGAATAAAAATTTGTCTATATTCAATATCATGCTCCACCGTACGGATAGGTAAATCGCGTAGCCATTCATTCCGAGGGAACATACATTTATTACTGTCATTAAAATTACTGATAAGCTCATCCTATCTGATTCCTTTCTGCTTAGAAAATGCAAAATTCGAAATGATTACAGTTGCGAATAAAAGTACTCTTACCTGACATTTCCTTACATGCCAATCAAAACACCGTTCAGCTGTTGGGAGAGTTTTCAAAGCAAAATGCTGATGGAGTTGTGACATATATATGAAAATTTTTAATGGTGAAATATACAGGCACAAGTCAAAACAGAAGTGTTTTTTGTGACATAAATGTTGGACAGACCTGTTACATCTGCTGCCATGTTTACCATCAACGTGATAAAATATTCATATCAATTATATTTGCACCAAATTTAGAAGACTATGTTTTGTAAGGCCATGAGTTTATTGTATTTATGAACGCAGTTTATTTGACTATACACAGGTACATTTGGATACGTATGAGTGGAAATCGTAATCTTAACTATTTTGACAGAAAGGTTATATGCCTTACTTCAAGCACTAAAAAAGAAATCAGCAGGGAACAATTTTATTGCATTTTCATACCATTAATGGGTTTAGTACTTGATTAAAGTATTAATAATTCTATATTAATAGGTCTCTTGGAAAGTGTTTTTAGTTCTTATAGATGAGTTTCTGATGTTAATTACCAGTTAAAGATCTGTTTAAACTAAAAATTTAATAAACTTCACAAAAATAGATTTTGAGTGCTAATGAGTATTATTTTTAATAATTTTTTTTGTCTTAAAAACGCCTCCTGAGAACCGGTTTAACCGACAGTGTGCAGAGAGCATCTAATTGCCAACCAAGATGCGTGCGCATATTGGTAGGAAATTGACTTGATCTATTAAGCATTTATGTTGAAACTCACAGCAATTATCGAGCAAAAAACACTAATGTTTATAAACATCACGTCAGTTAGAAACTCATCTATAGAGCATATTCCTACCCAAATACCTCTGAATGAATTTTCGCACTTTTAATCTAGACTTTTTGTCATATGTGTAAGTCGATTGCTGGTGAGTTTGCACAATGGCGGATCTAAAGGGTTGACACAATTTGTGTAGGTGGGTGTTCGCAATTAATTGGTAAAATTAAATTTGCAATTCATGTTAATGCGTTTCTCCATAAGTTGCGACTACCCCCTAGATTTTCCGCTTTTACAATAACTGGAATTTCCAAAAGTCTGATGAAACCCAATTCATGATGTGGTATTAAAAATAAAAGTCGAGAGACATTTTTTATTAAAATAAAGCAGAAGCTTTTCGATTAAATGATCATCGTCAGTGCATATACATACAAATAGTAAAAGATTCTATACAAGTAAAACGTTTTTAAAAAGAAATTTTGAGAAAACGCGGTAATCATCAAGAGAGCAACGAGGTATTGATAATATTCACGATTTCTTTTGTTCACAAAGTTCTATGTAATGCCGTTTCTAAAGAGTTGTAAAGTTTTCGCTTCCAGCTTGTTGTTTAAAGTAGGTTTATTAATAGCAATTTGAAAAGCCTCTAAGGTTTTTCGGTCATAGTTATTTTGAGGAGCAGTCATTAGTACAGTCCATTTGAATTCATGTGTGTCATTGAGCTGTAGATGTTTTGATGGTTCGGAATTTCCGCCGCGGGAATTGTGTTCACTCCATCGTACCTCAACGTTCCTTTTTGTTTCACCAATGTAGGTTTCTCCGCAGGAACATATACCCTGGTAGATTTTGCAGGAAGGATGGGGATTTTGCTTTAAAGTTTAAAAAGAGATTTAACTTTCTTTGTATTCCATTTGATATAAAAATTGAATTTGTGGTTTGTAAAATCTTTTAACTTCTCGATAAAACTTTTTGAAAGTTCTTCGTTTTTCGGCAGTATGGTAAAGTGACGTAGATGCATTTCTTTGGTTCTTCGAAAAAGTTAGGTGGAATAATACATTTGGCTACATTTATCAACATCCAATTCATGATGTTTCACATAAAACGTGAATAATAATCAAAGGCATCGTGACTTTGAGCGCAAACTGCTATTTTAAGATACAAAACATTTCGCACACTTTTCGATAAAAAGAGCTGTCACATCTGGTTAAATTATGTAGTGAGACAATTGAAATCCACTCTGATCATCATTTCCACAACTAGTTAATTTGAATAAGTGTTGAATTAAGGATACAGCATACGTTTTGCGCATAGTTTTTTAAAATTCAATTCAATATTTGCTATATTATATATCACTGAAAAGCATTTTTTATAAGCTATCGAATGATATTAATGTTATTTGAAAATTTTGTACTAGTAAAAATGTAGAAGACTTAGAAATTTTACACCCCGTCTTCACAAAAGCAACTCCATTTACAAAACTACTTAGTTTCCAGTGCTCATTCCACTCTTGTCAGAATCACAAAAGATGTGGAATAAAAACGGGGTTTTTTTTATTCTTTGAAAAAGCCTCATTTTCAAGTTATTTAATTTTTCCTGAAAAGAGAATTTTTTCCGTCCAAACTTTAACTTTATTTACTTATAACTTGGGAATGGTTCACTTTTCGGAAAAAAAAACAAAAAACGTTTTTAGAAAAATATATATGCTTGAACATGGTGGCAGGCTCCTTAGCAGAGCTTTTTTAGTTTTGTAAATGGGACTCAAAATGTAGTAGGAACCGTGCTAAAAAACGAACACTGCGAAAAAGCGTTTTAAAAGTTTTGCAAAAGATCACACCTTCAACATGGTATGACATAGATTAACACCTTGGTTGGTGATACTAATATTAACAATATTTTAAACAGATAGTCCATTTAAATTATAATGTTCATTCAAACAAAAAATTAAAAAACACATGTTTACAAAAAATGTGCGAAAGATCAATCGAAGAAAATCACGATTAATGAATGAGAAAAACTTTTATTTGGAAATAAACAACTTTTCTGTAAAAAAATCATAAAATCAACTTTACCACTGAAAAATTCAGACTTTTTTAGGTAGATTGCGGGAAAAAAATCTTTTTTGGTTTTTTTGATGTATGAAACGTATACTGTATCCTTAACTTTGATTGAATTGAAAGTCTGAGTTAGTTTTCTATCTAATAAATATTTTCTGCAATATACTCTGTGTAGTATATCTTATATTTTTTTCATACATAATGGAATAATGTTTTTGATTGTTATTTCTTACTTCTTAACGTTGTTTGACATATTTGGAGACATTTCAGTTGACATATGTTTCTGTAATGATTGAAGTTCATATCACCAGATGTTCAAAGAGATCTCAATCCACAGAAAGAACATCTTAGAAAATATTTTATACACATGTAAGTTTCAACTAGTTTGGCTAAAATGGGTGAGGAATTGAAACTGGGATTGATACCACCATGGACGTATAAAAAGAGAAGGACTTTTATAAATCTATTCAAACAAACCTCGCCTCGGTTTATTGAAATTTTCACAAAAGCAGTTTTGAAACTCCCTCAAGTGCTGTTAAAAATACATGTTTCCATTGGCTTCCATGATCGTAATAACCAACCAGAAATAAATTTAAAGATTTTATGATTCTTTTGAAGCCAGGTTTTAAACTCTGATTCCTCATGACTTCTCACAGCCTCATACATGAAATTTTCAGAATTGAATGATAAAGCACTCTTGTTTCTGTATATTCTCAAGCATTGCCCAGGCGTCTTTCAAAGTACCGAATCTCTGGATATAAGTATATACACAAAATACTTCCTAACTCCGACAAATTTATCTTAATTCCAATCCGACAATTTTGAAAAAGGTTGAGTAGAAGTTCTGTGATACTCAAGAATATTGCTGATGAATCTGCAAATCGTATTTTCTCTCAATTTCTTGGTTTTCCACATCGGATTAAACATAAACGTCGTATAAACCCGCCCATGTGAACCGAAATCCAGTGAAATGCGAGGCGAGGATTACATCAAAGAGATGCCGACAGAATAGATTTTAATAATAGAAATGAAAGGCTTTAGAATTAGTTGTGAGTCCTTCTCTTTTTATACGTCCATGATACCACAGGTTCGCCAGCAGGACAATTGCTACACTGAATGCACTGCACGATGTTATTTCTTACTTTTTATCAGAGAAGGGTGCGAAAGTGCTCAAAATGTATAATTAGGTTTTTATAAAGTGAACCTAACAATTTTACGTGTTGAGACGTAAAAATCTCTCCCATATGTATGAAATATCATTGTACTGAGGGGAAAAAAGCAGTTAACCTAAAGCAAGATTCAAAACACAAAGTGTAAACATATTGTTTTACAAGGTAAAAAAATCCCTCCCATTTCCAGCTCTAAGTCGGTACAGACTTTCTTTGAATTTTTTGATTATCTCATTAGTCTAAAATAATATCTTCCCAAGGATCGACAAAAGAGATATTTTTCTCAGAGTAATTTATTGCTCTTTCAAACTTCCATCTTTAAACTCTAAACATCTTTAAGATAAAAGCTCTCCTCTTATTAACATTCTCTGTAAGCCCTCGTATCCAGCTTAGCATCTCCATCGTGTCTTTTTGTTTCTTCTAAAATGTTGGCATCAGCAATTTATTTGTTTAAAATGAAAAAAAAAACATTGGAAATTGACCGGTAGATAGATTAAGTGAACATTTGGCATGCGTTTCACAAAAAAGTAACATTAGGATGCTAACCATCCCTGGCAAAGCCTGTTTGACGCTGCCTTAGATGCTTTGAGTATGTTACATCTGCGTCATGATTGTATTAGAAATTTCTAGAAAAATTCTTCTATTACTCTTAGCGAAAGAAATCACGTCATCGGTTCAATGACAAATCCTTGGGTAGAACTACCCATCTATGTTACATCTGACGATATCATATTTTTTGAAGATGAAGTGGTTGCAACCCATTCCATCCTCAACGATGACATGATTGTGGAAGAAATACGAAGTAAAAAATCAAGATGTTAAAGACGCACAAAATGTGGAAGATTCAAAAGCTTTTCAGGACACGCCAGTCGAGAAGCACTAGAATCGGATGCGAGAAGTAATGAACTCACTAATGAATTTAGCATGATCATCGGTAAATTAGACATGCATAATAGTGTACTGAAAGTTTTAAATACAACCGAAATGGAATTTCCCAACACAAGTCAACAAAATTAAGTATTTTTTAGGCCACTCTATGTATTTGTACTCGAAAAATATGCATTAGCCTTCTCGTGTTAATTTAATGGTCTTGTTGGTTTGGTATGAGACACGAATGTAAACACTGAAAACAAACGTTTAACTTGTTTCTGATGGTTCTCTAAACATAAATTCGTTAACATGAATAACCTACACTCAAGTATATTTTGGCGAAAAAAAAACTACTGAACTTTCAATCTTTCAAATTTGAACTACTTTTACATGAAACATTAGCGATTATTAAACATTTATTGACTGAAGTTAATGCTTTTTGTCTTTTGCAATAAATCAATGAGCTAGAACAGACTATGACATTGTTTGAAAGATTGCTAAACAATTGTACTGTAAGAACAATTTCCCAGATTTCTGCCAGTGAAAGTGTCTCTGCACAATAGTAGTGAGTCTAGAGTTTCTCGATTTATCAGGTTATTGTTAGTGTTCCAGCATGCTCAGTATATTTTTGTATATTTTTCCTATCTTCAAAGGTGCATATATCTATTATTACATCACATTATATTATTGAATACTTAACGGTTCGTGCGTAAGCAACTTTCAACATTTCCAAATAAAGACATCAAGCGCAAAACAAAAGCACAGTTGACTTTACACAACACCATATTGTTTACTACGCGTTTTCAGTTCAGAAATTGACGGTAACCGATATCAAATTGGCAAATCTCGAAGGAGGAGTAATTGCTGTCTATTTTAAAGAAGAACTAACAGAAAAAGTCTAAAAAGCGTATGCTTTTTCTTACTTAATATATTCAGTCATATTATAGAAATAATTCTGCATTAAAATATTTGCACTTTTTGGTCCGGAATCACCTCCTGAAAATCGGTAATTTCATGAATGCTTGTCGCCATTACGTAACAAAAGAAAGGAGAGGGGAAGTAAAATATCAGTAACTGTTTCGAAAAATGCTGATGCAAAGGCTTTACTGAATACTGCCATTACAAAATTAAGCCACCACAACCAATATTTTTGTGGTATGGAAAAGTAAACATTGCGCTTTCCGGATTTTAGTCCAATATATTACATCCCAGGTAGCAGTAAACCGTTCACATTAGCTGAACATAAGAGAGAACTTGGGAAGCCATTCCCAAAAGTGAATTTATTTGTGTGCCTCACATCAACGATTTGGAGGAGAAATTTAGCTGATGATGATAGTGATGACAATGGCAACCATAATATTACCTCTGCCATTGCATATAAAACATTATCTGAAACTTCTTTAAATGCCACAATAAGGCCAGATGAAGTTCCAAGTGCACGCAATGATATCAATTTTCATGAAACAACTGCAGAACAGGATAATGATGGATAAATATGGATGATTCTTGTGAACTACCACCATTATATCTAGAGTTACGTTTATCACAGCATGACAACACTATACGAGCATCATCATATTGCCCCATTTGCAACAAAATATTTGAAACTGAGATAATCGAATCACATGTTGAACTCTGTATAGCAAATAGTCAAACACCATTTATCGAATTACAAAATTCAATAGTTAATGAGCCGGAAGTCAATGTCAGTCAACAGTATTACCACGACATTGATGATAGTGAAATCCTGTCAGCAAAGAAAAAATCATTGCCTGAGGAACGTTCCAGTTCTTTAGACATAATAAAACTAGAAATAGTTAATTCAGAAGATCACATTAACATACATATACGTAGAGGTTTCGAATTATCAGATTTTCTTAAGTTTTTCACTAAACAATGGAATAAAAAAAAGATTGGAAATGAAATTAAAAATCATATTTGGGTGAAGCTGGTGCTGGCACAGGTGGCGTGTCACAAAATTTTACACAGGTACTATGATGATAAGTAGTTTCGTAAAAATATTTCAAATTGTATTATTTTGTAGGGGGCCACCTCCGCAGTTAAGATTAATTATATGAGTGTGGTCTCCTGTCGAGTTTTCTGCATTGCCCTAGATAGGCACCAAGGATAAACAGCTTACTTACTTAGTTACTTACTTACTTACTTACTTACTTACTTACTTTCTTACTTACCGGGTGTAGTGGCGTGCACCTGTAATCTGGCTACTCAGAGGCAAAATTTCCGAACGGTGGAGGTTCAATCCACAGGACGGACGTTTCACGGGTCTATCTGTGCAATATCACAATACTTCATAATAGTGCTTGTGGTGCACATAATGGACAAAACATCTATCCGAGCTGTATGGAAGTCTAGTCTGCCAGTACTAGTTCGTCCTCAAGCATAGTGTTCGGGGTGAGGGTAAACTTAGATCCCATAACGCCTAGCTTGCCAAACGACAATGTGCGGCCGCTTCCAGCGTTGGATCTCTCACAGCAGTAGTAGCACTTAAAAAATCTACAACTCAAAATGTGAGGCCCTTACGTCAAAGTCGGCGCCTGGCTTGTCCACTGGTTGTGGATCGCCCTGCTGGCACACTGGAAATGCCCTTCGTTGGTACCAAGGATAAACAGCTGATGATCCAAAAAGATTTTTTGCAAGTTCTTTGTACCTTATTGATATTTTTTTTTTTTCAAATTGTGTTACAGAAGCCTTCGAACAGGTCAAGAGTCAGTTTTTTAAATGAAACATATGGTTTAGAGCCAGCTTTTGGTTTAGTTAGTGTCACAGATGGTACTTTGTATGGTATTGGTAATCTACTTGTTGAACATGGATCTGGGCCAGGTTTTCTGGCTCCTTGGGTTTACCATTTTATTGCTGATGGGGTTGATGTAATAAATTTGCCCTCAGATGGAAATGTCAGTGAAGTTTTTGATGGAGTATGTATATAATTTCATTCCTTTTTATTTACATTTATTTCTTCAGATTTCTTTTATGAACATAGCACAATTTATATGCCTGATGTAAGTGTAAAATAAATAAGTAATTGAATTATTGCATTTATTTACTTACTACTATCCTGGGTAACATTTTGAAGCAATTTAAGTTGGACCACAGAAAGGTTTAGTAAAATATATTTTAACGAACGCTGTATGACCAAATTAAGAAGATTTTGACCGTAAAGTTCAACGAAATCTATCACTCTCTAAAATAAATGTGTTGCACACACACTCGGATTAGTAGAGAGCGATTTTTCTTATTCTCATAATTTTTTCTTAGTTATAAAAAGAAGCCTTTTCAGATGAAGAAATACGAAACATATTGAATACTGATGTTGGGTTGGAGGCAATGGAAGCAATTGGATACAGAGGGAACTCAGCATCTGTGAAAATAGAAGAAAAGGACACTATTTTGCGGTATGTGCAAAAAAAGTATTCATTCATTACTTGATGAAAGTTAAGAAAATAATGTACACAGTTAAAATTGTTGATGTGTGAAATTATGCTTAAGTGTATTAGGTCTCTTACTATGCTCAGATAGAATGTCATGCTGCTTTTTTTCATACTTGTCTGTATAATAAGTTCTATTGATATTGTACTTTTTGTGTAGGTCAATATTCATAAAAGAAAAACTTCAGATGGTAATTCCAGGATTAAATCAACTGTCTTCAGGAATGGAGAACTACAATGCACTAAACGCAATTAAGTGTAATATAGAAGCGTTCCTTCCTGTATTTTGTCCATCAGAGATGTTTACATGGGATTATGAATTACCTTACGAAAAGTTTCAACCTTTTTATTCTGAAGATGGGTCAAATAATAAACGGAAAGAAATCGACACATTCAAAGTTTTCCTTGACTTCATAGAAGCCTGCTTCAAAGATGGCTAGTTTCAATTTGTCAGGAGTTTAGAATTATTGGTAGAAGATTTGATATGAAATCCTATACTTGGTTAATGTAACTGTAAGTGGTACATCCCATCGGACACAAAGACGTTTTTCCAAGACGTCCTTAAGACGTTGCAAAATGGTCGCGAAATGTGAATCTCGATGACATCCCAATGACATCGTTACAACGTCGCAGGATGATGAAATTTACTCTTTCAAAAACTGTGATAGGCTACAGGCGGACCAGAACCCGGAACCTCGGTGTGCCAGCCGAACTCGCAACCGTTGTGCCACCGCTGCTTGTCGTCAAGACGCTTAAAAACATTTACAATAAATCATTCTATACAAATTGATTGCTTTTGAAAGTTTATAACTGTTTCGAAGATCGTTATTCAATCCGTATAAAGACGTCCCAAAAACATCGTTAAATCATCCTTCAAATTTACAACTCTCCCTAAAACTTCGCTACTCTTTCTGAACAGTCAATGACATGTGACGATGAATGATATCAACCTACAAATCTGACCAACAACGAATTGAATAGTGTTTTGACGGGTCGGGATGCTAATTCAGATTTCTATGTTTAATTAAAACGGTTAAGTGTTAATGGATTTACTCTTATTTTATAAACACATAGTCAATATTTCTGTAAATATATACAAATATAGAAGTCATAATTATTGCCATGGCATTTGTTCTTGTATGCTATTATATTTTAGTCTTTTTTTATCATTAATTTTTATTTTTGTTTCATCTTTTATTACCTTATTTACGTTATCGTGCTTGTTGTGAAGTTGTCTTGGAATCTGTTATTTTGGATCTAAGTATGTTTTTTAACTGAGTATGGTGGTTTTAGTAGTGTTTTGTATTTTAAACTAGGTCTTCAATGTTGTAATCATTCATTTGTGCTTCATTTATATCAAATAATTTTTCTGATGTTGTTTCTGTTGGACATTTGTGGTGCAGCTTTAACACTATAAAGTTTTTTTCTCAGTGAGAGGAAAATTTTAGGTCCATTTTGTTTTTGGCGTTGTTTTAGGTTTCAATGCAGTTTAAGGGATTCATAATGACTAGTTGCAATATACATTTCTTTCAGGGATGTGATGCTCTCATTTTATAATGGTTATGCATCCTGTCAATGCATTTGTTTCTTTGCAGGGACAACTTCTGCAACAAAGAAATTCATTTTTATTTCAGGCTTTTAATACTTCATGTTCCCATTTCTGGATTAGACAGTAATGGAATGCTTCTAAGCGCTCCTGTATTGTAGGGAAATTAATTATAATTTCTTGTCTTTTTCTTTTCAGCATATAATAACTTGCTCTTCATTTCAGAAATTTAACGCTTTCACTTTCAGGTTGATTTCAGGGCTAATGACATGTTTATGTGAATGATCGTGTTTATTTCCAATTTTTCAGAATAATTCATTTTGTATTTTTACAGGGTAAACTGGTTAACCTCATTTAACCAGTTAATAATTTCTTTTTTAAATAATTTCAGAGAGCAGACGCTTATTACAATGCAATTAGGCATTAAATTAATCATGATTAAATACTTTTCTTTTTCATGAACCTTGTTGTTTTATGCGAGTTCTTGCATAAAATGAAATTAGCTTGGTGATCAATTGCAGATGAAGAAGAATATGGGTTTGCCATTTGGTGTAACAATTGTTTATGCTGCATGTTTGGTCAAAACAGATTTACGACTCCGACACGCAACTGAAGGTAAATATGCATCACCAACATACAAATGGTTGTTTGTTACTTAAAGGATTTATTTCATAATCGAATGTTTGTCGTGTTTCATTATAGAAAACATGTGAGTAGTGGCTAATTTCTCAAAGCATTAGCATCGATATGGAAATTAAGGTATGGTTAATTACATGTGTTATTAATTAAAATAAAAGCGTTTATTCCTAATATGTGCTTAAATCTTTATTTTATAGATGCGAACGAAACATGAATATACATTATGGCCTTTCCCTCACGGTTTTCTCGACAGTAAAAAATGCCATATAAAAGTGGCGCTGCTGTTTTGGCTCTTATGCAGTAACTGCGAGTTTTTCATCCGGAGGGTACTCAGTTTATGATACAGTCATAAGAAATATATAACAGAATAACACATTGTCTCCGTTTCTTAACCCATCGTAAGTCAATTTGGCTTGTTTACATCTACAGTCGAAGCTCCAATTAGCGGACACACCAAAAGGTGGACAGCTCCGATTAGCGGACAGATTTTTTTCCCCCGGCTATTTTCTGATCAAATCCTAATAAAAAAACGTTCTAAACGGCGGACATTCAAATTTTATGCACGAAATGGGCAAAATGCTGATTTTTACGCTCCAATTAGCGGACATTAATCGTCAAACTGCTATGGGACAAGAAAAAAACGACAAATGTGATAAATTTTGGTTTATTTGAGGCATTTATTTTACTTTTTCCCCAAATCATCTTTTACAACTTCCAATTTTCTTTTCGCCCAATCCATTAGCTTTTTTGGCCCATAAAATGTGAAGGTCACTGACACTTCCAGTCCATAGCCACCACCTCGATTCAACCTCTTGCCAGTGACTATGGCTGTAATTGATGTGCTTTGGACTTTCAAGAATAAAGAAGAAGGCTTTGCAATGTTTTGAGGAAGATTACCTACAACAAGAACTACTGTTGCTTTTTTGTCAGTGCTGATGGTGGTAAAGTCGGCAAACCGATCATTATTTGGAAAAGCAAAATACCGAGATGTTTTAAAAAAGCTATTGCACAGGACAGACTTGCAAAAAAAATAATAGTTGCGTTTAAAATAACCTTTGTTTTTCTTTGTCTTCCAATAGCTAGTAGCTACTGTGGAGATGAAATTTACCTTTTACGACTCCTTAGAAGGGCTTACAATCGAATTTAGAGCTTATATTAACAAACGTTCCAAAAGGCAGACAGCTCCATTTAGCGGACACCAAGTCGAATCCCTGATCGTGTCCGCTAATTAGAGCTTCAACTGTATCCTTATCTCTGAACAAGAAAGGCAAGTGTTTCACGAATATATGTAGGCGAAAACAGGGGATCCTACAGAGTACAATTTCAGCCACATAGTAAAAAGAAGAGTGTAAATTCTACACCGAATTGGGCAATTTGAGTAAAAGTTGTCTCAATTTTGTGAACTTTTAAAGCATTATTTTTTTCGTATAAAATTACTGGAGCTTGATTTCATTACTTTTTGTCTTCCATTATCTTTTAAATCATGCCATTTACAATGACTAACGAATCACATTTTCTGATGGTATCTGAAATAAAGTCCAAGGCTTTTTCCTGTATCATCTAGTACAATAGATCTGTCATCAGAATTCTTACAGTATCTGAAGGTTCACATAACTTACTCGTAAATCAAACAGAGCGAATGTTTTACAGTGTAAACTGTGGTGAATTATATTGGTTTTTCTATTAGATCTAAACAACTTTTACATGGGACACCCCTTTTTGTGTTCGATCTTCCCCACTGCTTTCTCGACAGTAAAAATGGAAAGAAGAGAGCGTTATCGATATGGTGAAAGTAGCTGTGATGAGATTTTGTATGCATAGGTTCTGAGAGTTTTTGAATTGATGAAACTTTGGAAATAATAAGGCAATTTTTTGCAATTAACTATATATTAAAACCATATTACGCTATCTTGGATTGTGTTCAACTGTTGGCATATAAGCCATATTCCCTGGAGAACAAGACGGGGGTTCTTTAGTACTAGAATTAATAATTTGGCTTTCAGAAAGCTGAACTATGCGAAACAAGAAATGGAGGCAATGCCAATCCATATCAGATACTACAATCAGTGACAAAATATCTTGGCCAAAGCAAGTTTTTCAAAGGAAATGAACATTAAGACCCCTCCCCCCCACAATCAATGTTGTTTCATCAGTTTTTTCCATCCAACATTGATTTGTGGGGGGAGGGGGGCACTATACAATGTCTGGCAGCACAAAACTAGGAGCAACTGCAGCTTTGGCCACAATTTCTGTCACTGATTGTCTGAATTTGAAGAAAAAAAAATAAAAAGACTTTCCCCTGTGTTGATGGCCTTGAATCAAGCCAAAATGGCCTCCAGCAGCATGTTGCTCATGGTTTGAATGTCTGCCATTATTAAAAACGGAAACAGGACTTAAAGCCATATGCCAAAAACACTATATACATAAACAAACAAAAAATGGCGGGAATATTCAACTGCAGCAGGCAGAATGGGTAAAAATGCCATCTACACATTCATTTCTATATATGCTTAAACACAAGGTCATAAATATATATATATATATATATAGTATGTACATGCATAATGATAATCAATATAATAATCTATGATATATATAATATTTACTTGGTTACTTGGTT
Organism: Turritopsis dohrnii; assembly: GCA_027922465.2. Lineage (NCBI taxonomy): Eukaryota > Metazoa > Cnidaria > Hydrozoa > Anthoathecata > Oceaniidae > Turritopsis > Turritopsis dohrnii. Next base: position 56,216 of record BQMF02000361.1, on the reverse strand, counting down.
ACTTCTCACTTTTCTTGTATACACACATATACATTATAGATATATACACATATATACATATAGAAATAACAGAAGAAATATATCGTATATATATACAGAAGAAATAGCAACACAACCGTCTATAAGCTATAAACAACTATAAACATTTTGACCGTTCCAACACCATGTCGGAGAAGATGCTGGCACGGTCTATGAGAGCATGAAGTTTTGTTCAGACCGACATGACAGCACATATCCTTCAAAACTTTTAAAAACTATGTCTGCGAATCATTGAAGTATCATGGCTAAGCTGGGAATTTCCTTGAAACGCGTTACAGCTTTGCAGAACTTGTCATGTCTGGTGTGGCGGATGAGGAGGAGTAACATTTTTTAAGGACTCTTTTCTTGACACTTTCCGTTAACCAAATACCTCTTCTGTTGATAAGTTGACGCGTCACGAACACGTCACGAACACGTCACGAACACGTCACGGACACGTCACGGACACGTCACACCTGTTTCTCTGCAAAAGCATAGCAAAATCAACACGTCACACACGTCACGCTATTTTTTAATTAATAGTACTATTTCTTATTAATAACAAAAACAGCGTGACGTGTGTGACGTGTTCAGTTTATGTGGAAAACAGCCTTGTAACAAGGAATTGTTGCCGTGACGTGTGCGTGACGTGTGCGTGGCGTGTGCATGTTACGTTTGGAAAAACTGCACATAAAAGCCCACAACAAAAACAACAAATTAATACTTCGTTCTCGACCCTTTGCATCGAATAACTTCTCCGATTCTGTTGTTCATCGTTTCGATTGTGTTGTTGATCAAGTCGTTTGAAAGTCCTTCGATCGTCCTCTTCACCCTGCCACAAAATTCGTCGTAACTTTCCTTGGTGATCTGCAGTTGCAGGGCATCTTCTTTGAGTTGTCGTCGCACCAAATGAAAAATGTTCTCTATCGGGTTGAGGTCCGGAGAACGCGGCGGAATCGCAAACATCTCAGTCCCGAGTCTTTCCCAAGCAACTTTTGCCACTTTGGAATTCTGCCGTGGGTCTCCGTCCTGCAACCAAACACTTCCTTGCGTTTGCTTGCCACACTTTCGGAAAACATCTAAAGGTAAAATCGGTTATACTTAATGTTTACATTTGTTTTGGTTTTCATTTTGGTTTTGTTTATATTATTTTCCCGAATGAAAGTGGCAAAACGGAAAGTTTATCATCACCTGGAAACTTTTCGTCAACAAACTGGGCAAACCGCTGCCCTGTCACTTGCCATTCATGGTGTTCGCAACACGGCACGCCACTGCCATACCCTATGGCCACAAAGAAGTTTGCCATCCTGCCGCCAGTTCCTTCTTTGCGGCCTTTGGTTGTTATCGACAGGCCTTCACCGGGCTTCCTCCAGGCCATGGAAGACACAGCTCTTGCTTCCGCATACGGGTTTGTACGATGGGCAAATCCGACCCCATCAAAGTAAATTGTTATTGTGTTTGTCCAGAAGTTTTGTGGCAGCTCTTTCGCCATCTTGGCAAACTTTAGTCTCTTTTTCTTGTCCTTTTCAGACAGAAGTCCTTTCTTCCGAGACTGTCGGTACTGGAAACCGTTCTTCCTTAGCACGCGATAGATGCTTTTTAAGCTGACCTGAAATAACCCTGTCTCCTCCTGTATCTTCCTGGCACTGAAGGAAGCCCTCTCCTCTCTCAGTCTAAAGAGTGTGCGAATGATCAGCCGCTCGTCCCGATCGTTCAGTTTCTTCGGCCGACCCTTGTTCTTTTTCCTTTTGTCGGCTGGCTTCTGGGTGGCAGTGGCGTGGCGGTAAATGCTCCTCTTGGAGTGTTGCGGGTAACGAGTACACAGCTCCCCGCAACTTATTCCGAACTCCTGCTGCAGAATTTGCAGCTTCATGCTGGTTGCCATGTCGATGCGCACCATTCTTTTTTCTGTATTTTGTTCGTTGTTTGTTTATGTTCTGAAAACAAGAACAAAATTACTTAAATTATACCAGCTTTTGCTATTTAGCAGTAACCGTAAACTGTTTGTTATTACAGTAATAGCGTGTTTGTGTCTACACGTAACACGTGTCTATCTTATTTGTTTTTACTTTTCAAAACAGATAACGTAGATACACACAATAACTGTATATAAGTAACAAAAACAGAACAACGGTATTCAACTGTTTGTTTACCATACACTGGGTGGTTGTTTATTTGTTTACACAGTAACAATGTGTTTGTGTCTACACGCAACACGTGTCTGTGTTGTTTGTTTTTACTTTCAAAATAGATATCGCAGACTATGTGTAGTTACAAACACATAACTACTGTACGAAACAAAAACAGAATGGTATTGGTATTCAATTGTTTGTTTACATGACATTGGGTGTTTGTTTACCTTCATTGGGTAAACAATTACAAGTGTAAACAACCAAGCAAATACCAGAACCTTGTATTTGATCACCAGATTCAATTTCATCACTACAGGTGAGTATCACAACAAACAAGTGTACAGAAATTCTAAGTCTTAACTTTCACTTTCTTCAGACAATCAGTGACAAAATATCTTGGCCAAAGCAAGTTTTTCAAAGGAAATGAACATTAAGACCCCTCCCCCCCACAATCAATGTTGTTTCATCAGTTTTTTCCATCCAACATTGATTTGTGGGGGGAGGGGGGCACTATACAATGTCTGGCAGCACAAAACTAGGAGCAACTGCAGCTTTGGCCACAATTTCTGTCACTGATTGTAGAAGCTGCCATTTGCCATTTGTTACAGACATTAATATGTTAGTATATTTTAGTTTTATTTTCATTTGTAAGGAAGCCTTTACATGATTCAAACAAAAGAAACATAAAGAAAAAAAAAGTACAAAAAAAGGATATGTTCACAAATAATATAACAACACAAATAAAATTGAAATGATTTTGGCTATTCTTCGCTGTTCACACCCGCTATTTGTTTATTCAAATCTATTCTACGCAATCTAATCATTTTATCTCAAAAGCATGTCGTATATAATCACTGAGGGAGGATTTACAAAGGGGAAATTTACTATCTTGGCATGTTTTGGGGGTTTTTTGCCTACAGGGTGTTAAGTTTGTTTTGAAATCATACATACATACTTTTGGACAGCAAAAGCGCATGCTGTACTGCCAGTAAATGTTGCAATCACCAGTAAATGTTGCAAACGCCAGTAAATGTCACAGCTTTATAATTTTGATTTCTAACCAATATCTTTTCCATCTTTGTTTTGAACTCGACACTGATTATTCTGATCAAGATGTCGTACTACTCATAGTTACTCTATGCTTCAAGATTTCCCAAAGTGAGTCCTGACTGATTGATTTAAGCAACAGGTCATTCCTTTTCATACCAGTGGCGTAGCCAGCCTTTTTTAAGGTCAGTCATAATTATTCTTGAAGGAGGATCCGAAGGATGCGACCCTCTGAGCTGGGTGGTTTGGGGGCGCGCTCTGAGCGGCCCCAGTGTAGGCCTGGAAGCTTTCGGTATTTTGACATTTCGTAGCCAAAGAACACTCATTCCTTTGCTATATTTGAAGCATCTTTTCTGTAGTATGTTCTGTCGTATTCGAAAAAAACACATGTATCACAAGTCAATATTAGTATAAATGAAGTATCTGTTTCGCCTAATATTAAGGCTCGTCAGCATGCCTAGGCGCGACACTACCTTGGAGGTAAGATGGCCGGACATGGACAGACACATTTCAGGTTTACGAGCAAGTGAATGCCGCGCCAGTGACCTTGACCTTTAGTTATAAGCACTGTAGCTCCTGTTGAATTTGAGGCTACCTTGTGACTTAATAGGAAACATTGAATGCAAAATGCAGCATTCAAATGCTGAGAGTAAGCAAGCCAAGAGTGTTTTGTAAGCCAAGGGTATCTAAACTTTCTGTTCTTCTTTATCCTTAGGAAAAACAAAGGATGCTACTGGAACTTTCACTTCATCAACATGAACAATAACTTCTGCATCCGACAAATTAGGAGCCTTGATGTTATATGTTCCAACATCATATTTTCCCACACCATTCATGTAGTCATGGGGAAAACTCACTTTCTCAGACAAACATGAAGAAATATCTGCAGTAGAACTGGTATTATTGCTGTTATTTGGCTGGTAAGATGACAAAGTTGGTATCTCACTATCATCCTAAAACAATATCGAAATAGGTGTGTAACATTCATTACTAATTCGTGGAGAAATAACATTATTGAAAAGAACTTGATACCTAGTTTCTCCACAAGTAGGATACAAAAGGTGTATCTTTCGTTCTAAAACACTAGACAGAGCCAAAACACACAAAAAGGATGACCATACATTTTTGCACACATATAAATAGCTTCTTGTTGAACAAGGGAAGCAGAATTCAAACCTGTATCTACAGAATGCTTAGATACAGAAAACTTTAAAATGGACTCCACACACGAAAAACATTCTTTCAGTACTTGGTGCTGCTCGTAGTTCATCCACAAACGAGTTAGAGCCAGTAAGCACCAGAGATGGACAGCTATACAGGCAAACTCCAATTGCTTTGGATCTAAAGAAGCAGAGGGAAAGGGGCTGAATATATTTTGGGACATCAACTAAAAGTCTCAAAGATTGAATACGTAATAAAAATTGCCTGTAAAAAGATGAAAATACTCTTAATAGAGTCTAAATAAAGGAAAAACTGCAAACTGATGAAATATTAAGGGACACACACACACAAAAGTAAGTTACGTTGCTCAGACACCATGTTTACAATTATTTCAGCTTTGTCATAGTTGTAAAAACACATTACGTCATGTGAAAATGTCATGAGCATTATTAATACATCATTATGCTTGAACAATAACAATAATAATAACTCAAGTTTTATCATTTGTTGTTATTATCAACAATGACTAATGACAAGACAACATAGAAATTATTACATACATTCGAAATAAAACACTTACTCTAAAGTAGCAACTGTGGAGCCTTCATAGGAAGAAAGAAAACTTTCTGGAATGAATTTTTCAGCTCTTCGGTTCAGTTTCATAGCACCGGCCTCAAGGCAAGCAGGAACATCAATATTTCTCAAAGAACTTGAAACATCCCCAAGAGCTTTTTTGTCGCCAGTTTTAAAGCAAGATTGTACTTGATTCAGAATATCTGATTCAAAATTCACAGCCATGGGATCTCACGACATGGTCTCGAAAACAAAATCTCCTTATATGGCAACGAATCGGCAGAAGCCTCGGGTAAATAGGAATTCTACGCCTGAAAGTTTTACTGATTATCGGCAAAAATTGAGAATCTGCAAAAGCAAAATCGATTTGGTATTTGTTGGCTTGCCCAGAGAAGTAGGGGAATTCTTAGCGAAGTTGATTATTTATGCCTACCGCAGTAAAATAACTGTGCCACCGACACGAAGGCCTGGCCTATGAAATACACGGAAGGAGGAGGCATGCGTCGAACGAACACACAAAAAAGAACTTGGATGGAGCGCAACGATATGGATGTTAGATGAAACAAGTTATTTATTCAAGTACTACGCAATAATAAAACATTAATTTAAACTATGTCGTTACGTGCAATTTCCATAACTTTAAATAAAATTAACGGGTCAGTCGTTTGCCGATTCTGACTGATGCTGGCTACGGCCCTGCATACCCTCCACATTATATGATCAAAATCACTTTGTGGAAGTTTGCGACATTTGCTGTTGATTTTGAAAAACATTACGACATTTATTAATAAAAAACATTAAAACAAATGAAAATTCTAGTTGCGACACTTACTGGCGATTTTGCGACACTTACTGTTGAATTGCGACACTTACTGGCAATTTTGCGACATTTACTGGCGATTGCGACATTTGCTGGCAGTACACATGCTTTCCTTATATTAGCGGGATTTGGAAAAATCATGTTTCGCTTACACGAAGCTATATTTCTATAGATTTGTTTCCTCTAACAAAGTCATTAGAAACATCACATCAACACTTGAAATAAGCGTGCCAAGTAATGATGTTTCTTTTGATACAACAAAAGGCTTTAAATCACTAAAATAACTTTTTATTATTATAATTCTTACATGTAATTGATTTTTGTCGTGTAACAGGCTCGTCCGTTTTTGCGGATTTCCGTAATTTACTCATAGAAGTAGTTCAAATACTGATACCTATTGACTATGAAAAGGTATGCTTTGCCGAACATGAACAGTTGTATGATACATCATACAAATTGAAACACAGGATTTGACACATCGTTTTCGAAGTGAAACTCGGTAAAAGGTTTTATCCGGGATGCTAGTTTTTTTTAAACGCAGAGTCCACATGAAAAGTCAGCATCATACAGGTGATGTCACTATATTAATATTTGACGTCAGAACAAACAGATGAAAATTTTACGTCATCTACTAAATAATCGCTTTTAATAAGAGCACTTGGTAGTGTAAGACGTGTTTAGAGAAAGAGAAAATTATATCAAGTAATTTGCTATTTCAGGAGCCCTTAATCGTAATGGAATCGTGATCTACGAAGCCATTTACCACTTCACAGCAACGTATGGTGACGAGGAAACTTCAGTCGCTCGGTGCAGAACATCATAATTATCTGACGAGTAAATACGACTTTGCTGGCATTGCTCAACGTACCACTCGTTATCTAAGTTTTAAAAGAAAGAAGAGAATGATGGTTAACGAGTCACAATGCGTGAATATCTACAACCAGCTTAGAAGAGGGTATTACGAAGCTGAGTTTAATGTTTTTAGTAAGTGAAAATGCATAGATTTGTTTTGAATTTTTTTTTAAAAATACTTAAGTCAGATGGAAATTCCTTATGATATGACTGACATTTTTGGATTTCTGTGAAAGCAAGAAATACCTTAAAACCGGCTTTGGTTTTTCTTCTTTTTCTTACTGTCCAAACCTAGCGGTTTTTTGAAAATTCATGCGTGCAGTTACATGAAACCAAAGCACCGTGGAAAGTGTCGGTGGAAAAGAAAGCCTTTTAGATTTACACAAGTGGACTTTTAAGTTGAAAAACGAAAGAATATAGAAGAAACTTATAATTATCTTGAACTGTGATCGTTCTTTTCTAACTAAAAAGAAATTCTCAAGGTTTTGTAAACAGAAGAGTCAAAAAGGTATATATTTGTTTATTTTTAGTAGAAACATGTCTTGAGATTCTTTAAGCATAAAAACAAAACAACCTTATTTATTTCGTATATGGGCTGTTGTGCTTTTTAAGATCTGGATACTTAAGCTCAGCTCAGTTTCCTCTTCAGCTCCAACATCAAATATGTGTGTCTAATCTCTGCACCACTTACTTTTGTTCAATATTTTGATGTTTTTAATATTTTATTGTTTGATCAGTTGTTAAGTTATACACTGTCAATGTCCCTCATTGTGAATGGCTTTCCTAATCACATTAAATTAAAACATCTTCCAGCTGTCTGTAAATTCAAAACACTGCACATCATGTAACACAATACAAAACTGTCCTTTCAGTTATATAATAATTATGTGTGTGCTTTAGGGCATACATATAAGTATATATGCTTTTAATGATAAAAAACTTCGTTAACTTTTTGTGTTTGGAGTATTGAGAATTCCGTTCGTAATTAAGAAGATTGACGATACACATCAAATGTTTAAAGAATATGATTTACATACGTACACTGTGATATCTGAAAAAGATCAATATAAGCTTTATATTTCGTACCCGCAAAATAAAGGATGTTTTGTGTCCTACAATAAAGTTTCACATAGTGTACACTTTCACAATGCATATAAAATCAGAAATGCAATGTTATGTTGTAAAAATCGTTCAACCTTCTTTCGAATTTTTACAAACAGGTCATGAATGTCAAATTAGATCAAGAATGTTTGTGATGAGTGCAGAAGAACCTTTGAGAAAAGGCCATTCCACGAAGACGAGACTAATGGCTAAGTTACTAGATACTGCGTTTTTGTTGCGAAAGAAAATAATGGCTACGGAAAGTAAGAAATTGCCTGAGAATTTGAAAATAAAGTACATATTAGCTGGTGAATGTCAAGTTCTGTCATAAAAAATAGAAGAATAGACTCGATTTATCAAGATATAGTTTTTTCAGCAAAATCTGGTTTAAAGATTCCAATCAAACACTTGCAAGTAGGGCTGGCAATGAAAAGTTTAACAGGAAGTAAAAAGTCTGTTGAAATTCTGAACCGTCTTGGGCATAGTGTGACTTACAATACCATGGAAGAACTGGGAACTCAGCTAATATTTATTGTTACAAAAGAAAATCTTTTATCACATGATGGGATGAGTCTATCTTCAGACAAAGCTGCTGGGCTAGCCTTTCACAACTATGACTGTTTTGTTGAAACTTCGAGTAGAAAGGATACCCTACATGACACAGTAGGGATAGCATATCAATTGGCTTCTGATGATGCTGATACCTACCAGCTAAGTGTTGAAAATGGAAATAAAATTGTAACACCAGGGACAAAAAAACAACGAAAAAGAGCTTATGACAGCCCAGCTACAGAGATTGAACCATACAGAAAAAAGCCAAAAATGACGCAGAATCCAATGCTTCCCATTGACCATATACGCCGAAAAGAAATTCCTACATCGTTACATGAAGCAAATGTGCTAGATTTTGTCTGAATGCTTGAATGCAGTTTTAATCCTAAGAATACTCCAACGTGGACTGGGTGGAATTCACGGAGATTTCAAAATGAAGCGGACAGCAAGCAAAAAGTATTTCATTATTTGCAAATCAATCAATTACCTACGTGTCTGCAGATTGTTGCTGAAACCATGAAAAGAGCTATTCAAATAGCAGATGAATGTAGTAAAGAAAACATTGCAGTAACATCTTGCTATTACCAAGATTGCTTTGCAGATAAAGTTTGAGGAACGTCCAAAACACGATCGTTTGTTCGTTGCACTAGGATCCTTTCATATCGAATTGGCGTTTTTGGGCGTATGTGGAAAATACATCGATGCTTCTGGAGGTCCTCATATTCTGAAGGAAGCACATATAGTGGAAAAAGGTTCAATGAATTCTTTCTTGAGTGGAAAAAACTACAAAAGAAGTAAACGTGCTTACTTCTTGCTTGCATTGGCGTTTGAAATTCTTCATTTTCAAAGTTTTTTGTCATCACAAGACGAAAATTATGATCAGCTATTTAACGATATATCCTTAGATTCTGATTATAGCTCCTTGCCAGAAGGTATTAAGCAGTTATTTGAAAGATATGTAGAATATGTAGAAAGAACATATAACGGAGAACATGGAGTTACAGCACATTATTGGATGCGATATGTTAAGTTGATTAAACTATTTCTCGCAGTATTCAAACTGGAGACCTTGCTTTATACAATTTCTGTTTACCACAGCTTGCGGCATATTTTTTTACATTCAACCGTGTAAACTATGCTCGTTCGATTGTACGATATAGTGACAACCTGTTAAAGTTAGAAGAAACCCACGTTTATAACGAATTCAGAAGTGGGTACTTTGCTATTAGAAGGACAAACAAGTCTTTTTGGAAAGTACTAATCGAACTTACTTTGGAGCAAACCATCAATGCTGATTCAGCTTCACAGCGCCGAGGTATCGTTTCATTAACCAACTCCATATCTGCACGCCAAAGATGGGCAGAAAGTCACTTCATCAGAACAACTGTAGTGTCTCATCTATTTGAAAAAGTTGGTCTTACAAAAAAGGAAAATGTTCACAAGAGTTGAAGCCTTCCAAAATCAAAAAGAATGTGAAAGATGTAAAAAACGTTAATTGAAGTAATTAAAAACACAATTAATCCTTTTTCAAATAACGTAGAGAAGAACCAATTTTTAAACATCACTGTCATTTGAATGGATCAATGCAAAAAACTCCAAAGAGAGTGAAATCTACTAATCCTAGTCGTATAGATGTAACAATTATTGATGCTATGTTTTTTTACATCTGCTGTTCGATTTACTACAAACATTTGGACAAGTACCAACAGTTATTCTTAAAAAATATTTAAAGTGCAATGTTAAAAGCGGAGTCATCCACCTTGCTTTGATAAAGTCTTATCACCTTCCATCAAGGACTGTGAAAGAGATAGCAGATCAGATGGCAGAGATAAATTCTATCAAATTACTGGCCCTATTCAATAAATGCCCGCCAATTGGTTGAATGCTTTACGAAATGATAGCTTTAAAGTTGCACTGGTTGGATTATAACTTTTTAAAAGCAAATGCATTTTTGTTTTACTAAGTGATAAAAATGTGTGATGACAAGAAAGCTTTTTTTGGGCAGCTGACCACCTGTTAGAACCAAATTTTTCAGTCAGTTATGGTTCAGTCTTCACAATAAGCCTTGTACCTATCATTTTACAAAATTTCAGCTTTGATGATTATGGGGTGGATTCAAGACCTAATTTAGGGGATAACGGGGGCGGTTGACCACCTGCTAGAACCAAATTGTTTGGTCAGTTTTATCATTTTTGGATTATTCAGATATATATGTACTTCTATACTGACTTCTGTAATGACAATACCCTCCGTTTTCCCTTAACAGTCACGGTGACAATTTACAAGGTTCAATGGCCTTATGTTCGCGTTTCTTCGAAGCCAAACTTTTTCTTGCCATCTTTTAAATTGCATTTTGACATAAAGTTAATTCTAAATAGACCAAAATAGGAAAAATGAGGTTGTGAGGAAATTAAAAATATTATTTACATTTGTGGCTATGCTGTTACTTGGTAGGAAATAAGTTCGTTTTCAATTCGTAGATTAGTATGGAATATTCCAAACAAAAAGTACAGAACTGTCAAAAACAGTTAGTATTTGTAAAAACAAAATGTCGTCTTTATTTTACTTTGATTTAAAAAACCAACAGTATTACTTCGACATTAAAATATAGGATCCATAACTTATGACCACCATTTTAGCAGAGTTCATTAAAGATAAAATCAGTTACTCGACATTTTCTTAACTTGAATCCAAGAAAGGAAACAAAAACACCCTCTCTTCCGTACACATATATGCCGGAACTGCTAAACATTTGAGAAATAACTTAAAGATTCGATGTAAAATTGTCATGAATTCGCTTCAATTGTAAACAATAAAAACGTTCTTTGTTATTGTCTTGTTCCATTGGTTTTGAATAACAAGGACTACTTACTTTATTGTTCGTTTCGTCTTTACCTTGCGCTTTTGCAGACTGAAATTTTTCTGACTTTTTCGCTCTGAGGACAAGAGAAAAAACACAGGGACAGAGGAGAATGAAGAATTATGTTAATAAAAACAATATATAGCGATGAAAAGCTTTTATTCGTAATTAAAAGTTATACATAGAAATAACAATTATATAGATATTCCTAAACTTTTTAACAACATTACCAATCATAGTGATCATTACCAATCATAGTGTTGACGTTATCATTGATATTTCCTGATTGATGCACTTGAACAAAAGAATTGACGGGAACAGAATGTGAAAAAATAGCATTCAAACTAACGAAACGTATTTACTGTATTTAAGCATGCGCTACTACTACGAAAATATAAGTTATATCAGCTTTATAACGACATTACAGCAAATTATCACCGATAAAGTACATACATTAATAAATTTTTAAAACATAAATCGTATTTAATCAATTATTTCCCGAATTTGGTAATTGCGATGATCACCCGCTGCTACTATGTGCTAGAGATTATAAAATAACTGTTGTTGTAATGATTAACGAAAAAATTAACAAAAACCCGAAAAACATCTTGTCTAAAGATGATGCAAGCATTCTTGCGCGCATTTCAATTCTTTCACCGAGGACTTCTTCATAATGGCTGTTGTTGTATTCACGCAACAACTTGAGAATGTGCTGAAAACTCGACATTTCCATTTTTTTCAATCTTTCTTTGGCATCTAGTGATTTCACAAAATCAGATAAATGATCCAAGTTATTATTTCCTCTGTGCTTTTGGATTTCATCTCTCCATAAATGTCTTGGTAAAATTCGTTTCTCTAGACATTTTGGAAACCACAACAATTTGGTAACGTTAAAATGGAATGTTGCGACAATCACTGTTGCAAAGAATGATAGAAATATATCAAAGAGTAACAAAACATACAACTTAGACATGGCTGAAATTTCCTTACTCTGTGGTAAGATTGATTTGACAGTAAACTGTAGCATAAATGCAGCTGTAAGAAAAATTAACAGCAACAAATTTAACCGTTCTGATGATTGAAATGTAACAAAGTTACCCATTAGTAGTGTCAAGATCAGAAACACCACTGGTAACACATAGTGGAATATATAATATCTTGATTTTCTCCGCAAATGTAGTTCGACCTCAAATTTTGATACTGGTTCCTTACAGCAATTATAGTAAACATCAGAAACTCTACTGGTGGCGTTTGTGAGTTGCCATTCAGCATTCTGACGAAAACCATCCGTTACGACTGGAAACTTCATATCTCGCAGCTTCACATTTTTGACCGTATCTGTCCATGGTCCAAGAACTATTACACATACTTGCTCATCATAAGGAAATTTTGTTAAATATAAATGACAAGATGATTCCAAATACATTGGTGACAGCCATGTTGTTATTCCGTCGCTGTCAATTTTCAATTTAGTTTCTATGCTTTTGGTTGTCCAATCTTCTTTATCGTCACTATTAGTGTCATCCTCATCATCAGAATGTTCTTCTGTTACTGGGGCGTTTCTGACGCTAAAATAAGTAATGTGACATTGAATTTTGACTACACACTGGCCACTGGTGCAGCTGAGAGCAACGTATCTCTGCAGCTAAGTCAACTACTACTTGCAAGGCAACAGGCGACATGGTAGCCCTAAGGCTCACAGCTCTAGATTACATAATTACTTGCATACCTACTAATATAATATAACTGAAATTAATATCGCACTAGCCGCCAAGGCGGCGTCGCTCGCCGCCCATGTCCACCTGCTCTGTATCACTGTATCAATAAACGTCAAATTTCCTTATAAACGGCTCGTACAACTTGTGTTCAACCAGAAGCATATTCGAAGTCACAACCTCTGATAAAACCAATCTTTTATCAGTGTAACAATACACTCAAAATGTAGAGAGAGAAAACTTCAACTTTTTATTAGCTTTTGTTTTAAAAAAGTTACGCACTCTAACATGGGTGCTATCAAACGTAAGGGGGAAATAGTTTCTCTTCTTAAAAACATCACGACGGAGGAGAGAAAAAAGGCACGTGCTAAATGAATAAATAGAATAAAAAACGTTCGATCAGAACGCTTAACAATTAAAAGAAGAAATTAATTTGTTAAAAGAAAAGCAAAAAAAAAAAAAAAAATTTGTTTTGATATAATACTCTTTTTTTACCTATCGGTTTTTATACATTTTGATTGCTCAAAAAAAAAGTTCACCCGTCTCAGACAGTCAGGCAAGAGATAGTGGCAAACCGCACATGCTGCCACGTTCTGCCACTGCTGCTTTTTGTCCAAAATGTTTAATCAGTTAGTTTCTTTGTATTTAGTTGATGTACTGTTTTCAAAGCCAAGTCAACGTGGAATATAAAACTAACAATATATAGATATATAGATACAGATAACTATGAAGTTTAAACCTCGTATAAGCAATTATTTCTGGAGTCCATGCCAAATCACGATCAATATTTAGCGATTCGACATTTTCTTCATCAGTTGAATTCCAATTCACCAACTCGTTCTTCCATTGCTGGAAAGAAAGTGGCAATCATAAACGTCAAAGTAGTCTTTGTTTTGCCAAAAAAAGTTACAATTGTCAAGTTTTGTTAAGATGGAGGATCATGATTGGATTTTCAATGCTTAAAAGCTGATTAATTCTTTAAAGATGACAGCATTTTGTACATCAAATCTTTCAGTACTCAAATGTGTTAAAAGCGATCGCAAAGTGTAATATTGACTCCATTAAACGTTGCAAATACAGGAGAATCAATGTGTGAGACAATTGCTCAAAAAATATCAACAAGGGAAAAAAGGTATTGATTTCACATATTAGTTCAGAAACACTTGAGTAAATTCATGAAGAAAAAAGTGTTGACAGTATGTAAGTTAAACCAATAAAAATACAAATGCTAACTTTTCTCGCTGTTTGCAAAACTTAAAAATCCGCTAACAGTATAAGTGACTCTTTTCCATAATGTTCCATAACAAAGCCTGATAGCGGTCACTGTTTGGGACAAAACTTTATTGACTGTTCTGTAGAGTGTAGAGTGACTGTGGTATAGTGCCATTATGAAAGGAAATTAAATTAGCATATTGTCTAAAATTTTTTGCAATTCTGAATATGGTATCATAACAAAACTAAAACGAAGGACTGGCCAGACTGTAGATGATGTTTGACATTTTAATAGCTAAAGCCAATTATAATACTTTTTCTTTTAAAGTTTATAAAATTACGTAAAATGTCTTATTTTTTATCAATGACTTAAGGACACTCGTGGTGGAGTAAAATATTCAAAATACCCGTGTTTCTTCTTTCGGAATTAGCAGTGATTAGATTTAATAAACAATTAGGCAATTCGGCCCAAATTTGGACCAAATATCGAAAAATCACCGGTTCAGATTGAACCAAACTTAAAGAAAGATTTTGAATATTTATTTTAGAACATGTTGTATTTGGAAAATGTTTTGCTATTGTTGACAATTGTGACACATCCTGAAATCATCAAGTCAGGCAGCGTCTTGATAATGTAAAACATATGCTACAAGAGGTTAAATTGGCTATCGAACCAATAGAAAATGGCCGTTAAACCAATATTTGTAGGTTGGAAAGATTTTCTTTTATTTAGAGGGTATCAAGGAAAATGACAGGTTACTGGGGGTTCTACACTGTAAATGTTGCAAATGTTATAATTGGTCTTCTTAATGGATTATGAAGTTTTATTTTTATTCCCATTATTGCTCCACTGTTGAAACTTTCCAATATTTAAGAAAATATAGGACATACCATTCTAAGAAATCCACGAACTTTCAATCGCTGTGTTGTTGTTGACTATAATAAACAGAAACGATTTTTAATTCAATAAACATTTAATTCATAAGGTCATAATAAACTTATGTAATTTTTGCAATGGAATTAATCAGAAGAATAGTCCTTACCACTTCCAGTAAATCTGTAAGCTCAAAGCTCATATATACATCAACAGATCTGTGTGGATCGGTGACTGGTCGTCCGAATCCATATTCATGAGTTGGTATATACTTTGATATGATGGTGCTTTCAGCTGAAGATTGAAGTGCTAGAAAAAATTTGACTTCATGTTCTATTGGATAATGATTAAGTATTGAAAACGCAATATCTAGAATCTTTGAGAGACTATTAATGATCGGTTAAAGTGAAATTAAAGGGCAATTTCAGTTCATGGTTTCATTGAAGATAAGTTTAAGAACAAGATTCTGATGAATAATTTTGGACAAAATCGATTAATGCGAACAGAAGTTTTTGGTGAAAAACTGACATTTTCTAAGATCTAACACAGGTACCTTTCTCGTCCCAATATACTTTCTTCCATGTGAATAAAGAAATGATAAAAGGAAAGGACAATAAAACAAGCTTGTATCACAAAAATGATGTTACTCACAACAGATAAAATTAAAGTTTGCGCTTAAACTTAAGACAAAAAGCCAAACAGACATTGTAATCACCATATATAACGTATTAAAACTTTCAAAGCTGGAACATTAAGTAGTTTGATCAATAAAAAGTTAATTTCTGACCATTGACGTTTTATCTGTATATTTGCTCATAAAAATCATAACAGTTTCCTAATTGCGGTTGACATCATAATTAAACCAATGAAATTTGAAAATGAAATGGCATGGAATTGTAAACAATAAATTATTGCTGCTCATCTTTCCTTATCTTAAATAAATAAAACTTTTTCTGATTGGAACCAAACCAGGCAAGAAATCTCTGGAGCAGTTAAAGTTTTAGTTTGATTAAGCAGATACGTGGCATTATAATTAGTACACAACACGGAAAGCAATTATAATTATCTCTTATTAAACTTTGACAAAACTCATTAGTGTTTAATGTAGTGTTGAACGTCAGTTTCAACAAAAGTATGTCGAGAGAAAGTTCTAATTAAAACTGTTGCTGAAGCGTCAACAACAAAAAAACAATCTTAGGAACTAGCGCCCCTTCCGGAATAACTGACAAAGGTTTCATCTTAGTTTTTCAAGAAACAGTTTACGAGGTGAGAGAGTTCGATTGGTATATGACCAACGAGAGTTCCATCATTTTTGAATACTCAAATTGAATGCTTGTCATGACTTAAGGCTTCTTCTCGATTGTCTTTTTTTGCAGTCAAGCTTTTCCTGATTTCCATGATGACGATCATGAAGAAGACGTAGATATTGAAATTTAGTTTAGCTTGACATTATTTTGGACATTATTTTAGGACATTGAAAAACATTGAAATAATGGGGGGCATGGATTCGTTTTGAACTTCCTCTGCAAAAGCTTCGAGGGCAAACATATGACGGAGCAAGCAACATGGAATACAACATGAAAACAGTGGAATAGCACGGCAAATTCTAGCGGAACAACCAAAAACCCTATCTTCTCATTCTCTCGGCCACTCTCTTAGCCTGTCTATAAAAGATGCAAAAAAGCAATGCAAAATTTTGAATGAAGTTATGGGGACTGTATGAGAAATTACAGTCCTCATTAAATTCTCCCCAAAACGAGAAAACATGTTTGGGAAAATCAACGAAAATATTGAGTTATCAAGTGATGTTAGTGATAATGATGATTAAGAACAAGCAACAAGTCTTTCCAAAATGTCAGTGACCCGCTGGACGGTTCGTGCTAATGCCTTTAGCAAAAATGTTTTCAGACGCACTTGAAAACGGAATCTCTACTTTTAAAACCACTTGAGGGACCTTGGGTCGAAAGTTAATTAAGGTTCATGAATGAGCACTATGGCGATGAAATTAACACAGACTTTTTAGAGTCTTTTTCTACAACACGAAGATTGAAGTCTTGGCTCAGGGGCATCTATGACAAGCAAACGCTTTAACGCTCTTTCCATATTGAACATGATCTTACCGACCAATTAAATTTGTTAGAGATAGGAGATGAATTTAGCTCAAAGAATGATGAACGTCTCCGTCAATTTGATCGATTTGGTGATAAAGATACTTAATTTTTCTTCTTAATATAAAAAATCCTTTGTGTTGAAATCTTATAAGTAATAATAAGTAACAATGAAACAAAATACATTCTTTAAGTTTGACAGGGTGTGGTTTTAACCAATGTAGAGGGACAAAATTTCAAAATTTCGTCTGCCGCCTCGTACGCAACATTGATGGGTCTTCCTATGTCACTGATTATATATGCCCCCACCCCCCGCCCAACTTAAGTTGTCTTAAGCAACTCTATTCATTTCCCATGAAAGTAAAACCCCATTAAAGTGAACATGGCATGAGTTTAAGAAGAGCTCCCTTATGATGTATTGTTTGTAAAAATTAATTTTCTTTGCTCTATTAATTTCTGTATGCTGTAATGCACATACTGTTTCTACCATTTGTTAAGTCCAAACCAGAGGCATAGCTAGAGGCCATTAAGAGCTTGTGGGGGAGAGTTTAGTATCTAAAGTAGAACAGAAAAACCTAACCGACATTGAAAAGAAAAATGATAATGTAGTACTCCGCCACTTTTTTTGACTGACCCTGAATACGCCTATGCAAAACATACAGATGCAACTTTTTAAGTAATCAGATGATCCATGTATGCTGTCAACGTTGCTTTGGTTTGGTTCTCAAGATTTCTTTTAATACTCCATAGCACTTAAAATCTGTTTGTTTGATCGTTAAATCTAAATTCATTTCATTCATTTTTTACCGACGAAACGTTTTGCCGACAAACTTTTCTACCGACGGATTTTTTACCGATAGTCGGT
This sequence comes from Turritopsis dohrnii, assembly GCA_027922465.2. Lineage (NCBI taxonomy): Eukaryota > Metazoa > Cnidaria > Hydrozoa > Anthoathecata > Oceaniidae > Turritopsis > Turritopsis dohrnii. Next base: position 38,326 of record BQMF02000361.1, on the reverse strand, counting down.
AGGTAGTCGGATCATCAAACGTTTCAGTGAAAACTTTTTAAATAGCGTTTTAAAGAACAAGACAAATGTTGTTTATAAACTCAGTAACCCAGACAAATTTTACAAGTTTTACACCATGAAGTTTTGACGGCTCGAAATTGTTACATGAGCTTTATGTCATTAAAGCTTAGTCCTCACCGGGCGCTAAGAATTAGCGCGAAATCCTTAGCGCGAAAAAATAAAGCGATAATTTAGTGAGGATGGATTTCGCGCTAAATACTTGTCTAGCGCCTTAAATAAGCGCGCAAAAATTTCGCGATAAATTATCACAAATTTTTGATATTTCAACGCGTTATTATAACGCGCTAGCGGCATATCAAAAGATAATTTTTGATCTTTCATGATCTTTCGGTACTTTCAAAGAAATATTACGTAAAACACATTCGAAAGTACCAAGGAAGAAAATTATTCATGATAATGGAAGTGATCAATAACAAATTTCGCCTTCAAGCAGAAATAAAAACTTACTGAAAAAACATGAATCTATCAGCCATTTTCATACTTTGAACCAATTTATCCTTGTACTTCCCTTTCTTGAAACAATGGCCTTACTCAAACTGATTTTGTTTTATTTCCCGTTTTTCTATCCATTTTAGTTATTCTTCTTATCCTTCGTCTTCTTCTCAAAATTATCGCAGCAGTTAATCTTCACTGTCCGATTTCATTATGAAAATGTAGAAGAATTTGAAAACACGGTTTAATTTTAAGATAATAACGCGATAGTAAATTAGGACGGTAGCGCGAAAAACATCATCTTTTCGCGCCAGACTTTCTGGCACCGACGCTAAAATTAATTTCGCGGTAATTCTTAGCGCTCGGTGAGGACTAAGCTTAAGTGAAACTCAAAGTCAAAGTTTGTAAAGACTTTTTATTGTCTTACTGCATTGTACTCCTCTACTTTCGTATACCGTCCCTGAATCCACAGCTGCCATTGTGAAAACACAAAGGACAAAAAATGCCTTTTTGACAGACCGATAATGTAAAACAATTGTCCATTTTTCCAGCAAAGAAGATAAAAGAAATTGTATGAAAGAGCTAGTGATTGTTCTTAATGACAAATTAAATGATGGAAATTTATACCGGCCTTTTTAAAAGGAATCTGAAAGACCCTTTGGGAGAAAACGTATAATTGCCGTCTTATGAGGATTCCGATTTGTAAAAGACATTCCTTTGCTCACAAAATTGTTTTAAATGGCGGCACTTCTCTGTGAGTTTATCAACAACTCTGTTTTACTCTTACTTGAAGTTAATTTTTTCCACCATGTGGGTATTCTGTCCGAGATGTTTGCGTCGATAAGTTATGGAGGTATATGTATTGCATTATAACATTTATTTGCGTTTACGACTTCGTAATATTATTTTTAGAAATATTATTGTTTACCTGTTTCTTGGTAGGCAAGTCTTGTATTTATTGTTTTTTTCAAAAGCCCATTACTTTGGCATGTAAATTAACACTATCGGCGAACTGATCCCTATGTTGTTGAACAATTCTTACACAGTTTAGCCTACGCCCAGTCGGCAAAATCGGCTAAATGTCACTGTGACGGAGAGAATTTTTATTGAAATTGCGTGCATTTTTAAATAGAAATGCACTCCTTCGCAGAGATATTTAACAAATGTGCTGACTGGGCGGTTGCAGGTTGTTTTACTAATTGGGAAACACTGCGGACGACGTGAGCAAAAAAAACAAAATATTAAGCTTGCTAGCAACTAGTATTAGAACTTATCTTTGTCGCAGAAGCTACATTACTGACCAACTGTCAACTCCACAATAAAGTATACAGTATATAAAAAGATTAAAAAGTATATTTAAGCAATATAATTGTATTCATGTTTGTCAACGCGAATTGAAAGTACATATCTTGCTGAGATGTAATTACGTAACAAACTTTTCCAAAACAAAATCTCATCTTGTTATAAAAACGCACTGTTAACTAGAAATTTGAGGAAGATTTATTGAGATGAGAATATACTTCTGCTTTAGACCAAACTCGACTTTTATTCAACCTGGATTGTAAAATATGTACCTTGTTGGATTGGATAGTCAAGACAGGTGAACTGGAAATAGAGGGTAAGTTTGACCAAGAAGTATATAGAACTGATTTGATCAGGTTTTAAGTGAAAATGACCATGTATTCTCTTCATGCGAAGGTGTTGTGGATTTCACGGATAATGAAGGAAGACTTCAGAATCTACAAACTCATAGTAAAGATGCAAGTGCGATAGATGTTCTGAAAGAAAGACATGATTACATTTTAGTAGAAGTGGAAAGTAAGTTACTTGTTAGAAAACTGTAAAAAAGTTACTAATCAAATTTACAGAAATCGTTTGAATGACGATGCAATTGTAATTATCCTCTTTCTTAATTATCTTATCCTCTTCTTAACGTTGATTACTGATTTGATTGTTTTAATTGTTTTATTCATAGTTTTTTTATTGTTGTTTTTAATAATCAATTTTGCTTGTATAAATGTTTATAAATTTTTTTATGAAGTTTCCCGATGTCTATGATAATTATCTGTCTGTTCTTTGAGACATCTTAGGCAATTATTAAATATAAAGTCTGTCTCAATATAATTGGCAGTGGAAACAAATTACCTCATAACTTTTGATAGCCACTTCTGATTCCAAAAACTTTTTTTGCATATTTTAGATAATCAAAAGCACTATATTTGAATATATTTTTGGCTGAAAAATTCGCGATTTTTAGCGGCTAAATTTGCGATTTAAAAAATAAAGCTTTTTTTCTACTTAAGCTATAACTTTCATTTTTGCACCAGTGGTAGCCCTGCCTTAGGCAAAGAAAGTTATAAAGTTTGAGGGCAAACCGATGGGTTGTTCGGAAGATATGGGACCCGAAGTACCCCTCAGTAGCGATTTTGTAATTTGTTTCCACTGCCAATTATATTGAGACAGACTTTAGTTAAACATAGCTAACGCTTCAATAAATGCCCAATTTATGAACCTGGGTTTTTATAAAGTGTAATGTCACCTTGAACCTTTAGGTTATAGGCTATAGTCATCATATTTACTCTAACCATCATAGACCTTAGCCATTCACCGGCAAAAAACTATGTTCTAATCCAATTGAATCTCAATTTTCTTGTTGTGCATCTAACAAGTGAGTTACCATTCTTCCTTCCGTTTTCGATATATATATATATTCCGGAAAAGATCCAATTAACTTCTTCCTAATCATAATTATATACAAATTCCATCTTTTACTTCCAAACAAAATTTACTATCATTTGGTATGAAAATCGATGTCGTCAGTTATTTAAAAGTATTTTAAAAGTATGGTTGTTCCAACCAGAAATGATTTGGCACTTGTTACATGCACCTGAAATGCTACATATACATATTGCTCTTAAATAAACGAAGGCCAGTATAAAACTGTTTATCTCTCCTTGTGCCCCTTTAATCAAATAGAGCTTGTAAATCGACATACAATACAATCAGCGCTCAAACAAAATCTCCATCGCTATAAATTAAATTATAGTTATTCCCAAATGTTTGTTTAGATTTGTTTGGTCGAACCATTGTCAAACCTTTATTTAATGATTTTGAGAGTTGTTATCCGGATTTAATGGGTTTGTTATTGTTGTATGTGTTTGTTGTTGTCTACATAAACACGTGTACTCCCAATTAATATTTGAATCAATATATAGACACCACTTCTTTGGTAATCGTTCTCTATAATTGTTCGCTTTTCTTGATTTAGAAAAATTGCGGGAAACCTCCATTACTCGAAAGCCGATCGACGATAAACCAACCCGAAAAATGTCCCGATCGAAAGCAAGTAGCAGAGCAGCAAGCCCTAAGTCATGCAGAACAAGTTCTAAAAATCAACGAAAAAGAGGGAAATAAATTATTCGACATTTTTATCCGTGTGCTGGCTACACAGGTCTTCAAATGATCTAAAAAATAAAAATAAAAAAAGGACATTCCTTTAAAGAGCCAATTTATTTTTATTGTTATTACTATTTTCAAACCTGTAAAGGACTCAAAGTTTTTGTACTCAATAGGCATCAAACGTTGGTCAACTGACGATTGGCATTGGTTGTATTTTTTGTCCAAACGTATTTTCTGTTGAACATTCTCAAATGTTATAGAAGTTTTCTTTTTCTTTGAAATTACATACAAACAATGAATAATCTTTTGTTTTCAGCGTGTATTGTTGATAAAACGTGAGGTCGAGAACATTTGTCAAAGAAGGAATAACTTATGACAAGAGGCTGGTAGAAAATAATAGGATATTTTAAAAAATAACTGGTCCCAGTCCATTAACTACTAGTACTTAAATATTATATGGCCATTTTCATCTGCTTACTTTGTCACTGACTTGCAGTCACTTCAGGTGGCTTTATTATATTGATGTTATTTCATTTTTAATTCAAAAGGAATCATACTTCTTCCCTATTTAATGCAATACAATACTCCAAAATCATAACTACTTTCCGATGAAGATGCATTAATTAACTTAAGAGAATACATGGGTTGCAAAATAAGCGCATCTCCATAGAAACAACTCCATGTGAATTTAGCACAAAAATTTCGAGTAAACTTTCGATGTAAAATCTGTGGTGAAAGGATGTAGTAATGGTTCTTACAGACTTGGAACATAAATGATTCAATACGAAAAACATTAAATGATGGAAATAAATTCTTAGTTTGGTGTTGTAAAAACTTTTGAATGAACGTGCAAAATACAGAAGAAAATTGATATCAATGATGTTTTGTTTTTGTGTGTTGATATAACAATGTTGTTACTGGTTGTTATGATGATTGGTGATTAAATGCAGCAAAACATTGAAGCTGTGATTTCAATGCAAAGTCAAAAATTTATTATTAATAGCCAAGCTGAAGATTTATTTTTATTGATATAGCCCAAATACAACTGAACTGAAAGTGAACTGGAAAGCACATGGATGTATAGTACAGCCATAAAGGAAACCTTTTCATGTGGTGTGGAGAACAACCAGTTTAACCAGTTTTGTAAATTCAAAGAGTATACATTACAAAAACTAGAAGTAAAAACGTGATGTCGTATTATATGCAATAAGATGTTCAGAGTACCAATTACGTATAATATTTTAAAACGCAGGATTGTGATGATGCATAACTTGTGAAAGAATCCGGTCGAGTGTGCTTCCCTGGATAGTCATTTACTCTGACAACAGAAACATAATTTACTATGGATTTATTTCATGATCACGTATACTGTTTTGATATACTGTATAGATATGTTTTGTAAAAATTAGTAATACTGTCAATTTTTGTTGTACAAACATCGAACATAAATCAAAACACAATCCAAAGCCAAAACACGAATTTCTACTTTCAGCTTTGTAGTGATTTAGTTTATAGATGTGTATTTTCACTACCAAATTCTGTTGTTTTTTTCCACGAAGGTCATTTTAATCAGATAATAGATATTGAAGATATTCTTCAGGGCCTAAAGTTCCTGACAATTTTCTGAGGTGCAGGACAAAATATTGAGTTAAAAATAAAGAATGAAACTTTTTCTCTTTTTAATAAACATTGACTATGAATAATCTTTTTTTGAATAGAGATGTCTGAATTTAATTTTAAAAATTATCACTTTAAGGACATCTCTTTTTTGAAAATGAATTTTCTGTCCTAATTTGAAATGTTACGTATATATATCACTTGTTAGTAGATATTTTGATTTCTTTGATTGTTGTCTACTGCAAAGTGTTTTTAACACTAAAGTATATTAGTATTAAAATTAGGTTTGACAATTTTCTTTTGTAAACCTGTATTATACAAATGTGATTGTATAATGTAAACTAATTTTATCCAAGTTATGAAAAGCAAGTGTTCTGTTGAAGTACATTGTTTCCTTTATGGTTTATAAGCCTGTCCTTTAACTTATCTTCTGCAGGAATATAGATCATTATGTTTATTATGATGTAATTCTTTGCACATTGATGCGGTTATTGATATTCAGTTGTGTAAGAGCAAATATTAGTATTATATAGGTCTTTTAATTTTTAACTATGTCCATAGTAACTTCTCAGTCACTTAATATCACTTTTATATTACTTTTATCAATGTACACATAATAATTGATAAAATGTTCACAACTTTGGGGAAATATATACAGTGGCATTTTTGTGAATCTTGTTTGATAATCCTGTTTTGAACGACCCACTTTTTGATTTCTTTCTCAAGGTAAGGTATTGAATTAGTGCTATTTTGCTGAATAACTTAAAATACTCGATGAAAAGCTCAGTTTCAAGAGCCAAAGGCTCGGTTGTTTCTGGCACCGTTTCACTTTTGATTTTTACTCGAAAAAAAATTCATTCGGTAAATTCTATTATATAATTTACGGAACGTTTTATTATGCAACCCGTGTATTTAAAACTTACTTGTATCATACTAGCGATTCATCAGATAAAGCTCCTCCTCCTCCTCCTCAGGCCTTCTTGCCTATACAATATACTGGATGACAGCGAAGACAACCATGGTTGACTTCTGGTTGGTTTTTGAGAACGGTATAGTTTAAGTCAATTTGCTTTGTTGGCATTTAACTTGTAGCAGTTAAAAGTAATAAGGGAACCTCGGAACGGATATACGTACTTATCTTTAAAACCCTATAACGGCGTTTGAAGGTGGTCAAATTTTGTCATGAAATTGATTTCTAAATTAAACATTTGGTTTTCCTCGAAATGTAATCCTCATGTCATTTCTACTGCTTAACATATTTTCAAAGCAATTGCGAAAAAGAGATAAATGTTGTTTCTGTTACATGACTCAAAGCCCCATTACTTCAGGGTTTATCTAAACTTAGGTCTTAACAGGCTTGAACCAGCACTTTCTTCATCCCTATCCAGCAGATTATCTAAAAGCCTAAACCTCCTGTGACGACCATTTTCAATATAGGAAAACTAAAAAACATTCCTGTTGTAATTTCAGATCAAGGCAGTTATGAAGCTTGAATGACATACTGACAACAGTATATTTTTATATCCATACTTATTATCTTCTTCGATGAAAACGCTGGAAAGTCAAAATAAATTACATAGTCATGAACGCAAAATAGCAACTTATCAACGAGAGTAAAGTTTGATCAAAATATGCACATGTTTTAATGAATGGCCGTCGTTGCCGTCGTTGTCGTGGAAAAATAATATTGCATTTCAATTGTGCCCGCTGTTGTGCTACCGTAACTTCTGTAAAGCATGTGAGGTAATGAATAAGATAAACACATTTTTTTGACTTGCTCAAAAATGATCAAGTTCAATAAGGAAGTTGAAATATTACCTAGGATGATTTAAACAAGGAAACACTTTGCCACTGATTTTTGGATATCAATGAAGTATGACATCAGCTCTAATTCTAACTAGCTATCAAAAATGGTCTTTGTAAGAGAAATACTTATGACATTTACATTTGGTTAGGTGAGAATTATTTTGTTCTATCTCCATTTTTGGGAAAAATGAGCCCCGATTGTTTTCAAGCTTTTCAGGATTATTTTTTTCTTTCTCCGTGAGCTTTTTCCATAAACAAGCAAAATCTTCTTCAAACGGCAGTCTTTATCTTGTTGGTTTCTTAAAGATTCAGTGTGGTTATGAAATTTAAAACTTTATTTTCTCATTTTAAAAAAATAGAACAAAATAATTCTCACATTGTGTCAAATAAAACCACAATGGTGCATTTTTAATGCTATATATCAAAGCAATACAGGACAGCAAGGTTCAAATAGATGTGAAATAAAAATTCCTTCGGCCTATTACAATATAAATGTAGTGTACCTTACGCCTGCATGGATGTTTAGTAGCGGTTTTAGGAAGATAAATCGTAAGGAAGTTTTCGAAAAAACCACATACGTTGTATTAGCTATTTTGTTCGATACTTTGGAAAAGTGCAAGTTGTATGAAAAAAATCTCCCAGTTAGTGCAATGAAAATTCGTAGTTTTTCATAACATACGACCAACGGAGAAGCATTTTATTGCAATATTATCTATCAAATTAAATCTGGTTACCTTTTCATATTTATCTTAACCGTGAATCAATTTACAATTTCCAAAATGCTTTCCATTGGACTCTCCTGAAAATCACATTTCTTGAATTCTTCTTAAGACATGGAGATTAGCTACAGACCGTTTATGACTGAGGTAATTTAATTACATTTTTCCAAGACATTTTTTCAAAAACCATTTTTTTCATTTTTCACAAAAATATGTTAGTCGAAAGAACTTGGAAATGGCTTCCCATTGATGTAAAAATTATTTTGAAATTCGGTATATTCATTTAAAAAAACAGATTGGAAATTTCCGTTTCCCACTTTCTGAAACATACTGTATGTTTTGTAATTTGAACAAGTTATTATTTATGAAATACATGTCTTGAATCAGTTGAGCCAGTCTGCCTAAATCGTTAACTATAAAAACGCATTTTGTATTAGCACTTATACAAGTAGTTGTATACGGGATGGTACACAATATATGGTAGTATGCATGCGATGTGCTATGCTACAAAACTAACCAGTCAGGTATAAACGACTAAGCAATTTATTATGACCATTTCAGGTTTGCAGAATATTCCCAAGAAATTCGTGGTTTAAGCATGGATTCTTCACAGAAATATATAGTGCTATAGATATCCTTGAGTTTCACGTATTCTCTGGATTTTGGGGAAGCGTCTACATCAATAACTAATAAAGACTCTTTAAGAAAAGGTGAATTTATGAAAGAGGAGATAAAAGTGCAAAACTAAAGAACATTTGTACCCTTTAAAATTTGTACAAATGTACTTTTTGAAGATTTTCGCATTATTAAGTTAAGGCTTTCATCAAAGTTGAAAAATGTATGATGGAATTTTCTTTCGTTTCCGTTAGGCCACGCTGATATGAGAAGCACTTTTTATTAAATATAAATATAGTAGCAATTTAACACGACATTAGCTGTACTGCACGAAGAACGTCGTGTTGCATTCTCAATCTACCCCGACACTTATACACTTGCGCAATAGCAATAAGAAAATTGACGTTTTTCTGTAGTAATCGCGATCACTATAAAACTTTGATCGGAGATATTGCAGTAAGTCGTACATCCTTTTTTAGCTCGCATTTTTTTTAAATCAATTTAAATTAAAGAATATTATACGCATTCAGGGTTACAGCTCATGCAACTATAGTTTTTTTGTTGCAAATTCTGGTGGTTTTTAATTAAGCTCCGTTTACACTTACAAATCATTTTAAAACATAGAATGGTCCCCGTGTAACTTAGAAAAATTAAATTCTATTTCGGAAGAATGGAGTTTGTATCTATTTTATTCAAATCGCGGCTAGTGTTGTATTGCTGCTACCGTTTTATACGGAAGCCGAAAAGGGCCAATCCAAATTTCTCGATAAATTCTCAATTTCAAAGTTCAAATCCGATTTTCAAAGTTTAAATCGCAAGTTCAAAGTTTAAATCTACACTTCAAAATCTAAAATCCGTTCAATGCTGATGCCAAATTTTGTATGAAATGTGGGCATAAAATGAAATTAAGAGCCATAGGCGATATTGCTGCTAATAAACCAGAAACTTTCTAGTTACCGCAAGTACCACAAAACACATGCTCATCTTTTGTTCCTGACCGCACTTATGACAAAACATAATTCGTCCAAACAGATGTTTGATCGACACCAGGATTATGTCCCCTTTTAAGCTTTTTTCACCTGCACATAAAATTTTAAGTAAGCTCTTACGACTAGGACAATGTTCATTCATTCTCTTCTTAAGGCTTATTTCACATGCACGTAATTTTTCAACGTAAGCCTTACGTAAATTACGTGGTTCATTCATTCTCTTACGCTTACGTAAAATCTGACGTACATGTGACGCTTTTTTTCCTTACGTCAAGTTTTTACATAAGCCTTTACGACGTCCCGTAAGAGCCTTAAGACGATTTCCTTGCGATGAAAAAATTTTGATCGCAAGGGACTGCCCGTAAGCGGTCCGTAAGACCAGGAAGAAAAAAAGAAGAAAAAATATTGCGCAATAGCATTCGAATGATGTTTTTCGAATATAAAACGTTCGAAAATTACATTCCGAAGCTATTTTTGTTTTTTAAAAAAAAAACAAGCTCATTCAAATTCAAGATGGTGGCTGACGAAGAGCTTTCGATAGCTGTTGAACAATTTGACGTTCTCTATGACAAAGGTCATCCAGACTTCCATAGAAAGGATATCAAGAACAACGCTTGGAAAGCTGTTGCTGAAAAGCTTGGTTTGGAAGATGGTAAGTTTATACTAGCATGTAGCCTCAGCTAAAAATGCCCCCGCACTCAAGCATTCCAATTTATACAGACAGTAAGCTATACATTAACAGCGGAAATGAAAACAAGTTTTTGGCCGAAAAAGAAATGTTTGGGTTGATTTAGGACCTGATATGAGGCAAAGTTATATGCTGAAATACTTCGAAAAATTCAGTTTTTGGCATTTCAAAACCAACTTGCAATATGCAAACCAAATAGATCTACACTTAAACAGATGAAAATATGCACAAAACTTTGTTACTTTTTGTTATCTCTTAGGTCTAAGTTACACTGATGTTAATATACCTTTCAAAAAGTGTAAATAAGGCTTAACAAGTAATATTAGAAAGTATTTGCTACAAACAAGAGAAATGTGTGAATTGAAACCATGGATACATATTTTATAATTTTTATAATTAAAATAAGATTTGTTAAAAACATTCTGTAAGAGCCAAAAAAACAAACTTTTTCAAAAAAAAATTAAAGCGAAAAATCCATTGCGTTTCAAACTTTGATTTAAAACAAAAAATAGCCAAAGTTTACATAAAAAAACCAAGAAAAAAATACATAGGTTTTATTGATCATGATCACACTAGGTTTGGAAGACAGTCAAAGAAGAAAAACACGAAGAACGACAATTTGCAATATGGCTTTCTTGTATACACAGAAATCCAGTTAAAATCTTTTGAAGGCAAGATCCGCCAAAAATCAGTGCATTAAACAAAATTATTGAAAGAAAAATTGAGAGTATAAAAATAGAATGTATGGTTGGCAAAATTTCGGATATCAAGCTGTGCTTCAAAATCCTTGTCGTTCACTTCACTAAAACAACACAAAAGTAACACAAAAAATGTCAAAGCAATTTTAGCATACGAACTTCCTAAATAACATAGTATAATATAATTGCCCCCGCAGCGAGCGTAAGCGAGCGAGGAGGCATAGTAGTTTCACGAGATAGGCGAATGTCAGTTTCCGATTTTGTTCTTCATCATCATCATCATCATCATCCTCCAACTTTCTTGTTGACGTTATACGGTGGAATACAATTATTAGCTGACTTAGCTTTTTTTTCCGTTTCAAAGCATGGTACTGTAAGTGGGAGACAATGTTTTTCTCTTTCCTAATTTATTATTATATTATACTATGTTATTTAGGAAGATCGTATGCTAAAATTGCTTAGACATTTTCGTGTTACTTTTGTGTTGTTTTAGTGAAGTGAGCGACAAGGATTTTGAAGCACAGCTTGATATCCGAAATTTTGCCAACCATACATTTTATTTTTGTATATATTTTAACTCTAAATTTTTCTTTCAATAATTTTGTTTAATGCACTGATTTTTGGCGGATTTTTTGGATTTCTGTGTATACAAGAAAGCCATGTTACAAATTTTCGTTCTTCGTGTTTTTCTTCTTTGACTGTCTTCCAAACCTAGTGTGGTCATGATCAATATAACCTATATATATATTTTTCTTGGTTTTTTTTATGTAAACTTTGGCTATTTTTTGTTTTAAATCAAAGTTTGAAACGCAATGGATTTTTCGCTTTAATTTTTTTTTTTTGAAAAAGTTTTTTTTTTTTGGCTCTTACAGAATGTTTTTAACAAATCTTATTTTAATTATAAAAATTATAAAATATGTATCCATGGTTTCAATTCACACATTTCTCTTGTTTGTAGCAAATACTTTCTAATATTACTTGTTAAGCCTTATTTACACTTTTTGAAAGGTATATTAACATCAGTGTAACTTAGACCTAAGAGATAACAAAAAGTAACAAAGTTTTGTGCATATTTTCATCTGTTTAAGTGTAGATCTATTTGGTTTGCATATTGCAAGTTGGTTTTGAAATGCCAAAAACTTGTTTTCGTTTCCGCTGTTAATGTATAGCTTGCTGTCTGTATAAATTGGAAAGCTTGAGCGCGGGGGCATTTTTAGCTAAAGCTACATGCTAGTAATAAATTAGGAAAGAGAAAAACATTCTGTCTCCCACTTACAGTACCATGCTTTGAAACGGGAAAAAAGCTAAGTCAGCTAATAATTGTATTCCACCGTGTAACGTCAACACGAAAGTTGGAGGATGAAGATGATGATGATGATGATGAAGAACAAAATCGGAAACTGACATTCGCCTATCTCGTGAAGCTACTATGCCTCCTCGCTCGCTTACGCTCGCTGCGGGGGCAAAAAAAGCATCAATTCTCAATTGACAACTTTAAATATTTCAGTGAAGATTTTGGTCGTTTGTGTTGTGTTTCAACATCCCTGGGCCCAGGAACATTCATCTCCTCTCGTTGAAACATTTTCCCCATTTGGGAGTTTTTCAAAACACCGCTGTCGTTATTGGTACCATATTCGCCAACGTCTATCAAAGTAAAGCAATAACGAGCGTCGCAAATGGCCATGAGCACCATACTAAAGAATCCCTTGTAGTTATGCCACAAGGACCCAGAATCCGCAGGTTTACGCATGCGTTTGTGTTTTCCATCCAATGCGCCTATGCAATTAGGCATATCCCATACTTTATGAAATTCTTCTGCAATTTCATTCCATTCGGTAGCTGTTGTTGGACGTCGGACGTAGTCAGGTGATAAAACACGCCACAGTTCGGTACAAACCTCCTCAATTATCCCATTCACGGTTGAACGACCCATTTTGAACAAAAAACCAATCGATGTTTGACTATCTCCTGACGCCAGGTAACGCAGCGTGACTGCAAGTCGTTCTGCCGGGGAGATTGGCTCTCACACCAACCTCGTTCCCAGGGCTTCTTGCCTTTTTCGATATGCGGATGGCGGCGAAGAAAAGCCCTGGTGCAGGCCGGTCAAAACCAACTGAAATACTGGTGGTTTTAATTTATGCAGTATTGACGTCGTTTGTCTTTTCTTCCCATGGTTTTAAGATCGTCTTCATACGGGCAAGCGAGGTAAGGAACTACTTAAAAATTTTTCATTAAAACGTCGAGTGAAACAGAATTCGTAGATAAAAATAAACAAACGAAAATGGAGCAAGTGATTAATTTATTTACTCTTTAGATAAATGGAAACAATGGATAAATGGATAAATGGAACAAAGTTCAATGCTGGAATCAGCTTTTAAAAGGCAACGATGCAGTTCTACCAACTGGTTTTGGTAAATCGTTGGTTTATCAACTGCTGCCTTTTCTAATTCCTATAGAAGAGGAAGAGAAATATTGTCATTGTTGTAAGTTGTAATATTTCTGATACTGAAACTGATGATATGGAATTAGAAATAGCCAATGAAGTTTTAGAAGGAGAAATCGACATTCTGTTTTCACATCCAAAGTCGTTATTGTGTGATGATGGAAGAAAAATATTAAGATCCAATATATGGAGATAATGTTGTGGCATATGTTGCATTGATGAAACACATATTGTGTTGAAGTGTGGTATGTATATTACATACTAATAGTTTTTGATAAATATAGTTTGACATCAAGCCTCGGCAGGTTTAAAAAGTTAAATATAAATATATAAATAAGATAGCTGTTTTTTTAAAAAAAAAAAAAAAAAACTCATGTGTATACACCTTTTTTTTATAAGCATAACGGATATAAGCATAATTAGGCTGATAATTGCCAAAAATTTAAGCATAAACTAAGCATACCTTTGACCCTGAAAAAATTGTGTAAGCATAAACAATAGTCAAAAAATATTTTTTGGGGTGATGTGAAACATCTCCATAGCAAAGAAAGGTTTTGCTGTGATATAAACAGTGTATGATTGAAGACATTGCAATGGTGGTTTGCTTGAAAAGTAATAACAAGCATAAAATAAGGCTGAATCTTAATATTTTTGGTCATCAGGTGTGGATAGACTAAGCATGTTTATACGCATGGATTAAGGCTCGATTAGCATAACTGAGGCTGAGCCAAATTTACCTGATGCATAAAAAAAAGGTGCATTCATGTGTAATAGTTTTTGAGTGCTTGAATAATATAAATAATAAATGTAATATAAACACAATAATAAGTATATATATAATATAGTTTCTGTATAACTTTTATGTGGACAAAACTATAGACAAAAGAGCTTGAAAATAGAATTTATACAAATCTGCTTTTTATAACACACTGACGCATATATACAGACCAATATTACCCAGATTTTGTAAGAATGCATGCATTGAACTTTGAATCAATTCATTGGAATTGCATAAATCAGTGCGTACTTCTGTTTCAATTCAGCTTGGGCTTCTTAAATATCAAATGTCTTTCCAGACACAGCATTAAAAATATCAATTATAAATGGATGGTTCAGTTCTGAATAAACTTTATTTACACTGTACTCACTGGTCTCAACAAGATGGGTGATCTCAAGATTCGAGAGAAAACTATGTCACTCAAGCAAACTTCAAGTAAAGTAAGTACTCAGATAGTCCTGTGAAAGTGTTATCCAATAATACTGACTTATTTCCCTTTCTTTTACAGAGTTTTTCACATGACGATGCAATTTCATTGCATAACAGCCTTTTCAGTGCAAGATTGACTCCCACATATATAGACAGTGATGTTGCTATAGCAAGTGGTTGTTTTGTTTTTAATGAGTTCTCAATTTTTTCAATATTTTCCAATGGTTTTGTTACAATTTCATCATAATCTTCAGTATATACAGAGTTATGTTTTATTATGCAATTTTCATCTTGTTTAGGTTATTGTGCTATGTTCCTTACTTTTATTTGTTGTTGTGTTGTAAATTGTAACTGTTTACATGAACTATGCTGGAGCTTTCTCCATTAATTGCATATGATTGGATACTACTTGGTGGTAATCTTTTTATAGATAAGCTTTGTCTGAGTGTCACCTGTGTTTGTTGACAGGATTGTATGAATGTCAACATGTTCTCGACACGGCTCTAACACTCTCTACAAACTGTATGGGGAGGACAGTCATCCTCTCCTATGGTGATTCCACGTGTACGTGCAATTTTCAGAGACAATCTTTTCTCCTTTCAAAAAACTGAAAATATCTTAAGTAATTGTTGTTCTTTTGCTCTCCACAAAGTCGACATTTGGATTGATTTCCTCCTTCTTTCCCTAAATACCCTTTCTTTGGTGTTAATTGAGCCATTTACTCATGAACACTAAATATTCACACCAGTATTATAGTTTTTCATTAACAGGTAGGGAAGAAAATGTTTTCTCCGAAAAATTTTATGAACTTACTTCCACAATTTTGAGAAGCTACTAAGCTGCTGTTACACGTTCTTGGTAGGAAATAATTATGAATGGTAAAGCATGAGAGGAAAAAGAAAAATATTTAGCTGATATATCTGTACTGCGCTGTCATCAATTTTCTAGCCTCGTTACTATCTTTTTTCTCACAAATAACTGATAGAGAAATCATTAAAACAAATTCATAAGTACGAAAATTCAGTCATAGCCAATTATAATGTTATTTAATATTTATCCATCAGGTCTTGTCTTCTGAATTGGTGAAATATTTTCAATCTTTTTTTATTCCCATTTCTGGCTTTGAAACTTCTCTCCGCATTGATTTTTTTTAAAAATCTCACTCGACGCCGAGGGCAATATTTTCTTAATTATTTAATTTTCGACAACCAATCACAAGTGAAAAACGACCGGCCTGCACCAGGGCTTTCTTCGCCGCCATCCGCATATCGAAAAAGGCAAGAAGCCCTGGGAACGAGGTTGGCTCTCACACATGAAATTTTCTAACAAGCCTATCATGAACCAGGCTTAGCAAATGATCAAATCTTTCAGGAGACATGCGAACAAACCTAAAAATCTAAAATTTTAATTCTTTGAAGAAGTTTGTGAGGGCCAAAAACTTGATAACGAATATAAGAAGCAACATCTTTATTAAAATTTATTCAAAACGTTTCGAACGCCATCCAACGTTCATCATCAGTTAAAATAAATGATTAAAAGAAAATCTACATATGTACAAGCGATGCAAAATTAGCAAGAGAGTAATTACGAGTAATTACCGAGTATAAAAGGCACGTGTAAAAGTTAAAATTCAAAAGACGAGGTATAAGATAACAAAGAGTAAAAACAATAAAGTAATAAAAACAATAAGAGTACTACATTGAGATTGTGAATTAGTTATAAAATAAAAGAAAAACTAATGGGTTAATTCACATCGAGCAAACAAGAAATCGACTCAAGCAAAATATTTACCTGAAAAACTCTTCACGATCATGGCTTTTCGCGGGAAGGAATGTTGAAATAAATGCACCACTCCGGTTCCTGTCCTGGTTTGTCGGTCTTATCCAAAACCTTCTACCCCTTTCTTTTGCTTTTTGTCGACGTCGACGACGCCTTCTCAAAATTATGATTGCTACTGCAAGCATGTGATGTTTGTTTAGTGCTGCCATCTTTGAAAATGATTTCAAAAAAAATTCTCTTGCTGCTTATTGTTTACGTATGAATGAATGAAACTTTCGTACATGTGACCGTCGCATCTCTCAACCTGCTTTACGTAGTTTTTACGTAAGCCTATTACGTAGTTTTCAACGTAAACATAACGTAAGACGTTACGTAAAAAAATTACGTGCATGTGAAATAAGCTTAAGGAAAAGTTTTCGTAAGGTCTTACGGACGTTCATAAGCTCTTACGGCAATTTCTTTTTTCTTTTTTCACATGTACGTAGTTTTTGTCGTAATACCTTACGAACTTTTTTTTTTCGTAAGTTCTTAAGCTCGTTCCACATGCACGTAATTTTTAACGTAAAGGCTCACGGACAGTACGTAGTCCATTCATTCTCTTACGCTTAAGCTTTTTTCACATGCACGTAATTTTTGTCGTAACACCTCACGAACCTTTTTTCGTAAGTTCTTACGAAGAAAAAATGCCTTGACGGAGATTTTCATTCACATGCACTAAAATTTGCTGCAATAAAAATACAATGTACATTTGGAACGTTTGGAAATAGATCATTAGCAAAAAATGATGTAATTTCGAACAAAAGACGTCATTTCGAACGCTCGATCTAATTTTTCGAACGTTTTTTTCTTCTTGAGGCTTACGACGATTTTCTTAAAAACAAAATTTTTTGTTTTTAAGGAAATCGTCGTAAGGGCTCATGAACGTCCGTAAGACCTTACGAAAACTTTTCCTAAAGGAGAGAATGAATGAACATTCTTGAGCTTACGTAAAATTTTACGTGCATGTGAAAAATGCTTTACAGAAAATTTCACGTATGCCCAACTTGTATGTGACGCTATTTTTCCTTACGTAACTTTTTTACGTAAGTCCTTATGAAGTTCCATAAGAGCTTTACGAAGATTTCCTTCCGTAAGACCAAAGAAGAAAAAGAAGAAAAAATATTGCGCAATAATATAAATACCTTCGAAGATTACATGTTTTGTGCGATTTCAAGGTGAAAATAAACAAACCGATAAAAATCAAGATGGGTGCAGATGAACCGCCAATCATATCAATAAAAAGTAAAAAAAAAGTAAAAAAAAATGTGGGAATTAAATACTGTAGGAAATATTTAGGCCACTTTCAATATAAATTCATAAAAATATTAACTTTTTATACTTTTGGAATACTTTTAGAAGTTATTTTAGCCGTTTTATGCTGAAAACTTCCCAATTCAATTATCTTCAAAATTTCCTTTAAAAGTCAGTAAAATATGAACACCGAGCACGTGAAACGTTCTCGAACCGTTTGGTTAATGTTTTGAGGAAGTTGTAGATGTAGAAGAAACTTTGAAGAAAAGTTTTAACTATTATTGCAATCGAAACATAATCATGAGAACATTCCTTATGGAGGAAATATTGATATTTGGTTGACTCTGGGAAAAGTTCTTGAAAAAGAAGGTGAAGGTTTGATAGTAAACGAAACTTTGCTGTGAAAAAATCTTTCAATATCACAGGAGACATGTATGTAGTATCAACATTACTGGTAAATACGTCTTGTCAATAAATGCATGAAACATGCTCATTTCATTTAATAAATATTACACCGAAAGTTGAAGATATTGAAAAAAAAAATGTCATAGCAGCACAAATCACTAGTGAATGAATTGACTCAAACATACATACATACTGAAAGTAAAAACATGTGCAAGACATTGGTGAACGATATGTCTTATAAAACTGTTTTTCTGGCTCCGAAACGTCATAGTTAATTGAAAAACGGTAATAAATTAAAGAAGGGAATAATTTGGGGAATACTAGACTGTATCAAGTTATTCATCACTGTACAAATGCTCAATCAAGTTATCACTGTGTGGAACTGATTAGTTTTAAATTCACATTTAAAAGATTTTAAGGTGAAATAATAATAAAAAATAATCAAAATAATCCTGCAAACCACTCAATGGAGGCACAATGATTTAGTTTGGATATATGTCAGGAAAACAAACTTTGGATGATGATTAGAATCCAACCGATTATATATGTTACGGGGATTGTGATAAATTCGGGGATTATGCATATTAACCAGTTATTAGATTTCGCTAAGCGAAAGATATTGGTTTCGGCGGCGTTCTATCTATCTATCTAATCTATGTACGGCGAAGGTTTTTTAGTACCGCACTTACTAACTTAAAATTCTTTTGTTTCTATTTCTTTTTATCCTTGCTCTCATGACCATGATATGTTTTCGTATATTTCGTGAGCTATAAAGTGTATTTACCACATAGTCACAAAAAAAGGATCTTTCCCTAAAGGAAAAAGAAGAAAAAGGGAAAAAGTACCACTGTGAAATTTGAATTAAGTAAACTTTAGTGACGCTTTTGATGTTGATATCCTTCGAAGATCAACTGCAGTGAAGAAGAAGCTTTACAAGCAGTTTTAATTTTTAACTCTAGGTTCAAACCGTCTATTACAAACAAACTATTTGTTTGTTATTTGATTTGTTTATTTTGTTTGAGTATTTTGGACAGACTTTCGTTTTTTAAAATTTTTTCGAACAAATCTTTTTTCTTATCTCTTTTGGCTCACGTTTTTCTTATAACATCATTTTTTAAAAAAAAAATTATGGTTACAGCTCATACAAGTATATTTCTTTTGTTTCAATTTGTGATGTTTATTAATAAAGTTAGGTTTACACAATAAAACTTTTTTATTTCTATGCTTACACTAGCAGATCTTTTTAACAAAATGCATCAGTAGGGCAACTAGGCTCAGAAACAGGGAGGTTACGCGGAAATACGAAAACACGTATCACTATGGAGACGGTTTATTATAAATTCCGCTCTGCAACCCAATGAACCCTCAAGTATGTATTTAGAATGGGCGTTATTTATAGGTCGCTAGTCTTAAACAAACATAAGCGAAATCTTTCGACCATCCGGTCGTCTTGTTTTACATAATTCCCGGCCGAATTGGGTAATTTGATTAATACAGACTTTTTCATCAAATTTCTCGGTTATTTTATATAATTCCCATAGAGAATGGAGAATGTGATTAAAATGTGTTCTATTTGTCAAATTCACCGGCTAGTATGCATAATTTCTAGGTTGCTTTGGGGAATATGTAAAATCTCCGGAATGGGTTGGGAATTGTGCTAAAACAGAATTGAAAGGAAAGGAGACACGTATCGTTTCTTTTGTTTACGTCGTTTATTAAGCTATACCTTACCGCGTCGAGCTTGCTCGGATTAAAAAGAAGCTCTTCTCGGAAGAAGATTATTAAGCTATAAAAAGCGAAAACGGGTAAGTTAAAATACTTTTCAAGTTAGTTAATGTAATATCTCCAAGAAAAATAACGTCGTTCTATTTTTATAAAGCTGTTTTTTTTATTCTAAAATAACCAGTAAAACGATGATAAAACGAAAGGCTTAGAAAACAAAACTAACAAAAGAGTAAAACTTAACATATCAATTTCTTTTATTTATTGTCACAGGGTAAGCAGCTGTGGCACTTAGAAGTACACAGATTTTTAGCTTTTCTACACGAGCACGAATTGTTTGGGCAAGCTGTCTTACAGTTGGACAGCTTGCAGCCTTGCCCACCAGACAACGATGACTTTCCCGCGCATTCTCGTAGTGATATATCAGTTGAAGGGACATCAGCAATATCGATGATTCCTGCTGCGCTAGTTGTGAATTGATCCCGATTATGCAAAAAAATATTACTTTCCCATTAATCTGATCACTTCATCGTATACAAAAGAATAACAGGTTGATAAATAACACTTCCCAAAAACGAATGGTTATTATGTAAAATAACCGGTGAAAGTAACGAACCTCATGATATTTGTTACATATACCAATTTTAATGGGAATAATAATAATAATAATAATAATAACGGTTTATATTTCAGTTCCAAAGTTTTACATTTGGCTAATTCTACTGAAATAGCGAAAGACTAGTGTATGTGCACGATCATAAATTAAACATTAGAAAAGTAACATTTGCTAATAAACATATACTTCAGAAACAAGAACAAGAAGGTTGAGAAGACAAGGGTCAAAAATGAAAAATGAAGACAGGCGTATGACGTAAACTTGAACGATGTTGAGAATTCTTGTCGTAACTATTGTGGTCGCCCTTTCGATGTATACGGAGACAAATTAGCCCTTAGCGTGAGAAATACATAAAGTACATAAAATATATGAAGAACAGAAAAAAAAAAACATATGGTCACTATAGCCAGAATCGTTAAACAGAACCGCACTAAATATATTGGGAGGCATTGTACTCATAAACGAGAAAAAGGTGAGTTGACTATAGGTTAGTGAATATTGTAGATAACCCAAAATTTAAGCTCGATGTTGAAATAGCGCAAAAACCTCGGTATAATTATAGAAAATGAATTATAGATATTATTGTTATTATTATTATTATTATTATTATTATTATTATTATTATTATTATTATTATTATTATTATTATTATTATTATTACTAGTATCCCGTGTAAAAACATTTTACGGGTTTTTTTGAAAGTGACGTCTCAAAAATGGTGTCGAAAAATTAAATCACAGCATGACGAACAGAAAGGGTGTCAGTGCTGTAAGTACTTTGAACTTTAAATATAAGAACGCAGAACAGTCGTTTTACTTGGAAGATCTTAAACCCATCAAAAATAAAAATACACGCTGTGCATCCGCTTTTTTCACTCGGTGAAGTAAATTGATTAAAGATGCAATGTAATGGTTCCCCGTGATGAAAATACTTAATGTCAATACATAATACGAAAAAAACCCACTTCTTACCCTATTAATTAAAAAACTCTAGGTATTCCAGCCAAAGCATTTTTAGTTCAACACTGGAGTTATAAACAGAAAAACTTTTAAATCAGATCTGAAACACATCAAAATATTCATAATAAATCTTTCACGATACAATATATGCAGTAGTAAAAATAAATTGTGCGTACAGGTAAACAACAAAAAGATTAAAATCGCTGTAACTGTTCATGGAATCCATACCCCAATGTAAATAAAAGCCAAACACGAAAGTCGTAAAAGTGTCAAAATGTGAATTGTAAACAATTGCGATTTTCTTTACAAACCCAGAACGTCATGATTAAAAACCATGATATTCATTTCTTCAATCGCGTATTATTGGAAAAGTAATGACGCAGAAACCCTATTCATACTATAAGAAAAACAAAACATAAAAACAAAAAGTTCTAAAGCGTACTTACCCTAAAAACATTAATAAATCCTTGTGCAAAACTTTTGTTGTTTCTTGATCTCGCGAATAATCAAAACATTTGAAACGATCGAATGCAATGCAATGTTTTCCCCTAATACTAATCGTAGAAAACTATTAACCGCCGTGGTCTGACACTCTATTATGAATAAGTGACCGCAAAAAGGACCCAAATTTTTAGAGAGTGAAAGCGTGAAAAAAGCGGATGCACAGCGCGTATTAGGATATAGACTAGTATCTCGCGTAAAAGTTTTTTACGGCTTTATTTTCGAAAACGTTGTCACGAAAATAGGTGACAAAAAATTAAATTTCCAAATCTCGAAAAGAGACTGTAACCATGTTGTAGAGCTTGAAAAACTGAGCAAAAAAATGTATGGGATCGTTTCGCTACGATCAACCGTTGCAGAGATATCGTGAATTAAAGATTTTAATGACGTCATATCCGCAGTACCAAATTAAATTTAGGCCCAAATGATGCGTCACTCAATCACCCGTATCGCGGACCCTAAAAAACGTCAGTTATCCCTATTGGTTCTCGAGATATTTCCCCAAAAACGTCGCGTTCGATTGAGGATGCAATGCAATGGTTCCCCCGTGATAAGGTAAAAATAACTGACGTCACGCCGCGTGCTATTATACTAATCCTCGATTATCAATGGTCTAACGAAAAAATGACCACGATTAAGAAGATTTTGACCGTAAATTTGAAAAACAAACAACACTCTCTAAGTTAAATGTGTTACACACGCACGCGAATTAGTATAATAAGACTAGCCGCCAAGGCGGCGTCGCTCGCCACCCATGTTCAGTATGCGTCCAGTTCACGAAAAATAAAAGTAGCAAAGTAAAAGTAGTATAATAAGAATGTTTTCTGGAAAGAACCAAACTTTATACTTAGGTATACAAAGTAGCTTTTTATAACTACACCTTATTCTTAAATATACAAAACTACAATGATGAAGAAATTGATACCTTCCAGTGATGATTCTTTCCACTAATGCAATATCAGAATAACAAATTCTTTCAATGAATATAATAATCTTCACCAACAAAACCAACATCATGATTTAAACCATGACATTCCACTGCAACCATCTTATTATAATATTAACCTAAAAGAATATATTAAAAGTCCATGAAAATAAGGTTCTGGCAATGTCTGAGGTAAAATGAGTGGTACAATAATACAAAAGATTCAGGTTTCGTAGAACAGCAACAGAAATTCCCATAAATAATTCAGATTTAATAACCATAAGATAACATATATAATATCTTAGTATCACACATCCCACCAAAACTTTTTCAAAAACCCTGTTCAAAAAGACCTGCATCCAAAGGTTTTTACAGGTGCTAATAAAGAATGCATGTCTGTTGTAGTTAGCAAAGGCATATATTTTATAAATTATTACTTATTGCAATACAAAAGTAAAATAAAATATGTTCATTAGAAAGGTGTATTAAATAACGTTTTGATTAAGCATTAACCATTTTCTACGACATTTAAACAGCCATTTCATACATCATCGAACTGTAAACTAAGTTGGTGAGGTAACGATAACGATATTATTTCGAACTTCGCATAGACAAACTGTTTGATGAAATAAATATCATGAGCAATGATTACGGAGGTTGTCTGCAATAATTTGTTGCTGCCAATCTGTAAATGTAATCAAAAAATAAGTTGTGAGTAGAAACAAAATAAGCTTGAATGATGAGTTTGAATTTGACTCACCATTGTTTCCCTTCACATCTAAACTAACTGTAAACATCTGAATATCTTTATAATGTGTCTAAACCTATAATCATCTACTGCATGCAGAGAACAAATAATCATGTTAAGGCAGCCTTATAAACTGATTGGAAACTAAGCTGTTAATCTTTATTTACGATGACAAATGCCACAACATTTAAAAGAAAGAAGAAATACATATGAGATGACACTCAATTAATCATATCTGTAACCCAGTGTGCAAAATCATCAAAGAATCACTGTGATGGAGAGCATCCTCAGTGAAAATGTGTAGATTTCTTTAGAAATGCACTCCTACGCAGATATTTTTTAATAAATGTGCTGACTGGGAAAGAATATTTTTAAAATTTTAAAATTTCTGTTCGACACTAATGCAACACTAATTGATAGAGTGACAGACATAACTAAACACAAATCTTAGGTTAGTAAATTGACAGTGTGAAAGCTAGAATGTTAGGATATTGTGATTAAAGAGGTAATGATAGAGCAAATGAATTTGGAGAAAATAACTTTATTCTCATCAAAACTAAAATAAACTAAAATACCCTCATCAGTTTTCTATTCATTTTAGTGAGTCTATGTAAAGAAAGTCAAATGAAAATTTTGTAATGCTCACGCAAAGGTCTAGGAACTCACTTTAATGAATAGAAAACTGATGGGGCAAAAGCGTTAAAATTATACTGGTTTATTACAGGCACTGCAGTTGGCACTGTAGTTGCCAGTGTAGTGCCTTGCAGTGGATTTTTTTTTTTGTCAGAGTGTTTCCACATAAATTTGGGATGGTCCCGACCCCCAAATCTCTTCCACGCTTTAAATGCCGCATTAGATCGGGGGCCGGGATGAGTCTTCCGGTACTCCCGAAAGTCTTTGTACGAATCTACAATATATAGTTGAAATAATTTTTATTAGTGAAGAAACAAAAAGGCTTATATTAGAATTGATCAAATACTATATAAGGGAAACTTACATTTCCTTTTATTTGCCAGAACAGCAGCTAAAAAATTGAAAAATGTACCTAAGACACAATTCTTCACCAATGTTACGTTAACATTGGAATTGTAAGAAATATTACCATTAGGTTTGGCGGATGATGATGGTAGTTCAGCTAAAAGAAATGTAAAAGTAGATTGTGAAAGTCATAACATATGAAAAGAAAATGTTAATGTGTATTGACTCTTACTATCAGCTGTTGGTAAAGCGTTATCTAAAAGAAAGGTTTAAAAAGTAGCTGTCATACAAAAGGAAGATAAAAGAAATGGAAACTACAAAGTTATGTCAACTAAAACCCTTACTATTTGCCACATTCGGCATGTTATTGGTATCTAATGAAGGAAATCATGAAGTTATAATTACAGAATGTCCAAACATACATCATAGACAAAGGAGTATAAATAGATAGATTGTGAAAGTCATACAAAATAGAAAGAAAACATATATTGACATGTATTAACTCTTACTATCAGCTGCTGATAAAGCCTTATCTAAATAAAGAAGGTTTAAAAAGTAGATGTCATATAAAAGAAAGACAAAAGAAATTGAAACTACAATGTTATGTTAATACAAACCCTTACTCCTTTGCCACATTCGGCGCGATATTGGTATCTAATGAAGAAAAGGACAAAGTTATTATTGCAGCATAGAATAGGTCCAAACATAAACAAAGGAGTAGATTGTGAGTCATAGCATATAGAAAGAAAATGTTAATGTGTATTGACTCTTACTTTACTAACAGCTGTTGGTAAAGCATTATCTAAATACAGAAGGTTTAAAAAGTAGCTGTCATACATAAGAAAGATAAAAGAAATTGAAACTACAAAGTTATGTCAACTAAAACCCTTACTCTTTGCCATACTCTGCACGCTGTTGGTATCTAATGAAGGAAATCACGAAGTTATAATTACAGAATGTCCAAATATACATTATAGAGAAAGGAGTATAAGTAAGTAGATTGTAAAAGTCATAACATATAGAAAGGAAACGTTGAAATTTTTATTGATTCTTACTATCAGCTGTTCGTAAACCATTATCTAAGGAAAAAATGGTCCAGGAAGTAGCATATATTCAAAAATGTCATACACTGTAACTCAAACAACATGATTCAGCAGATGAAAAAAAAAGATAAAATTAATTGAAAACTCCAATAAAAATCCTTACTATATTCGATATTTTCACTGCCATCTGTAAAAATGAAAAGAAGATATTATATATAAGATGAGATATGTAAAGCAGATAAAAAATGCTATTGAGAAAGAATTTTTACCTTCACCAAGTAATTCTTTTTCTCGCTCTGAAATGAAATCAATTTGCTTTGAGTATTTTGACTACTTTCACAGAAAAAAATATATTGCAGACAAAACCGTAGAAATGAAAAAACTACAGATATTTAAAAATAATTTTCACCTGCACTAATAAATTTCTCTTCTGCCTCTGAAATGAAATCAATTTGATTAGTATTTTAATGTCTCTTACAGAAAGTTTAAAAAAGTAATGTTTTACCGTTGCAAACATCCATGGGAGTTCCCATTATTATATTAATTCACTAAATGAAGAAAAAACAAAAGTTACAATCATGGAGAGATAATATGGAGCATGCCCTGACTTTTAGTTCATGAATTGTCCACAAAGTTTACTTCATGCACAATTCATGGTAACGGAGTACACGGCGAGAACGTAAGTCAATGGGACTTGTACTCCACCTAAAAAAACAACAAAATCTACACGTTGTTCATTAGGTACAAAGCTGCCAAACTACAGTGCTACAACAACTGTCAGCAGTGACTACAGCAATGGTTTACAGTATACTAATGAGCCACAACATGTCTCAACAGTGGCGTAACTTACAGAAGAAGCCAAAACAACTGTCAACAGCAGCCACCACTGTAAGTATTTAAGCTATTCCTTAATAAGCCACATAATGTCTCAACAGTGGCGTAACTTACAGAAGAAGCCAAAACAACTGTCAACAGCAGCCACCACTGTAAGTATTTAAGCTATTCCTACAATAAGCCACAACATGTCTCAACAGTGGCGTAACTTACAGAAGAAGCCAAAACAACTGTCAACAGCAGCCACCACTGTAAGTGTTTACTCTATCTTATTATATAACAGAATAAGCCACAACAACAAATTCAAATGTTAAAGTGAATCGAGACATTCACAGCAACACCTGTGGAAAGACAACATTTTGAGTATACATCTTTCCATTAATATAACCTTGCTTACCCGTACCGGCAACTTTGATTTTAACATTACCAAATGCTTTTGCCCTTGAACAGGCAACATACAACTGTCCATGTGAAAAACACGGTTTCTGCAAAAACAAACCAATTTTATCAAACGTTTGACCTTGGCTTTTGTTAATAGTAAAAGAGTACGCCAACCGAATTGGAAGTTGTCTGCGCTTCAATACAAAAGGCATACCTGTGTCGGATGGTGACAATTGTACTCTAGGTATAAAAATCAGTTCCCCAACTGCTGACCCTGTCAAAACTTCAGCCTTAATAAAGTTATGCGACAATTCACGAACAATCAAGCGGGTGCCATTGCAGAGACCCTTCCTGATGTTCAGATTCCTCAAAAGCATAATAATAGCCCCAGCTTTAAGTTTCAAACAATGTGGAGGCATACCGGATGGTGTAATACTATTCAGAAAATCAACCGGATAGTTTTGCCGCTCTTCTTCATCGTCACACGCCACTTCATCAGCACTGTAATAGCAAACTGCATCTCCAGGCAGTCTGTCCAACACCTCATTATTAATGATCAGTGATTGGTCATTTGTCGGGGTCAGAATGGCTGTGGTGGCATATTCGTGAGGTTCCAGTCCGTCGTACATAACAGATATAATAGAAGTATCTTTAGGAACAACACAACAATCAGGAATTTCGATGGAACCTTTAGCAGGTTCGCTTTGTTTCGTTGGAAGTTCACCATTGCCAAGTTGCAACAGCCAAGTACAGAATTCTTGCTCTTCCGGTCTGGCTCTCATATTTTCAGTGAGAGAGTATTTTGCCACTGATGCCCATAACACAGAACTGGTCAAGCAAACTTCAATAACATCGGTTGGCTTTCCCTTTTTCACAACCGGCAAACACTGACGAAAATCTCCACCCCACAAAAGAACCTTGCCACCAAAAAGTGCATCACTGCCACAAATATCCTTGAGTAATCTGTCCACAGCATGGAAAACATGGGTAGAAACCATAGTCGCTTCATCAATCAGAAACAGGTCGACACTTCGAAGGTATTCTGCATGTTTTGATGCCGGTGTTATATTACATACGCTATTTTCTAAAACAGGAACAGGCAAACGAAATAATGAATGCAATGTACAACCACCAGACAGTAAGGTGGCTGCAATACCTGTATATGCAGCAGTAGCAACTTTCCAACCTCTGGCTCTGCATGCTGCAATAACATAATTGTATGTAAACGTCTTACCTGTGCCTGCCGGTCCGTCCAAATAAAACAAAGTTTCAACTTGTGCTAAACCATCACGCACATTCGAAACTGCAGACAAAATCGCATCTGCCACAACTAACTGCTGTTCGTTAAGCAGAGGCCTTACCTGGTCCGCCCTGTCAATGTAAATATTTACATCATCATCTTCCTGAGCAACCTGCTGAACCAACTCAGGAAGATTAAACTGTGTTAAAGTCATACCAAATTGTCTCAGGACGTTATCAATATAACCCAAAACCCTTTGCTCAGCTTGAGCAACAGCCAATGTTCGAAGGTAGTCTTCACACAGATTCCCCTTGAATGTATTCCACAACTCAAGAGGATTAGAGGGCTCACAGTGAGTCAAAATAGTAACAAACAGTTGTCTAAGCTGTTGGGGCATTTGAAATGTTGAAGCCTCTTCCAATGTATTGTGCCATTCTGCATCATCTTGCAGAAGACGTCTGGCAATACATGCTTCTCGGAATGTGTCATAAACCACTCCATCGAAAGTACGCAAATCCTCGAAAGACGTAGCACCTGCAACATGTAGCAGCAAAACTCGAAGGAAAAAACGTTCTCCTTCTGACGGTCGAGCATTATATAACCGAGCGACTATAGGCTTAAATGTTCTTTTTCGTTTTTTCCATTTTTTCTCCTTATCATGAAAAACATAATGATACGGAATATCTGAGTAAAGATACCGCCGTGCATCAGGATCGTCTACATTCAGATTAAACCATGCTGTTAGGTGACTATCCTTTAATGCCCCTTCAGCAGCTGCCTCTTCTTCGCCAGCTCTAAAATAAACTTGATGACGATCAGGTAAGTGAACAGCTAATCGCTTAATAGTATGCGATTTTTCATGCATAGAAAACTCAAATATTCTCCATAATGCTTCAGGCGCACTGACATATCGAGCATCCAGAAATGTTTTTATTTCGTCATGTTCCAAACGTTCATTAATCTCCACATTAGCACGATCATGTCCCTTGTAAACATATTTAAAGAGATATTTCACGCTCCTGATCGTGGTACATGCTTCCAAATTTATGTGAGCATTATACTTCTTGGACAACCACGGACAGTATGGAACTACCCATTGATTATCTAAGTCCACATTTCTTACCCTCACAGTATGGCCATTGTTACGTCTGCGATAGAGTGGATACCCATTTGCATTCATTTGGGTCGTTTCACAAAATCGCTTTGGAAAATCCTTGGTGCAGTTGCCATCATCTCCCATACAAACTGCATTAGGGTTAGCATTCCCACAGGGACCATGAATCATACATGACTTTATGATATTATGAAGTTCTGGTTCCTGTTCAGGATCTGGTATTTCAGCAGAGATTAAGCTGTCAATGTCGTCAGCATTACGCAGTTTGTCCTCTTGTGCTAAATGGATAAGAATATGAGCATGAGGTAAAGAACGTTTCTGAAATTCAATAACATACAAATGAGAAATGGCTTTTCCCAAAACTCCATTTTTATTGATATCCTCCAAAAGCGCTTTTAATTTCAAATTGAAAACACGTGTAATCAAGTCCGGACGATAATGTGCAGGCTCATTATCTAGGTTTTCCGTGATCTCCTTCCATTTCGGATTGCACGTAAATGTGCAAAACAAATCCGGCTTGCCCATTTTAGTTACCATAGCCATAGCATCTTGATAATTCTGTTGCATGGCCCTAGGACCACCCTGAAAGGAAGAGGGAAGAATAACGGGTCTGCCTGCATGAAGGCCACGATTTTCTGCAACATTTTCAAGATAATCAATGAGCCCTTGATATTGCTCAACACGGAAATTGGCCTGGTTTTGACGAATATAATTAAGACGGTCAGATTCAACTTTGCAGTAACAATCTACAGCATATTGTTGAAGTAATCTTTTACCTTTTAAAATGGGACTAAAAGCATCTCTAAACGCAAACCTATAAGTATAATACTGCAACATAGTAGTACGACAATGCCGGCCTGTTGTATATTCTGCTACATGAGGAATTTCGGAACTCCAACCCAACTCTCCTCTTGGAAAAAATACAGGATATACCATTGGATCGACATTAGGCGAATGCACAGGCAAATCCTGCAATGGTCTATCTCGAGGGTAAACAACGATGTCCCGAGCCAATGGTGGTGCACCATCTTCACCAACAAAAACAGCAGCTACTTCATCATGGTGAGGTAGATTGTATCGACGCCGGTCACCACCACTTCTCAAATGCATTCTAACCTGGAAAACAATAGTAAAGATCTGTAAATATTAGTTCAAAGATTTTTAATTATTAATTTTCGCGTTTTCCATTTACCTCAGATGGGCGACGATTTTGTTCATTTGCAAGTTGAAATTCCTCAGCTTCTACCTCACCCATGTGTTTATAAGCAGCTGCATATGGACTCTCCCTTAAAATGATGTCTTGCAAAGTTTGCATAACTTCAGGAGAACAACCTTGATTTTCTGGTCTTGCCATTCTCTCATTGAATGCATCCATACCATCATAGATATATAATTGACCAAAGGATGGAGGAATACCCGGTGGTGGGTGCAAATTACCTGTTCGGTGACATACCTGGCCATTAATACGAAAAACTGGTGGACCACGTCCCCGCGGTACAGCCAATTTCGCACCCATAGAAGCAAAAGCAACCGAACTATTGAACTTTCGAATATTTTCTTGAAAGTTCTTTGATTGGTTAGAATCACCTACTAAAAGTTCTTTAAGATCATTAGGATAATAAATGTCATCTAAATGAACTTTACCTTTGTGACAACACTTAAAATTGGTCTCGCCAGCAAACATCTTGGCACCACAAAACTGACAGACCTTGTCCATGGCACCAAGATAATGTAGCTCAGGCAATTGGTCTTGTCGAGCAACACGATGCAAAGGGGGATTAGCATCAGCCCGCCTAGCCCTCATACGTTGTGCATTCTCATTCTGCCTGGCTAATCTTTCACCTGGCTCTTCATCTTGACGATAATCAACTTGCCTTTGAGCATTGTTGCTTCTAAGTCTCTCATTTTCTGATAATGGTTGGATGTTATTCGCCTGAAGCTGTCTGCGCCTTGCTTCAGCTACATCCTCATTTGCATGCCTACGCTGAATAACAGAGCGAATTTGTTGTTGATCAGGTGGCTGCAAAACAAACTGACCATTCCTAAAAACTGCTTGGAAGCCAGGAATAATATTAGTGCCTCTTATATTAAACATCACAGGCACAGCACAGAAACACTAACAAAAATTGCCACCCCCAGTTAATAATGCACAGAACAAACCGGTGGGAGCGAAAACAAACCTTTCTTTCTACAAAACACACTGACACTGAAGGGGCAATGGCACCAAACAGATAGCTACACAACCTAGGAGAAAGCGAAAAAAACGTGCATTACACGTCAAATAAAATAAATATATAATAAAATAAAATAAAAAATAAAATAAAACGGTATATCCATCTAAGTTTTAAGTGACAAACCTTTCTTTCTATTCTGCCTTTCTACTTTCTGATTTCTCTCTACTACACAGCAAGGAACAAATGAACCTGAATAAATCCAGACAGAAAAGTTCTTAGATAGTGGGTAGGTAGGTTGGAAAAACCTTCGTGGAGTTTGCCATCTTTAAAATTAAAATGATATTTATCATATTTAAACACAATTGTTACCTCGTTACGTAATTCTTTCGCTTTCGATAAACTGACTTTATAAACTGGTAAACTTTGATTGATAACTGAGTGAACTGATTGATAACTGCTTTGATAATTACAGACAATCGCTATTGTCTATAAATTATTGTCTTTTCTTTCTCGAGCGTAACCGCACTGAATAAAAAACTTAATTTGTTTACTTTTCCGACGAAGGTCGTCGCTATAGTTTTTCCGATTTCAGCAACCAATAAAAACGACGAAATGGAGATCACGTGTCAAAACAAATGTTAAAAAATAGGCATTGCAATAGTTTCTTCACTGGTCGAACTGCCGCTATATGACCACGATTAAGAAGATTTTGACCATTAAAAAAACAAAAACAAAACACTCTCTAAGTTAAATGTGTTACACACGCACGCGAATTAGTATAAGTAGACTAGCCGCCAGGGCGGCGTCGCTCGCCACCCATGTTCAGCATGCGTCCAGTTCACGAAAAATAAAATGAAGAATTGGCAATGATAAGTTTGCCCATGTAGTAGAGTGTTGAATATAACTGATAAAAATTTGTTGCCAGTTTTAGTCAATGTGAGTTGAACCGAGAGAAAGGATTAGTCAATTAAATTTCCCCTGGAGACATAAAGGAATCAAAACATCAAAATAATAATAAAAATTGGAACATCGAAATTCTCTATATTCCCTCTTTTTAACCAAAACCATGTTTTTTTATACACAGAAGATGAAATGAAGAACACACATGCAAAACCATTTACCAACTATTTGCCTAATCAGAATGAAAATTTTTACCCTGGAGACGCGAATTATAAACAAACATCACAACACTTTAAATGCCCTTCTATTGACCGAAAACTATTTTTTTGATACACAGAAAATGCAAAGTAACTTCTACGTAAAACAAATCGCAATAAAACTAATGCAAACAAACACCAAAGAATCCAACATCCCACTATTATGATAATGCGTATAAATGCATGTGTATCACTGGAACTGAACTGAATAAAGGTTTTGTAAAATTATTTTTTACCCTGGAGACGTGAAACTTTGGAACACTTAAAATGCCCTACTTCAGACCAATATATACTTTTACATGCAGAAACAAAGGGCAATACAACAAAGAAGTATATATCGTATACGCAGAATAGAAGTAACTTTAGTGTAAAAAAAGCAATACATAATACAGAACACAAAAGCAAACATTGAATAACATTACGAAATGTGAATTGAAAACAAATCGATACCTCGTTTGTTTCGTACAGAAGTTACATTGGACAGAAATTTTTAAAATCGATAATCTGTTCTTCACCAACCATCAACATCATGATTTAAACCATGAGTTTCATTTCTTTACGGTTATTGTATATTTTATTTTGCTTATCTAAAATAAAATAGATTTCGAATGCATAATGGTTTAAATACCTAATCGTATTATGACAAACAAACAAACAAACAAAAAGGAACTTCGAGAACATTTATATTAAACTTAAAAACAATAATTGAAGACACAAACTTAATAATTGACATACAAAAAACCTTAACATACTATGACGATATTGAAAGAAAGCAAAACAAACTAAAAGAAACTTCAAGAACACAATTTACGTTATGAATAATAATTAAAAACACAAACATTTTTTAACAAATGAATACATTCAAAAAGTATACAAAAAAACCTAATCATACAATGACGATATCGAAAGAAAAACAAAACAAACTAAAAGAAACCTTGAGAAAGCATTAACCTTAAAAATAATAATGAAAAACACAATCGTAATGATAGAACATTGACATCTGTGGAACCATTTTTAATTTCAATGAAAAACTCCTCTGGCTAATTCACAACAGTTATTCTTTACTCATCCAGCATACTAACTGTCTTCTTAGTAAATAGATCTATATTATTTTAACTTTGGTGTAACTTCAAACAAAAGAGGATTATATACCTTTCAATAATCAATTCACATCATCATCATGTTAGTAAACAACATCTTCTGCTCTTCTGCTGCAGCCATTTTTAAACACTTCTAAACTCTTTACTTTCTATATTTCATACCTGTAAACAAATAACTAATACTTTATTTACTTTCCAGCACACTTTCCTACTGCAAACATGTACTAAATACCTCTGTAAACTTTCTTTACTTTCCAGTAAGTTTCTACTGTCCATGCACAGAAATATGCTTTCTCCCACTCAATCTCGCCAGCATTTTGTGCTGAAAAACATAAAACAGACTTCTTGTTTGCTAACACTGTTTCTGACTTGATATTGGTCCAGTATTGATCGAAGATTAAAGGTTTTTGTTCACCCAGTCTTGCTTCGTGCTCAACTAAATTCACCTTCGTCTGCTTCGTGCTAAACTGTCTGTAAACTAACGGATTTAATAACCGATTCCGTTGCTATCGATTTTTGATTTTCGACAGCCAATCAAAATGGCGAAAAAAGAATTCCTTGCGTTTTGATTGGCTTAAAGAAAACTGACGTTAGATGCCCCGTGCTATTATACTAATCGTGAATGTGCCGTGCGTGGTCGGACTGCCGCTATATGACCACGATTAAGAAGATTTTGACCATTAAAAAAACAAAAACAAAACACTCTCTAAGTTAAATGTGTTACACACGCACGCGGATTAGTATAAGTAGACTAGTATCCCGGGTAAAAACTTTTTACCGAACTTAACTTCGAAAAGGATGGGTCAAAATCGCCTTTCCCGTGACAATCCCCGTGATGAAAATTTCAATTTAGGAATTGGAAACCGAAAATGTAACCATGTTGTAGAGCTCGAAAAACTGATCAAAAAAATGTATGGGATCCTTTCGCTACGACCAACCGTTAGAGAGATATCGCTGATCAAAGATTTCGATGACGTCATATCCGCAGTACCAAATAAAATTTAGGCCCAAATGATGCGTCACCCCATCACCCGTATCGCTGACCCCATAAAACGTCAGTTATCCCTATTGGTTCTTGAGATATTTCCCCAAAAACGTCGCGTTCGATTGGGGATGCAATGCAATGGTTCCCCGTGATCATAAAAAAACTGACGTCAAATGATGCCACGTGCTTTTGGAATGATCGTGAAAAAAGTGTCTCTCGCATCTACGTGGTTTTACGCGCACATAAGAGGACGATGACCGTAAATTAAAACTAAATATATCACTCTCTAAAATAAAAGTGGGATGCACAATCGCGGATTATTATAATAAGATTATTATTATTTACGAAATACAATTCGCAGGCTTCCAAAGCCTCTATGAATCGCTCATTGTTAGGTTAGGTCATACGTATCGTTGTTGCATCCAATGCTCGTCTAAATTACGTTTGAATTCGCCAATGCTCTTTGCATGGGCAACAGATTTTGGTAGTTCGTTCCATGTTTTTACAGCACGGTGGTAAAACGAGTTGGTTTCTACCCCACGAATCCCGTCTTTCGGCGTCTGTCTTTCAATTTGATTTTCATGCTTCCTACTCGGTCGTGTTGTACGTTTGAAATTGCTAGACAATATTTCGGCGTCGTATTTGTGGAAGTGCTTAAAGAGCTCAATCATATCACCACAGGCTCGACGGTACTTCAGGGACGGAAGGTTCAAATTCCGGAGACGTGTTGCATAGTCAAGATAAGAGAACCCATCAATGAACTTTGTGGCGCGACGTTGAACGTTTTCTACAGTGTTGATATCTTTCAGCAAGTGTGGACTCCATACTGACTGCCCGTATTCGAGATGCGGTCTTACAAATGATGTGAAGAGTTTAACAAATAGATTGCCATCCAGAAAGCTAGAACTTCGCCGTATTAATCCCATCATTGCATTAGCCTTCTTTATTTTCTCAGCCATATGCGCTTGAAAATTTAACTCACTGTCCAATAAAACTCCAAGATCTTTTTCTATGGACGTTGTTTCTAGTTTGTGACCATTTAGCGTGTAGGGGTAGGTACATTTAATGTTCGAGGTTTACCAAGATGGAGAACGTGGCACTTTTTGTTGTTAAATTGAAGGAGCCACTTTCTTGACCATTCTTCTAAGCAGTTGATATCATCTTGTAGTAGCTTCGCATCATCGTTTTGAATTTACCTCTTTCATAAGCTTCGTGTCATCAGCGAATAAAAATATGTTGGATTTGACATTATCAGGTAGGTCATTGATATAAATGATAAAAAGTAAGGGACCGAGAACACTTCCTTGCGGTATTCCACTCAATACTTCTGCTGGTTCAGAATCAGTTCCATTAACTCTTACTACTTGTAGCCGATTTGAAAGAAACGCCTTTATCCATAGTAGCATGTTTTCCATGAATGCCATACGCTTCGAGTTTTTTAACAGTCTTTTATGCGGGACGGTATCAAACGCTTTGGCGAAATCAAAGTATATAGCATCAACGATTCCCCCTTTTCCAATAATTTCGGTACATTTATCTAAGTATAATAACAACTGAGTTGTTGTTGAGCGTCCTTTTATGAAACCATGTTGGTATTTCGACACAAGATTCAAGTTCCTCAGATGACTAACAATGGAATTTTTTATCAAAGTTTCCATAATTTTGCAAACAATGGATGTTAAGCTTATCGGCCTGTAGTTTTCTGCAATATTTTTTGGTCCTTTTTTGTATATCGGGGAGACAATGGCTTTCTTCCAGTCGTGAGGTACGCGTCCTTCAGCAAGTGTCTTTCGGTAAAGAAGAGTGAGTGGGGATACGATGTAGTTAGTCCACAGGGGCTAAGTTTAAGAATAACCGACATGACATCTTCTTCGGAAATTTTGAGGTTAGATAATTTCTCTCGTGTTTGCTGTTCGAGTGTTGGAATTATTGTATCTTTTTCTTTCGTGAAGACGCTGACAAATTGTCGCTGCAGAATATTAGCTTTCTCTTTGTCTTCGAATTTGATGGACTTCTCGTCAGCAGCGTTGCTCAGAAGAGGTGCTACGCCAGTTTTCGTCTTGAGTTTGCTTCGTGTATACGCCCAGAACCTTTTAGGATTTTTCGTTGCTTCATCAGCAATGCCTTTTCGAATGATCGCTTTTCTTTTCGGATTAATCCCCTAACTTGTTCCGTTCTTTAGTGTACGCATTGCGGTTGGCTATGGTAATCACACCAAGATTATCTTTTTTTGACATCCATCGTCTAAACAGTGTACGCTTATTT
Source organism: Turritopsis dohrnii (assembly GCA_027922465.2). Taxonomy (NCBI): domain Eukaryota; kingdom Metazoa; phylum Cnidaria; class Hydrozoa; order Anthoathecata; family Oceaniidae; genus Turritopsis; species Turritopsis dohrnii. The sequence goes on along the minus strand of BQMF02000361.1, from coordinate 1,437 downwards.
TTTATTGATGTTCGGAGTGATTGAGATATGGGGATGCTGCCTTTTAGATTCCATTTTGCTGCACCTTTACTAACAGGTACAAAACGATTTCGCAGATCCATTAACTTTTCCTTGAGTGCGTTCCAAATTTCTTCTACTTTTTTGTTTTTGTTTTGGGCTACAAAGGTGTTACTCCAAGATGAAGTCTCAAGCTCTTCTCGCATAGAATCGTAATTTGCTTTGTGATAAACATGCCGCTTTCCAACTGTGGAGTAGTCTAAGTAACAGTGATAATTAAAAGAGATCACAGAGTGGTCACTTTTGCCAAGCGGTGCCTGATGATCTATGTTTGAAACTTGCATTAATTCGTCAGTTAGTATCAGGTCGATTAAGGATGGATTGTCTGTTCCACGTTTCGTGTCGCTTCTTTTACGTGTTGAAAAAGATAACAGTCACGTACAGTCTCGATAAAATTCGATTCCTTACTTTCTTCATTGCAGTTGGTAGTCATGTTCCGCCAGTTGATACGCCTGAAGTTATAGTCGCCAACAAAGCATTTATGAGTATACTTTTTCCTACCACATACAGTCTTGAGTAATTCATTCAATTTTTTGTTGTTCTCTTCAGCACCAGTGCGAGGGGTGGGACTGCGATACATGCAACCAAACAAGAGCAAATCTCCAGCGTGAAGCTTTATTTCTAGTAAACAGACTTCTTCGAATTTGTTTGGGACTTTAATTTGAATCACTGAATTTGATATTGATGAGTGAGTGTAGATAGCAATACCGCGACCAATAGTTGAATCTGCTTCCAAATTAACGTGGTGGAATGTGTAATTGGGTATATCGTAGTCTTGGCCCATGCGCTCGCTTCCATTTTTCGGTTTCATTTCGCAGATTGCAATAATATGTGGCTTAGACTTTTGTACGCGATCTAAAAGTTCGACTTTCTTCGATGCTGTGAATTGATCTGCGTTGGTGTATAGAATGCGAAGAGAGTGGTGCTTATTGCTAAGATTTCTTCTCCGGTTGGATCTTGTTGGTAGCGTGTTTTGGTTTATGTCTTCCAAAGACATTTTCAGCGAGTTTACTTGATCAAGGAAGTCTTTAACACGAGATTTTTCTAAGTTAGTTAACGAGTCGAATCCATCAAGTTCTTGTGTATTTTCCGGCATTTCCTTGTAGGGTGTAGTCTGTGATTCTAGTCGACCACCGCAGAAAAAGACGTGGATGTACTGAAGAATATATTGGCTTTTATATGAAACGTACTTTCCAAGACGAAGATCACCTTTTTTAATAGTTTTGTGACAGACTTTGCACTTGCGGTACCCAACTTTGAGTGGTCGACATGGAATTTTTTTGTTGTGTTACATTTTTTTGTAAGGTCATCTTTGATTGAATGCACTGTTTTATTTTTTGATTCTTTATTCGGGTTACTTTTTATAATTGAAAGGTCACT